>QGSO01000233.1:65000-253250 GCA_011037825.1 Carya cathayensis | reverse complement strand
AACATAAAATATAATACGTACTCCACAGTTGTTGTGGCCCCACGTATACACGTAACATAAAATATAATACGTACTCCACAGTTGTTGTGGCCCCACGTATACACGTAACATAAAATATAATACGTACTCCACAGTTGTTGTGGCCCCACGTATACACGTAGCATAAGATATAATACGTACTCCACAGTTGTTGTGGCCCCACGTATACACGTAGCATAAGATATAATACGTACTCCACAGTTGTTGTGGCCCCACGTATACACGTAGCATAAGATATAATACGTACTCCACAGTTGTTGTGGCCCCACGTATACATGTAACATAAAATATAATACGTACTCCACAGTTGTTGTGGCCCCACGTATACATGTAACATAAGATATAATACATACTCCACAGTTATTGTGGCCCCACGTATACACAACATAAAATATAATACGTACTCCACAGTTGTTGTGGCCCCACGTATACACGTAACATAAGATATAATACGTATTCCACAGTTGTTGTGGCCCCACGTATACATGTAGCATAAAATATAATACGTACTCCATAGTTGTTAACTTGTGATGAACACGCTTAGGTCCGTGTTATCCTTAACATGTCTTATCTTTCTTAATGCATGAGATATTATTTAATATCATATACTTTTCTAACATGGCGTATACTTGTAAATGACACAATATGATTTAAACATAAACATTCCATGGCATACATGTAACATATGGCATACTTAACATGGCATACTTATAACATCCAGCATTGCCTGACAGAAAAGATTGTGTAACAGATAAATAATCATGAGAGAATAAATCATGCGTAACAGATAAACATGTAATGACATGGCATGACATGGCATATATGATAACATACATACATAAATTGTAGTTCCCTTACCCACCATACATACACAATAAACTGATAGTAAGTTAGAAGCTAACTTACCTCGATTGTCACGTTCTACGAGAATAAAGCGCGATATACGAGAAACTGTAAAAGGTCATTCTAAAAGTTAGAAATTTAATTACTAATAATTAAAACCAGGGAAACAAGCTATCTTAGAGTAAAATTATCATTTTACCCTCTACATGTGGGAAAACGACCATTTTACCCATAACTTAAGGATTTCATATCCTAACTCCAAAAATTTCCAAAATTTACATTCCTCATGTAAATTTTGTTCTAAACTCAAATATCAACTCAGAAAAATTTAAAACAAAACATCACTATGGAAAACACACTATGGCCGAAACATCCATAGGCCATTTCTCTTGATTTTTATTGCAATTCCTTCCAACTTCAAAATTCATGCTTAAATCAAAATTTAGCAACAAACATCTTCCAATCCTAAGTTTAAAACCATAATTAAAACATCCCTTTAGAAAAAGCTAATAATCAACACCAAACTTTTTTGTAAAAAGATCAAAACACTAATCACAAGCTTTGCCCTTAAATCAAAACATCTCCAAGAATTCCAAAAAAATCAAATCTTACTTCTAACATATTCATAACATCGTCCTCAGATTAACCATGCTTTAAATCATCAAACTAAAGTCACCAAAATCACAAAAATAACACTTGGAGTTTTTGATTTTACACTTAGTCCAAAAACAGAAACTTTTTCTTAACTAGCTTTGATAAATCTCTTGATCAATGGCTTAAGAAGGTGAGATCTTTGAATTAAAGTATCACATGGTTTAAAAACGTGTCCTAAATAATATCCAACCATGAAAATTAAAATCACATGGCTAAAACCCAATAAAACATGGATCTAACCTAAAAACATCAAATCTTAGGCCTAACCGAAATTCTCTTGCATAGAAAAATCATATCTTTGAAACTAATACTAAATATCTCCAAAATAACATCCTAACATGAAAATAAGAGACTTAGGATCATTATATAAAAATATCAAAGCCTTTTGAGTAAGATCAAACCTCGAAATATTCAAACTTTATCCAAATAAAAACTGTTTTGCCACTTCCAGTTTTCATGTTTCTAGATCTAATAAAATCTATCATCAAAATCTTTATTCATGCAACAAAACCTCAATGAAAACTCTTAAACACATTCTAAGAACACTCCATAAAATTTTCGGACCAAGATATGTCCATTAGCTTGGTCAAAAACTCCAAAACATAACATACTCTCCAGATTCACGCCCAGAATGACCTTTCCATGGTTAAAAATACTTTTGAATGACGAAATGACCATGGAATGATCCGAAAAATACATCTACGGAAACTAGACTCAAAGAGGAACAACTTTTATGAAGGAGTAATTATGTGAAACTACCTACAAAGGGTCAAGAATCTCCACGCAAAAAGACATAGAAATCTGCCTGAGAGAGCTCTTTTGGGTTTCTCTCTAAGAAGGGGGTGAAGAAATGATTAAAGTGAAGTAAGTGTGTCTTACACGACTCAAGACTTCTGTAGGGGGAATATTTGGATCTTAATGATCATTGAGTGGAGGTGTAGACATGTGAAACAAAGTAGAGGATAGTGGGGGGCAAAGGACAACCTACAAAAGCTATGAGACATGGGACTTGATGGGGTGGGTTCCTCCATATTATTGAGTGCAACTTGATGCAATGAATGGTCTGCCAAGTGGGGGAGGAAATTTCTCCAAGAAGCTATGCCAAGGTGGCCAAAATTCGTGGGCTTTAGTGGGCCTTAGTGGGCCTCAACCAAGTGGGCTTCAATTTGGGGTTTAAAGGGGGTTTGGTTAAGGTTTAAGATGCTATTAAGCCCAAATCCAATTTTTCTTAGCCCAATCAAATTTCTAAGGTTTAAAATGTTAGATAAAGATATCATAATAGGAATTTGAGAAATTAATAGCATGTGAAAGTGATTTAATCAAGCGATTAAACACAATGCTAGAAATTGGATCAAAAAGGGTTTGAATGCCAACTTTAGGGTTTGGTGAAATCGTTTAGGGTTTCGGTTTCAACCAAGTTTTTGGGGTTTCAAATGGATTTCAACCATTTAGGGTTTTACTAGGGTTGAAACTCTCTTGATCTAACTCAATTTGGTTGATCAGATGAAAAAAAAACTGTTTTGCTTAGGTGGCATGATCTCAAACATTGATTTCCTTCATAAATCCATCTAATGGTTTCTCTTTGTGCCAAGTATCCAATACTATTCATTATGTGTGGTTAAGATCTTGCCAAGTGTCTAAATAAAACTTCTCTAACCTAATTTGGACATTTCACACTGTGATTTTGAAAACACTGCACTTAGTACGCTTATCGAGGTTACTACTCACTCTGAAAAATTGCATAATAAACTTAGTACTGAAAAATCCTAAATATTCAACTGAGTCTAGTGGCGTAAACTATAACGTAATCTAACACTTCTAACTACCTCAAACAAATAAAATCGCATTTCTGGCACCATAGTGAGTGATAATACTAACTATGTTGACAGACTAGAACTTATGCAATTAGCCGATTCGTAAAAACTTATGAGGTTTTCACGAGGTTTCTAATGTCTATAGAAATTCCACCATTGAATTTCTAGCGGGCTGTTACAGGTTTTGTTCGGTTTGAACTGGTATTCAAAAAACCAAAACCAAAACTGGACTGGTTTTCCTAAATAGAAACAGGTATGGAGCATAACACATCGGTTTGGTTTGGTTCACTGGTTTCTTGAGTGTTTTTACAACCTTAGTGGGGATCTCTACATCTCAACGTGCCTTTTGCATGTCTGCAACAACACGCGCTCAAGCAACCTAGGGCTAGGAAGCCACTTCTACGAACATGGAGGGAAGACTAGCTGAAGTGGAAGAAAGGTTGAGAAGAATGACTGCATAAATGGAGGATTTCCAGTGCGAGAATGAAGTGTAGGAACATCACCTCGGGGGAAGGTGCCACGCCAAGCCATGTTGAGCATGCAGAGGCAAAATAGTAGAGTATGAGCAAGCCCCTCGGCAGCAATGATGAGAAAAGAAAAATGCACCATGATTTAAGTAGTCTCATGGATAAGTATGAGGAAATGGCCCAGAAGATAGGTGCATCCTCGTTTGTTGACCAGCTACTCACTAGCACTAACTGGCCTACCATATAGCGTGGAGATCATGGCAACACCACTCCTGAAGTTCAAGGTTCCACGAGTTGAGATGTATGACAGATCCTAGGGTCTCGTTAAACAACTAGAAATGTTTGAAGCTTACATGACACTCTATGGTTTTCCCAATAAGATTGCATGTTGGGCATTCCCTTTAACTTTGAAAGAAGTAGCTCAGGGATGGTTTGGAGTACTGCAGCCGAGCTCCATAGATAGCTTTGAGGAGTTGGGTAGGCAATTCCCGATCTAGTTTATGGCGGGTATTAGGAGAATGAGGCCTAATGTGTATCCCCTCACCATAAAGCAAAGGGAGGATGAAAGCCTGAAGGCTTACCTCTCTCATTTCAACAAGGAACGCATGATGGCAGACGACCAAGACAAAAAAATCACATTAGTGGCCTTATCGGGAGGAATTTGGCTTAGAAACCCATTCATGGCAAAGCTGGCGAGGAAGACCCCAACCACTCTGCGTGAATTAATGGATTGGGTGGTAGCATTGTTCACCTAGGTTCCAGACTCGGCCCAGAACCGAGTTTAAAATCTAGTCTAGGTTTATCTGGGTTTTGATCCGGGCCAATACTCAGATGAACTGGGGTTTTTAAAACACGAAAATTCGGGTACAGGATTTTACCCCCTTTTTTATTTTAATGCCTATTTTTTAGTATTTTCAAGAAAAACACATAACACTAATTCATTGAAGATTGAATATTTTGTAGAATAATAAAAATATACCAAAATAGAAAAAAAATTGTTATATTTTATTTTTATAAAAAACCTATATTTTATTATATTTTTTGAAGATTCATGTTGAAAAGCATATTACTAATGCATTGAACATTGTCCATAATAATAAAAATATCAAAATGGGAAACTAAATTTTATGTAAAAATAACTAAAGCTAGAAACAACTAATTACCTTTTTAAGTAAATGCATGTAAAAAAAAGTCCAATATTCATCACGTAACAATATGCATGCAACACACAATACAATCTACTGCATATTACATTATTGGTATTTATAAGTTACATTACAAAACACAAAATTACAAGAAATGAGTTACAAAATTAGTAGCACGGTCTTCTATTAGTGATTTAATCTCATACCAAATAGCAAATTCAAGTGATAGAGAAGGGACGCAGCCAAATAGTCAATTGCCAATTCCTGTAGCCAAGAAACAAAAAGCTTATTAACCAGTTTTGCATATTATATTCAAATAGATTATTAAAAGAGAGTATAAAACTTGATGGATTTATATATAAAGATTGCGGCACCTCAAAATGGCTTGGAAAT
This sequence comes from Carya cathayensis, assembly GCA_011037825.1. Classification (NCBI taxonomy): domain Eukaryota; kingdom Viridiplantae; phylum Streptophyta; class Magnoliopsida; order Fagales; family Juglandaceae; genus Carya; species Carya cathayensis. The sequence continues at coordinate 247,895 of QGSO01000233.1, read as the reverse complement.
TAATGAAGATACATCAAAATCATGTCAAGAAATGCACCCAAACAGTCCTAGCTAAACGACAGTCATAGAAAAGATGCATATTAGATTTAATATCACCCAAAATAGTCCATTGTATGCTTGCAAATGCATGTGCTAGTATGAAGTCAGCTTGTAACTTGGAAGATCGACATGAATTTTGCTTTAAATGTTCATGGTGTACAATCTTGCCCAACTTCCTATAAATGATGGTGGTTTCTCCACTACATTTTGTCAAGAACAATAAGAAAACAAATTAGGTTTGTTTGTCTTCAAAATTTTCATATAAATGATAAATAAAGATTTTTCTAAGACAAACGAATGCTGCTAAATTAATATTGCTAAATGGAAGAGTCACAATTCAAAGGGGGCAAAACGTTTATACCAGAAGGCTTGTGTAACGCTCATCCTTGTAGTGGGTCATTTAGAAAATGATTTTAAATAAAAATAGACGGGAATTACGGTTCCTTTTGAAAATTTCTTTTCCTTCCATGCCAGGATACAAAAGACTCCATGTTTATAAATAAAACTTGTTTTCTTAATAAAAGATTAAAGTGGAAAAAATTAATTTTATAATTAAAGTTTCTCGTACAAAATATCTTGCCTAGGCTTTCGTGCTCTTCCCTTTGGGCAGTGCTCGTCCTGACGCATCATGCTCATCTTGTCCCTGGGAGGGCACACATAAAAACTAAAATGCCTCGATGACTCATAAGCATTACTTCATACAGTTAAAATATATTAACATAGGTTTTCAGTCATGCATTCATCACTCCATACATACATATCGTACTTATCATGCATGGACATGCAGTTCGTTTTAAAAACGTTGCGAGGTGGGGTTTTTCTATAAAAACGTTTTCTTTCTTAAAGCAGTTCCCCACGCCTCACTGCCTTCATTTCTTAAAGAGTCTTTTCATGCATACATCTTTTCTTGCATATATTCATGCATACATGTTTTCATACATACATGCATTCTTTCTTAACATGCATCCATTAATTTTTATCACTTTCATTGGCCATAGCACACTGTTACGCCCCGTGTGTTGGGGTTATCGGTCTTTTGGACCTGATTCTGCCCGTGGCCACGGGTTGGGAATCCATTCTGTCAGGGTGCAGCACTGGGTGCACTACCAGTACTATTTACAAGACATTGCAATCTTCCTAGTCCATTCATTCGGTACCTTTTTCTTTTCCGTTCATATGGCCGTTACATATCTTCATACATCATGCATTCAGTCCATTCATTCCTTTATACTCATTTCCTTCATTTTTAGTCGATTCAGTCCTTTACTGTTCTTTCATTCCTTACATTCAATTCTTACATTTCTTCGGTTCATTTCATTCATAGAGTCATTTTAAAAAAATGGTTTTCTTTCTTTTCATAAAAGTCGTTTTAAAAGCAGTTTCTTTCATTTGCATCTTTTAAAAATGTCGGTTCGTGTATCTTTTAAAGCTTCATTTCGTTTCTTTTGGCAAACATACATACAATACATACCATGTATAGCATCCATCCACATGCATACACATACATACTTTGGGTGCGTGAAAAGGGGCTGCCAAGGAGGGTCGTTACATACTTATACTTTAAAATTTATGCCTAGCTTTCTTATTTGTAAGCGTGTCTCGTAGAGAAAACCTTTCATTTTCATTTTAAGGAAAAAGCTTTCATTTTCATCTTCATTTATTTAAGAAAACTCTAGAAGAGTATAAAAGCAATACTTACCTGGACTTCATGCCATACTCAATCCATGTAGTCCATTCGTGTGCATATTAGATGGCAACCTACATGCATGCACATAACCTTACGTCATTGTCTATCTAATGTATAAGCAACTATACTAAAAACCGAACTATGCTTCACTTAGAACACTCTACATCCATCCCTGGGCTCTTACGGGCCATTTACTATGCCAAAACCTTCGGAGTCTTATTCCTTAAAGTGAACCTCCGTGATTCACCTTAGGGTTAATGCATAAGCAACTATACTAACAAAGTCATGCGTTCCAACCTTAGACTATATACTCGTCACTACCTTCATGCATCTTAGCCCATACTAAATCCTCATTCCCATCCATACAAGCCACACGGCTTAAAGCCAACTCTGAAGCTAAAACACTGTGTAACTATACTCACGATAGATTATCCATTACGTATGGTAAACCTGTCCAGTACACGTGTCTCGCCAGAGCCACATGTATCATATCCCTTTTATCACCTGAGACCAACTTATAATTTCAATGAATGCCTGCTTGTATAAAAAAACTCCATACTCCGATACCAACTTGCTCAGACCTGGTTGATAGGACTCTTCCTACTTCCTGGCCCTGTACAAGTTCATCCCAACACTTGACAAGATGACTTCATCTGCAAATGCACCTCTATCACTTTACGTAGCTCGAGACCAAATCCCGAGTCATGTCACGACGCTCGTCATGCTTCCGTTGCACTCTCTGGTACTTTTCCACAACTTCACACATACTCTCAGCCATAAGTCAATTACAAGGTGACACCCATTACCTTGGACTACAGGCCACATCATCACTACTTCGGAATACTGTTACACAGTTCCCAACGCTACACCATACACTCTACGCTTCTCAGTTACGCCATCCAACCCTATGTGACACGCCGTCCGGTGTATCACAATATAGTACAAAGCACACGCACGTGATCTCTCTTCCATCCACTCTACGACACACACACTACGATCCACACCTCGCGATGCATCGGTACACAACACGGAGTATGCACCATGCATACTCCCTTCGCTACATCACTTATTATCACAATGCACATCATACGGTATGTCACTACATGACACGGAGCACACACCATGTGTACTCCCTTCACAACAGTATGCCACACCACAACTACGGCATACACCTCATGCCCATACTTCACAGCACAGTCCACAACACTACATGATTATGCCCAACACTTCGTTACACAGTCACACTTCACTTCACAACTACACAGCGAACTCCAAAATTACTAATAGCACAGTCCACAACCTATCAACTAACTAACATATTTACATAAATAATGAGAGATAGAGGTTATATAATCGACGGGAAAACCTGTGTGTCGCTTGCTACCCATTGCGATCAAGGTGTTAAAGGAGTTGTACGTGGCCGTTAACACCATGTACAGTGGACTGTCCACCATGTAAAGTGGTGGTTTGGTCTTGAGAATAGCTAGGCGTGGTCTTGGAAAGGCTCAAGGTGGCCTCGTGGTGGTCTGAGGTGGCGAAGCACAGTGGCATCACAGTGCATCCAAAGGTAAGAGAGTGTGTGAGGGAGGTGGGGATGGCCTGAACATCATGGCTAGGCTTGGAAGAGCTTGAGGGAGGTGTGGTGGAGCTATGGTGGCGAAGTGATGGCTGGGAGGTGGCTCACAGTGGCGGATTGGGCCTTGAAGTGGAGGATGAGCCGTGAGAGAGTGGGGGGAGAGTGAGGGTTGTGTGTAGCTCGGTTGGGCATGAAAATGGTTGGGGAAGGTCAATGTGGTTATAAGTGGGTGTAGAGACCCATCAGAGAAAGAGAGAGGTAGGGGGAAATGTGACTATGGGTAGGAAGCCCATGAGGTGGTGAAGCCGTTGGTGGTGTTGGTTGGCCATTTTGGCAGTGTACAGCGGCGCTAGGAGGAGGAAATGGGTGTGAGACCCATTCAGCTAGAGGGAAAAGGGAGAGAGAGAGCTACTAGTGTAACTTACTATCGGTGGGATTGAGCTCGCCGGTGAGAGAGGAACACACCAGTGGTGGAGGTGGAGCATGGTGGCTAGTGGTGGGGCCGGCTAGAAGAAGCAACCGAATGGTGGAGGGAGGGAAGCAGGGGCATGTCAGGCATGGGAGAGAGAGAGAGATGAGAGAGAAGGAGGAAAGGAAAAGTGAGGAGAAAAAGAGAGGGGCTTGAGTATTTAATCCAAGTTCTTCGTTTCAAGATCCTCAAAACAAGCTATAGGTGAGTTTAAACACTGATTTGAAAACATATAAGTGTTTTATTTAAATAAAACACTGAGAGGAATTAAGATAGAATATTATTTTATAAACTTTATTCATCATTATTTAAAATGATGAAGTCTCATTAATTACTCAAAGAGAATAAAACCATTTAAATTAATTTAGAATTTTCAACGTAAAGTTAAATCTCGTAATATTTTAAAATGACTTAAAATATTTTATTTAAATAATTATCCACAATTATAATATTTTTAGAGCTCATCAAAATATTATTATTGTGTTATTTTAAAACCAAGCTTATCTAATAATATTGGAAATTTCACATATAAATATTTTCAGAATATTTAAAATACTTTTAAACTTTAAAATATTTATCTTGCTTTGAAATCTATTGGATAAGTTCTAAAACACACCATCGGGGCTCGGCACGTAGATCGAGGCTCGTAATTAAAGAAGAAAGAATGAGCAGGTTATCACAGCTTGTGATCTAGAAGGGAGGCTATGTTAACTCTTCAAATGGAGGGAAGATTTTCATTCTTTTCATCCAGCCAACAGCTCAAACATCACGTGACTTTTGATATGTTTGGGCATACAAATCATTGTGCACATAAATTTCAAACGATTTCTTACCTGCAGCTACTTTGTAACTCATAAAGAATGCACAATTCCTATCTTTAAATGTTGCAAAAAACTAAGGCCAGAAGCAACCACGAAGGAAAAACATAAAGCCCAGGCTAATTAAGATAATCTATTAAGTGAATAACCTTTAGTTACAAGAACTAAGAAAATATTTGATTATCTCAAAAGGTTCCTCCATTGACAATTTTTTAAATAAAACGTTAAAGTCTATAAATCAACCTAGAAATTGCTTTAGATCACAAATTATGCAAACCACCACCAAGAGAAGATGACTATGCTAAATAAATCTACTAAAATTGTTTTATGTCATTATATTTGCCAGAAGTTTTTGCATTAGTACGAGTTCATTACAAATTCACATGGTCACTGCCTATAGGACTCGAAAACTAGGAAACTACAAACTCACAAATCCAGATCTAACCTATAAAAATACTCTTCAAAAATTCTTTCATTCAAACATGCTCGTCAAAACAGATCCAAATTAACAAAAAGAGAACAAAATAGGTTCAACATAGAAAAGAAAACGAACCCAAATTCGCTAGCAGCAGTTTCTGTCAAAGGTGGTGTGATCCAAATGTCCGATGAGAGAGCAACGAGTGTAAAGTCACGATATTGTGGTGGTTTGGTGAGAGAAAACAGCGGCAAATGCATGATGCAGTGGCTAGGGTTTCCTTGGAGAGAGAGAGAGAGAGAGAGAGAGAGAGAGAGAGTTTAACTCTAGGATTTGGGGGCTTCTAATATGAAGAGCAAAACTTGCCCAAATCCTCAAAAGTACAAATAACCATGGTAGATCTGGCTACTCGCACTACCAACGCATTGAAAAAGCAAATCTGATGCATAGCCATGACCATGAGAAAGGCGATTGTAGGGCTTGCCGAGTACTAAGTAGAGCCTTCCAAAGTGATATCGAAGTGGCAGGGGCGGTGTGGAAGAGTTGTCGATGGTGCTGTTCTGGCTGGGACTTAGAAGAAAGAGAAGTTAGATAGAGAAGAGAGAGAGAGAAGGCAAAAGTTTATTACGGGCAACAGAAAGAGCTAGGGTTCGAATGAAGGTACCAGGTTTTTATATATATATATAATCCATGTTTGAGCTGAAAAATTACATATTTTAGCTATTTAAAACCAATGTATTTCAATTGCTTTGTGACATTATTATTGGTTTTAGATGGAAAAATAGTTAATAAGCATAAATTCGAGTTGTGATTTTTAATTGATTAATATCATGTTTATGCTTAATTTTATAATTATGATTTAATTAAAAAATATTTCCTCACATATATAATATATTTTTAATAATCTATTTTTCTTTTTAATTTATTTCGAATGTTATTTTTATTTGCAGCATAAATCCAGGTACTGGGTTTTAAATCCGGAACCTGGGTTTCATAACTGGATCCAGATCGGATTTATCAGAGTATTGTAATGCAGGTTCTAGCCCAGAACCTAGAACATGAATCCAATTATCTAGATTTTGGACTGGGCCAGGAAAAATCCAGCCTATATGAACAGTCCTACTGGGTGAACGACTTTGTCAATGCTGAGGATACTCTTCGGGTCTTGACCGTAGAGAGAAAGTCATAAATGAAGCAATTGGAGGACCGAACAAAGAGAGGCACCTAGGGAAGAGATTGAGAGAGGGATCCCAAGGTAAAATTCTCTAACATGAATGTCCAAGACAGTATCGAGGAGCCAATTCAAGGCAACAATGGCCTTGATCAAAGAACCCAGCGATTTTGTACCTATCACAATGTAAGGGCCATCGAACAGAACACAGCGACACCTTGAAGAGAAAAATCTAGGAAATGCAAGACAGCAGTGACCTTGAGCGTCTAGTCAACAAAATTCCTCGCTCCCAAGGAGACTAGGTAAAAGGAGGTAGGACCGAGAGCAAAGGTGACGAAGGAGTGAAAGCCCTAGAATGAGAAGAACCTCGAGAGAAAACCACGACTGAGCTCCTTGCCAAAATCAAGACTGGAATAATGCCCCTATTGGGGAAATATGCACTATTGCTAAAGGGTTCACTGAGGGTGGCCTGACCCCCTCTAGATGAAGAACCTATGTCCGTAAGGCCAAATATGAAGAAGTTTTTAACACCGAATGACTAGCCAAACAATTGATGTCATGGCCAACAACCATTACATCCTTCAACGATGGAGATTGCAAGGGAGTGATCTACTTACATGACGATATGTTGGTAGTAACTATGTTGGTAGAAAATTACACCACCCGAAGGATATTGGTCGATAATAGCAGTTTGGCTGACATCCTCTTTTTGGAAGGTTTTCATTATGATTAGGATCGACCAACATAAGCTACGTCCGATAGGTGTTAGGGAGGTGTATGGTGAGCAGGTACTCACTAGAGAGTGTTACGTACAGGAGCTCAAAGTTGGAGAAAAGGATGTCAAAATGGTCTAGCTTCCCACTCTCAACGACCAAAACCTGCCCCTCCTCCTGAGATCATTGTACACAAGGTAGAGACCTGGGATGAAGGAGCCCTAAAACAAGGCAAAGTTGATGAGCATCTCAAGCTAATTACTCTTGATCCAACTCACCCAGAGGCCATAATGAGGATCGAAACCAAAATGGGAGGCGGCGAAAGGTAGTAACTCAAATAGCTACTCGCCAAGCATAGGGATGTCTTTCCCTGGAGCCTCGAGGACATGTCAGGGATAGATGCTAAGGTTACAGAACATAAATTGAATGTCAACCTTTAGATACGAGTGGTCAAGAAGAGAAAAAGAAGCTTAAGTACCGAGAAACACAAAGTTATAGCTAAGGAAGATGATTGCCTCTTGGCGGTAGGATTTATCAAAGAAACCCAATACCTAGAATGGCTTTCAAACATTGTTCTTGTGAAAAAATCCAATGAAAAATGGCGAATATGAGTCAACTTTATGGAACTTAATAAGGGTTACCCCAAAGCCAACTTCCTGTTACTCCAAATCGATCTCATTATGGACTCCACAGCAAGACACCGAATGCTAAGTTTCATGGATGGCTACTCATGATACAACTAGAATTGGATGAGCCCAAACGACCAAGAGAAAATGGAGTTTATAACTGATTGAGGATTATACTACTACAAAGTAATGCCTTTCGGCCTGAAGAATTCTAGAGCAACATACTAGAGGCTAGTGAACCGAATGTTTAAAGAAATGATTGGGTAGAATATGGAAGTGTATGTCGATGACTTGCTCCTCAAGAACAAAAAACTGAAACAACACGTAGAAGATTTGAGGAAACCTTTCGACGTGCTACAATAGTACGAAATGAAGCTCAATCCAATAAAGTGCGCATTCGGGATACAATCGGGCAAGTTTCTAGGTTTCATAGTTTGAGAAAGAGGGATTGAGGCTAATCTTGAAAAATTCTAGGCAATCATCATAATGGAGCCATCAAGGAACTTGAATGAAGTGTAGAGGCTAGTTGGGAGAGTGGCAGCATTGAACATATTCATATCAAGGTCGACAGACAATTGCCTACCGTTCTTCCGAGTCTTATGAAAGGTACATGATTGGGATGCCGAATGTGAAAAGGTATTTGCACAACTCAAGGAATATTTATCTAACCCCCACTCTTGAGCCAAGCCAAGTAGGGAGAGATCCTGCTCCTATATTTGTTAGTCAAGCCATAAGCAATATCTGCAGCCCTACTAAGCGAGGAGGGAAAGGTACATAAGCCAATTCACTACATAAGTCGTGCCTTGAGGGGAGCCAAGGCCCGATACCCTAAAATGGAAATATTAGCATTCACGCTAGTGGTAGTAGCCCGTCACTTGCAATCATACTTCCAAGCACATCCCATACGATTGGTGATTGCAGTGCCACTACTAAGGATACTACAGAGGCCAGACACCTCGAGCCGCCTAGTGAAGTGGTCAATCAAGCTAAGCAAATTTGATATTGATTATGCTCCTTGGACTGCAATAAAAGGGCAAGTATTAGCTAACTTTGTAGATAAATTCTCCTATTTCCCTAAAGATAGACAGGAACCCCTCTGAAAAACAGTGGCAAGTTTATGTTGATAGCTCGTTCTGCCATTCTAAAGGGGGAGTAGGCGTGTATATAATAGTGAAAGGCAACACATAAAGCATACTATACAATAAGGCTTGAGTTCAAGGTCACCAACAATGAAGCCAAGTATGAAGCGATGTTGGTAGGACTCGCCATAGCAAGGGCTCTAGGGGCAAAGGAGTTGAACATGAAGGCAGACTCACAGATCATGGTCAGCCAGATAATGGGAGAATATCTGGCAAAGGGTGAGAAACTTAAAGATACTTGTAGTAGGTATACGAAAGGCGAGACCATCTCAGCTACTTCCAATCAGCAACATCCTTTGTGAAGACAATTGGAAGCCTAATAAACTGGCACAAGCAGCATCTAGAAGAGAGGGGGTATCCCTACCATGGAAGGTGGCAATCCAAGTGATGGAAGTCCTAGCCCTCGAGCATGAAATGGTGGAGATAGTGCATAGCCCCCATAATGGGTACGAGATAGAACCAAATTCTTGGCTACCGGGGAATTCTCATGAAATAAGGAAGAAACAAGGAGAGTTAAGAATGGGACCTCCCATTTCACCATGATCAATGACGTGCTATACAAACAGGGTTTTCCCCTATCCTACGATGCATATCAAAAGAGGAGGCACAATATGTCTTGGAGGAAGTGCATAAGGGAATATGCAGAAATCACTTAGGAGGAAGAGCTTTAGCCGCTACGTTCATGGCCTAGGTATTATTGGCCACACACCCTTAAAGACACCAAAGATTCACAAAGAAGTGCACTCAATGTTAGCTACACATGCCAATTTCGAGTTGCTTGACTGAGGAACTAACATCAATTACATCTTCCTGGCCATTCGCCCAATGGGGTGTAGACTCAGTCTGTCCCATGCCACCAAGTAAAGGGGAGCAAAGTTCAGCATCATCACTATTGATTACTTCGCAAAATGGGTAGAAGTTGAGGTGCTTGCAACTATTACTTCACAAAATGTCACCAAGTTTCTATGGAAAACAATTGTATGTTGATTTGGGATACTGAAGAGCATCATTTAGGACAATAGTAGACAATTTGACTCTGGGCACTACCGAAACTAGTGTGTCGAGCTCAGAATCAAAGTCAAGTACTCCTCCCCTAGACACCCCCATGCCAATAGACAAGTGGAGGCGACAAACAAGACAATAATGGCCATACTTAAGAAGAGGCTAGAAGAAAAGAAGGATGCCTAGATCGAGGAACTTCCCCGGGTACCATGGGCATATAGGAAAACTGTCAAAACTCGACAAGAGAGATGCCCTTCACCCTAACCTATGGCAACTAGGCAATGATACTCATAGAAGTGGGGGATGTCGAGCTACAAAACCCAACATTTCGGTAAAGTGAACAGAAAAATAAGATCAAGAGCAAAATAAAATAAGTGAAACACCCAGGGTGCTCTCTTATGTACTCTTCCAAAGTTGTAAGCAAGGATAGTGGAGACTCTCTAAGTTGGGAACTGGAAATTTCTAGCAAGTCCCAATCCTCTCCAGTAAATTTTTAGCCAGCTCATTTAGAAACATCAAGGGCTTTGGCAGCTTCATGTCTTGGCATCTCAAAAATAAATAAAAAATTAAAAAAAAAAAACTTGTCAACATGATTGATGGTCCCATCATTGATAGCACAGTAAATTTTAAAACTCTCTTTCAGTACCAAAGCTGAAGCATATTGTATAATATAATTGCGAAGTACTTCAACATATTGACGAAAAGGAACGGTCCCATCCTTGGCAATATCAAATTCATAATCTTGCTACACATAAGGTGTAAAGAGAAGCCAAGATTTGTTCCAATGCACCTAACAGACAAGCAACATCGCAAAAACAACTTTTGCACAACTGATGCTAACAATAATAGGAAGAACCCATTGATGATGACCTCTAATTTCCTTAAATAAATCTGTATCATTTATCAGTTTTGAAACACCCCTACAAACTTGTGTTGATCAAGAAGTGAAAAGAAAGTTATTCCCTGCAATACTGTAGCATTTCAGTAGTATTTTTGGACTGGGACCACTGAGGGCTAGTTTGGTTATACAAAACCAAACTATCTCATCTTATCTCATCTCATATAATTATTAAATATTTTCCAAATTTCAAAATAAAACTAATGTTAAAAAATTAAATTATAATAATACTTTATTCAACTTTCAACAAAACATCTCATTTGAATTGTGTAACCAAACAAGATGATAAATCCAAGTATGAAAGACCTGTGAGATTAGAAACAATTTTGGGAATCTGGCTTGATAACTTATTTCTACTAAGCTGCAAGGAACTTAGATGAGTTAGAGACCCCAAAGGGTCTGGAATTTCCCCATCAAATTGGTTACCTGAGAGGTCAAGAGTCTGAAGCTCTAAAAGCTTTCCTATGTTGGGTGGGATGGGACCATATAACTAATTGTGCTGCATTAACATTGCTAAAAAATGACTCAAGTTCCCAGCACTAGGGGAAAGTGTCCCTGATAAGCCCATATTGGTCATCTCAAGGGAAACAATAAAACCTTCGATAGAGCAAGCGATCATGTTCCACGTGCAAGGATTAATAGAGTTAATATCCCAGCCACCCATCACATGCAACTCATCCTTGATTAATTTTCACCACCATCAGAGCAGCCACCATTGTTGTCTGCAAATCAGGATTCTCCATCTTCTGCCACTCAATTCTCTACATATTCATGTTTAAGGGACTAAATTGCAATGCCCACACAATTTCCTTTAACATTACAAGTAGTTCCACCAGAATTTCCAAAGTTTATAGTATCATCTATCTATATACCAAAGAGCTCAGTGGAACCATGGACATAAGATAGGATCTCTAATTGTGAAACAACACCACTTGTGATAGAAATTGTGTATCCCCCAGTCCAGTAACCCACAACAATCACGACATTTTGAAGTCCAAGTAGATCCCCAATTTCTACTGGTGACACTACTTGCCAAATCACAAAATGGACGTTGGTGAACACCTTCCTCTCCCTCTTCACAACCTTCCTTTTCCCCAATTCTAAAGTAACCGAACCAACATTTTTGTCACTGCCACTAACTCCACTAAGGACTTCAACGATCTCTTCTTCCAAAGCAGAAGAGGAAGATAGCACGACAACACCAGAAGATCCACTGCCACCATTATAGCCCTGGAATTGTTCCATTCGGAACGGTATCTTCCGTAACCAGCTTTGCAGCAAGTGTTAACAAGGTCTTCTCAATGATCTTCAGGCTCATATTCTCATTCGCTTCCTCATTCTAGCTACTACTCAATACCACCACTAAATATGAAGACTTTTGAGCATCGTCTATTTTGCCGTTGTTAGAGGCCTTGAGGGGTGGAGTGCCATGGTTGATGAAGATGGAATAGTAGTTTAGGCTATAGAGAAGGATCTCATGGCTGAATGATGGAAGGGCCTTCTCGTCATAATCTCCTCTACAGCTTCCACAAGGGTCTCGCTATTGACTTCAGCTTCCCCTTTTTCCCTTCTGGGGAAATAAAATGGAGAAAGAACCCTGGAAGAAGATGTGGTAAAGCTTCTTCTTCCTCTACCAAAGGGCTCCAAAATATGCTTAAGTGGAAGTTTGTCAAACAGCTTAGGTGTCATTTCTTCCCTCCACTTCTAATAAAAAAAATTCCTTTAAGTAGCTAGAATCATACTTAGATAAAAAATCTCCACTCATCTGTAGTTGCTTCCTTCTCTTCCTTTAATTTTTTGAGCCAAATTCTTCACTCTTCGAGATTTCAACATTGAGAATTGGGATCTCTTCCAAAAATTCATATTTTTCTTTTCCTTCCATTGAATCTGCTAATTCCTCTATTGAATCTGAAGTTGTTTCCGTCTTTTCTTTTAATTTTTTGGAGTCACATTCATCACTCCTTATATCAAGAAAGAGATACTCATTTTCAAATATCCTTGTTTTTATCAACGTAACATCATCTCCAAAGAGTAAGTCTTTGTAACTCAATTTTTGTTGCTCCAATAGATAGATCTCTCTCCCTTAAGCATTTTCAATATTCAGCTTCAAGTAATAAATAGTGTTGGAGGGTTGCGCCAAGATCTTCAAATTTTTACTATCCACAGACTTCACTATGAGAACCATTTCTCCAGGCTATTTAAATGTTTCATCATAAAGTGCACGATGTAATTCTGAAAAGAAACTTGTAGTTCAACATTACTCAACTCAGCCATGAGAATCAGTGGCTATAAATACCAATTTTTAGGAACCTGTTGTGAATGCTGTGACGTAACCTTGGAATGAATGAAATTATAACCGGAAGTTGCAGGGATGAAAATAAGGAATGGATGAAAGATGTTTGTGGAAAAACTTAAGAGAGTCACACATTGTATTGAAACTATTGATAGCAGGAATTCTTCGAGGGATTTTCCCCCCTTTTCTCATGTTTTCCTCATATACGTAAACACTACAGAGACTGTAACTAACTTTATGAATTGCTAAACTGACCTGACAGATTGGAATGAAAATGACAGTGATATAAATGCCTTGTTCTGGTGTTTTTAGTCCCCAAAATGGTGCACATTACAATTAAACTACAGGCCCAACTAGGGTTTTTGGTCACCATTTGCGTTGGCCTTCACGTCAGGCTACATGGTAGCCTCAGATGGTGGCATTGGTCGGCCTTCTTTTGCAGATTTGGTGGCTACTGTTCCACAGCCCATCCCTGATCTGGCGTCCTATCCTCCGAAGGTGGTGGATGGTGAGGTTTATTTTCAGTTCTCCCGTGAAGAGATTACAAGATTGGTGAAGCCTTTTCGCTATTCGGTGGTCCTTAAATTCTTGAAACAGCATCCGTCGTTGGATGCAATCTATGCTTTTATTCACAATTGCTGGGGTCTTTTGACTACGCTGGTGGTTTCTTCTATGCAAAGGCCACGGAACGTGTTTGTACATATGGCTAATGAAGCCAATTTTACTAAAGCCGTGTTGAGGGATGTTTGTGAGATCAATGAGATTTTCTATTGTGCGTTTCACTGGACACTAGAATTCACAAACGATGAAAAAGCCTCTCGGCTACCGGTATAGATTTCTCTCCCAGGACTTCCTCCCAATCACTATAGTGAAGCGTTTTTTAATATTCTCATGGCTCCTATTGGTACATTCATATGTCGGTGATAATCCGACTCGTTGCACTACGAGAACAGATGGTGCAAGGTTGTATGTATAAGTTGATGCTGCAAAAGAAACTTTGTCTCATTTCTGGATTGGAGCACTGGGTTTGCCCTCTAGTAGAAAGCAAGAGATTGTGTATGAAACTACCCCTGCCTATTATTGTAAGTGTCGCATGCAAGGCCATAATTCATAGACTTGTTGAGCAGATAAAATTGAGAAGATGGGGAAGGCAAGCTCGGGCATGAAAGAAAGGGCATAAAATGACAGACGAGAATGCGAAACCTGTTGCGGTTCCTGAGACAAATCTGAGTGTAGTTGTGGCTGACCCTTCATCCGATCCTGCAAATGGTATCTCATAGAAAAAATGTGCTTCGTGCCTGTTTGGAAACATCAATGGTGCAGTTAGATCCCGTTGGGGAGGTTCAGATAATTTCTAAAACTGATGTTGCTATGGATATTGATGCGAAACCAAGTGCTCCAGTTTGTGCCATGAACTTGGTCACGAGAATTGTGATTGGAGTCTTCTATGGCTAATCGTGACCAAGTGATTATGGCTAGTGAGAGGGTGACTACGCCCATTGTTCCGATTGTGGTTCAGGAAGTTGAGTTGGGTGACGCGGAACCTGATGATGAGCCAGTTAAGGAGCCGCCTATTTTGGATGCTATTGTTTCAAAGCCAGAACTAGATTTACATCCCAAAGTTTTCCCATAGGATAAAGATTATTTGACAGAATCTGAGGCCAATGAAGGTAAAAGGAAGTATAAGAAAAAGACGTTTGTTAAAGTGAGAAGTTCTTCTCGGGTTCTTGTTCGATTTTCAAATCCTTCTCAATGATTGATCCCATTTTTGTATGGAATATTAGGGGTTGGGGCCTCTAAAGGTAGATTAAAAAAGTTGCTTGGTAAGTTGAAGCTTAAAATTGTTGCTATTTTGGAACCTTTTCAAAATATTGATGCTACTCAAAGATTGGCACATGTTTTGAAATTTGATAACTTCATTTCAAATGAGGTTGAGGGGGAAAAATATGAATTTTTTGGGATAGTATTCTTGAGGTGAGTTTGGCTTGAATGGGAGGGCAATTTGTTTCTCTCAAAGTAGGCGAAGGAGCTAAGAAGTTTTTGCTTACAGATCTATGCAACATGTACTATGGTTGAATAGTGTGAATTGTGGGTGATCTCAGTACTCAGAATTTGGGTTTAGACCATTGTATTTTTGTTGGTGAGTTTAATATTATTCGTAATGATTTAGAGTGAAGAAGAGGTAGGCCCCACCCTCTTATGGTTATGGAGGATTTTAATTATTGGATTCAATAGGGAGGTTTGATTGAAATGGCATCGAAGGGGAGTGCTTATTCTTGGTGCAATGGGCAATTTGGTATTGCCCGTTCCTGGACATGGTTGTACCATGTTCTTACGGATGCTCCTTTTCTTTCGTTATTTCCTAATGTTCATACCTGCCACAATCTACTTCAAATCATGCTCCCATGTTTATTGAGATCAAGAAAGACCATTTTTTTTTATGGTCCAACCCCTTTTCGATTCCAATAGATGTGGGTGGATCACCATAATTTTTTTGGATTGTGTTCAGACTGCTTGCGTTTCTCAGGCTGGTGGTTCAACCACTCAAAGTTTGGTTATGAAATTAAAATAGACTAAGGTGACATTGTGGAATTGGAATAAAAGGGTCTTTGGTCATACTTTGGGTCATATTGTTGCTCTTGAAAAGTAGGTTGAGGAGCTCAAACAACAGCTTCCATTAAATTAAGAGGAAGATTTAGAAAGAGAGCTACATGTGGCAACTTGGGAATTGGCAACTTGGAGGCATTGAGAAGAGACTTGTTTGGCTCAAATGGCTAAGCTAAAGTGGCAGGTGGATGGAAACCGGAACTCAAAATTTTTTCAAGCTTGCTTAGCTAATAAAAGGCATAAGTGTGTGCTAGAAATGCATTCGACTGATGTGCTTTTTGAGTCACCGGAGAGCATCCACCAAGGTGCAGTGGATTTTTTCTCTTCTTTTCTCTAGGGGATCTGCCGGTTGAGCAACCTAATCTTGAGTTTCTTATTGATCCGGTCATTTCTAAGGATGAGAATAGTTCCCTTGTTAGTGCGCCTACAATAGAGGAAGTTTTTGCTGCTTTGTCTTCTATTTCGGTTCATAGTGCTCTTGGTCTTAATGGCTTTGGTTCTAGATTTTATAAGAGCTGTTGGGAGGTGGTTAAAATTGATTTGTAGAATGCAGTGTTGGAATTCTTTGCATCCAAGCATCTTCCAAAGTTTTTTACGGCTTCATATTTGGTTTTAATTCCTAAGGTGGATTCTCCAACAGGTTTTGATAAGTTCCATCCCATCAGCCTCTGTTTGGTCTTTTACAAAAATTGCTCCAAGATAATTGTGAACCGCTTAACAAGTCTCTTGCCTCACCTAGTTTCTTTGGAGCAAGAAGCCTTTATTTCTAGTAGAAGTATCTTTGAAAATATTAGCCTCACTCAGGAAATGATTCACTCTATTAATAAAAGAAATCATGGCGGAAACATTATGTTAAAAGTGGATATGGCGAAAGCATATGATCGCGTGGATTGGAATTTTTTTATGAAAGTTATGCTGAGGTTTGGTTTTTCTTCCCAATTCTGTGACTTGATCCATTTTTGTATTTCAAGTCCTTGGTATTTGGTTATGATGAATGGGACAATTAAGGGCTTCTTCCTGGGAGGCTATGGTCTTCGTCAAGGTGATTTTCTATCACCTTATTTGTTTATTATTCAGTAGGAGGTCCTTTCCAGGATGATTCATTGGAGTGTGGCTAAGAAAGGATTTGGACATTTTCATCAGGCCTAAGGTACGCCTATTATTTCTCATTTAATATATGCTGATGATGAGGTTATTTTTTCTAATGGGAGTCAAAGGTCAGTTCAAGTGCGTTTAAGAATTCTGAGCCGATATGAAAGCTGGTCGGGCCAGGCTATCAATAAACATAAGTTTGCTTTGTTTTGTTCGAATAAAATTTCTCTTACTCGTAAGTGACGTCTTTTACGTAGCACTAGTTTCATGGTGGAGCATTTTTCTTTCCAATACCTTGGTTGCCCATTATCCTGGGTCATCTCAAGCAATAATATCTTAAAGGCATGGTGAATAAAGTGAGGCAAAAAACCAGTGGTTGGAAGATGTAGCTCTTGTCTTCTGGAGGGAAACTGGTTTTGTTATGTCATGTTATATCTAGCATGGCCCTTCACCTTTTTGCTGTTTTACAAGTCCCTGAAGCAACTATCAATAAAATCCACAAGATGATGAGCTCTTTCTTTTGGGGAGTCCAATGGGAAAGATGAAAAGAAATGGGTGGCTTGGAAACATATTTGCAGTCCTATGGCTAAGGGGACTCAGGTTGAGGCATCTCTAGGGTACACAGACAGCCTTAAATATGATGTTTGCTTGGAATCTTCTACAAGGTAATTCTCTCCGGGCAAATTTTTTCTGAGCTAAATATGTGGGATCAAAACCTTGGTTCCTAATAGATGTTGCAAAAGGTTCAAGATTTTAGAAAATGGTTGCTAATTGTATCCTGTTGAATAATTCCAAATGGAGGATTAGGGAAGGAGATTTTTTTTCTGGTATGACAAATAGAGGGATAATGGCCCTTTGATTAATGATTTGCCAGTAGTGGGTCAGCCTTTGTTGAAAGTTAAAGAGTGTCGATTGTTAGATAGTTCATATGTGAATCTTCTTGAGAATTTAGTTGGTCCAGCAAATGTTGATGATATTTTAGTCTCCTTATCAAGGCACAATTAGGGTGAGGATGTTCTGGTTTGGACTCATACAGAGACAGGTATGTTCTCTACTAAATATGCATGGCATTGTATTAGAATCAGAGGTTCCTCTCTTGACTGGAATTCTTGGATTTGGCATAAAAGTCTTCCTTTAAAATGTCTATTCAGTTTTGGAAGGCTTGGCATATGGGTTTGAGTGTGGATGATAGATTGTGCCATTTTGGTATTCCCATTGTTTCCAAATGTGATTGTTGTATTGCAGGTCATTATGAGGATATTAATCATGTTCTATTTGAGGGTGATTTTCGTCAAAAAGTCTGGTCATTTTTTGGCAATCTCATTAGCATTCCTCCTGGTCAGTCATGGAAACATCATGTCTCCTCTTGGTTTAGGCATGCTAGTTCCTCCCAGGTGGGTGTTATAGTTGGTCTTATGCCTATCATTGTTACTTGGAAACTTTGGAGAAGAAGATGTCTAGCTCGAATGGAGGGCAAATTGGAATCTCATGAAACTGTTGTCCAATCTATTTGTGTTTGGATCGGTTCTCTTTGTCAAGCAATTGATAATCCTTACTGCTTGTCCAGGCTTGATGGCATGATACTTGAGGCCCTGTGGATCAAACCTGCTCCTTTAAAAGATAGGCATTGCAAAGTGGTTAAGTGGCATAAACCTCTGTCAGGGTGGTTCAAGTTGAACATTGATGGTAGTAGCCTTGGGAACCCGAGTTCTTGTGGCATTGGTGGAGTTATTCACAATGATCTAGGACGGCTAGTGCAAGCTTTCCCCTCTCCTGTTGATTTTGGCTCTAATAATAAAGTGGAGCTTCTTGCGCTTATTAATGGTGTGAGGCTTTGCAAATCACTTAATATTTTAAATGTGATAGCTGTGGTTGATTCAATGGTGATTATTTCTAGGTGGAATAGAGGGCGTTGTGGTGTTTGGTAACTGGATGATTATTGGGAAGAGCTTGTTGGTTGGACTCATATTATTAATTGTCATTTTTAGCATGTTTTCCCATAAGGAAATAAGCTGGTGGCATATTGGTTGGCCAAGGATGGTGCCTCTGGTGTTGACTTGGTTTATACTAATAATTCTATCATGTCTCAGGCTCTTAGAGGTTTGCTCCGTTTGGATTTATCTGGTCTTCCATCATTAAGATGTCAATAGTCTTTTTATTGTTTTTGGCTTTCATGTTCGTTCATAGGCTTGTCTAGTGATTTTTTTTTTTTGGTTTTTTTGGTCTTGTTATCCCATGGGCTTTGTTTGTTACCACGTTTTTCCTCCACCATAAGTGAGAGCTTTATTAATAAATTTAGGAGGGGGTCACTCATAGATAGGTGACTTCCCACTCTTTATTTAAAAAAAAAAAAAAAGTATCACTATCTACAAGCAGCAACCTAACCTTCAACTAAAAAGCACCCCTTTTCATTTCATCAAAAAATCAAAATGCTGTGCTTTATGCGATCTAGCAATGACGCCGTTCCTAGTTCACTACATTTTTACTTCAATTCGTAGAAACCCATCTCCAAAACTCACTTTCCTCTTCTTAGTCTTCATCTCCACTTCCAAGGTTCACTGTCGCTGCTAGATCCCTAACACTTCAAGTATTTTTTAGGTTAGAGTTTTTTGTTTGTATTGTTCTCTTGAATCCCATATTCTTGGTAGTCGATTTCTTCATGATGGCCTCTGTTAATAAATATATATAGATTTCTTAATGCAAATACTTAAATGTTAGTAATTTGTGTGATTATTGAAAGTTATTGTCCTTTGACAATCTAGGAATATTTATACGGGCAGAACATAAGTTTGTCATGATAATTTGTTGCACTTAGTTTTACAACTTCACAAAATCTTTTCAATTTTATGTTCCGTACATTGCTCGTATAACTTAATTGGCCCTTAAGGAAGACGTTAAGCTATGTGTTCAATACATCAACTCAGTACAGATGATGATGACAACACAAAATTCTAGGAAGAAAACTTGCCCAAGGCTTTTAGTTTTTCCTCATGCCCCCTATATTAGTGCTTCAAATCTTATTTAGTTAGAGCTAGAAAATAGACACGACTCTATATATATTATATAGGTTTTGAGAAAAACAAAACATAATGTCTAGGGAGATTAAAGATGTATCTGCCCGGTTTCAAGTGTACCGATTACATCTTATATATGATTTCAGTAGAATAAAACAACCAAATTCCTAATAATCTCTAATGAGCACTGTTGTGAAATGTGCTGCAATTATTAATGAATTGTACAGGATAATCAAAAGAGAAAAATAATAGAAATCGACACAGAGTTTAACGTGGTTTGGCGATTTGCCATGTCGCTCCACTCCGCTTGCTCTAGCATTTGCCTACTTTCACTGTATAAGCTATATACTTCAACAATCTCGACCTTGGTGAATATCTACACCTTAGGAGAAAAGAAAGCATAACCTGGGACTCCACTTGGGACAATAGGTTGGGATGTCTCCCATCTAGCACCGGGAAACATTAATCAAGTCCAGGCAATGCTTGAACTTATCTGTGGTAATAGACTTTGTCAACATGTCTGCTGCATTCTCAGAAGTGTGAACTTTCTCAAGCAAAAGTTCACAAGAATAAACCAATTCCCTGATCCTGTGAAACCTCACATCTATGTGCTTGGTCCTCACATGATACACCTGGTTTTTTACCAAATAAATGGCACTTTGACTATCACAATGCAACTGAACTCCACCTTGCTGAATACCCATCTCCTTGACCAACCCTATAAACCATAAAGCTTCCTTGGCAGCCTCAGCCACTACCATATACTCTGACTCAGTAGTAGATAGTGTAACTAGAGACTGAATCATGGACTTCCAACAAATAGGCCCTTCCACAAGAGTGAATACATAACCTGTAGTAGATCTCATGTCATCCAAGTTCCCTACATAGTCTGCATCCACATATCCCATAACTGAAGGATCACCATGTTGTCTGCTAAACATGATACCATAGTCTGTAGTACCCCTCAAGTATCTAAAAATCCACTTGATTGCATCCCAATGTTGTCGTCCCAGATTAGATAGAAACTTGCTCACCACACTGACAGCTTGTGCCAAATCTGGTCTTGTACAAACCGTAACATACATCAAGCACCCCACTACACTGGCATATGGAACCTTTGATATGTCTTAAACTTCATCATCTGTCTTCGGGTACTAAACAATAGACAATCTAAAGTGATTCGCCAAAGGTGTACTCACTGGTTTAGCATTACCCATGCTTAACCTCTCCAGCATCTTTCTACTTTCACTGTATGAGCCATATACTTCAACAAGCACATGTGAATATCTCTAACAATACACAGATTATCTACTAGGATACCCTGTCCTGCATCAAGGAAACAACCCCACACAAGAATACAAACACAAAAGTTCTCTCCTCAAAGGGCCATAAGTCAAAGTTCTATAATCGCTTTTATTCCTGTCAGTTCATGTGCCACACGTTTAACATTATTGGTAATATAGTGGAATTTCCACTTTTTGCCTTCTTTGCGAGTGTTAAAATTATCTTGCATTTAAGGTAAGTGTTCAACCTTGGAATTGTAAGGTTTGTGATTTTGTTTGAGTTGTTTGTATCAAAACATATATGATTTCTACTTCATGTATTATATGGGTGTTTGATTATTTATTTGCTATGTTTTATTACTTTATTTACTGTGTTTGATTATTTGTTCTACTGTATTTGTTAAATGATGAAATACAAGGTGATCAGTTGGTGAGCAACCTGCCAGCACAGCCACCAGCTCAAGCTACATCTACTCATGTAATGCGCTAATTGTACAAAAGACACAAGAAAGAGAAATAGTGGAATTGAGGAAGAATTAGATTTAGATGGCACAAAAAGGCTCTAGCATTTCATTCCTTATTTGTACAGCTTACAATTTCTGTCACGGGTAAGAACGTGTCCACTGTAATAGTTTTGTTTTCTAGTTAGTTTGTTGTCTAGCAGCAGCTGGTGCTCTTTTGTTAATACACAAGCTCTTTTGTTATTCTTTCCACACGAGCTATGTACATAATATATATAAGGTGTAAGATCATTGATTAATACACAACACAGAAAATTCTTTCTCAGGAAAAGTTCTCTCATCTATCAAAGCACCAAACCTTTCTCTTTTGTTACAGTATTTGGTGGTCTTTATTACTCCTTTTTTGGTACCATGACAGGCTGGAGCAATGATGGCAGATTTTTCCATGAGAGCAGTACTGTTGAGATTGAAATTGAGTTAATATGAAAGTTGTGATCGACGTTCGACCACCTGCTAGATATTTTTTATACTAGCAGAGAGAAGGCTAGAAAAAAAAAAATAGTACCAGAGAGAAGGAATTAATTGTTCTATATTCTATTGCCTCGAATTTTCATTTTTGTTTGTCTTTTCTACTTCAACTTGGCTCATGCCCGAGACATGTATATATGCTTCTTCACCGAGTTTTGAATTCATGTTTATGAGTTATGAAAATCACATTTTTGTCTACTGAAATGAGCTATTATAAGTTTAGACTCTCTTATCATAATAATTTAACACTTAAAAGTTAAAATCAAAGTTATTGTAGTTGCTATGCGCCAAGAATTTTGCAGCAGCAAGTGATAAGCTTCTCCGAAGTAGAGACATTTCCTCTTAATATATTTTGTGGGTCCAGATACTCTGGTCTCTTCTATATGGCCCCCATCTTCCATTATCAAATATTACTTTAGTGGTTGTAACTGAAGGTTCACTTAAAAGATTATCTTAATTAGCCCGGGGTCGACATTGTTTTACCTTAATGATTGTTTCAGGCCTTAGTTTTTTGTGTAGTTCCCAAACCAAGCTAGTATGAGATGAACATGATCATGATTAAGAAAGGTTGAGCTAGGAAAGCTGGAAGAAGGTTTTTTTATGTGCAAAACCACACAGTCACTACAAGAAAACATGTTTTTCACAGCGTCAAAAATAGTCGCAAAAAACCTACTTAATCGCTGGAAATAATTTTTTCTAGCGAAATATTGAGCGATGCACAGTAGTCGCAATTATATACTTACTTATAAATAAAAACAGCGATAGACAATAGTCGTTGCAAATATTAAAGTATTTCCAGCGAAATATAGCACTGCAGATATAGATGAAATCGCTCCCATTGTGCGTTCCAAACTTCCAATAAATCGCTGGGAAAAATATTTCCAGTGTAATAATAATGTTGAAAATAACATTAACTCGCTGGAAATAAAATTAACTTTTTCCAGCGCAATATAAGGCGCTGGTTATATCACAATACTTTTTCTAGCGTAATAATATTAGTTTGGAAATAATACTTTTTGCAGCGTTTAAAAACGCTGCAATTTATATTTTTTCCCAGTGTATGAAGAAATCATTATTTGCAGCGGTTGTAAACGCTGTAAATGTGCCTGTAATTATTCTCAGCGTCCATAAACGCTGCAAATGTAAGTGAAAACAGTGGCAACAATTATTGGCAGCAACTAGTTCCTCGCTGGGAATAATTTTTCAGATTAACATTATATTTCCAGCGAGTTAACCAACGCTGATAGCAGCCTTTTTGGGTACTTCCCCATACGTAGAATATTTCTCAAGTTTTTAATACCTAATTCAAATCCAACTCAGACCACACAACAGACTATTACCAAAATTCAACACAAACATTCTATTCATCCACTATACTACCCATTTAACAACCATATACTGCCCATTCAACACAAACATTCTATTATATATCATTTTCAATAGAATATATATTCAATTGCAACAATACTGAATTTTGCTAATTGAGCTATTAGTAATCAATACATTGGCTTGGTGCATTAATGGAAGGGAATTTTAAATACTATATATCGGAGCCTCATATCCCTTACAGTTTATACATATAGAAATTTCCCATGAGTTCTTCTCTCAATAAACACCAATTAATGGGCCAGCAGGTTCGGGGTGCTCAATTGATTGGAGATCATGAAGCTTCAACACCTTGTTGGCTGAGACATCTACATCACAGCTGCACCCAAAGGTTCCGGACCCCTTTGACCAGTGTGGTGCACACATCCATGTCCACTTGGTAGGAACAAAATAATACATGTAGAATACATCAACATTTTGTGTAATTAGCATCTGCATATTATATATATGCACTTGAAAATGGCAGACACACTGACAGCATTACACCAATGTTTTCGACGTGGGTTACACATTTATCTACTTATCTGCATATAATATATATATATATAATCACTAATGCGGAATAAAACATCATTAACTACTTTGCATTTAAGATCTAATTAAATTCATTTCAATCTTGCTAATAAAAGCATAAATAGATTTCCCATAGCTATTACACAATTTTTTACTCAAATTAATGCATGCTTGTAATCATAACAACAAGTACTGCATTCTTGGGGCCAATTTTCCAACACATAAAGTAAAGGATATGAGTGGTCCAAAATAAAGTGATGAATCATAACATAAAAAGCTCATGCCTGCCCAAATCATGACAATCTTGATAGTTTTTTTTCTTTTTTTTTTTTCATAAGTCCAATGGTACTATGCTCACATGAGATTTCTCATGATCAACTTGAGAAATTGCAGAATATGGATTGGGTCAACGCGCCTCACCAAAAGGTGTTTTTAGTTTTGGAGTACTTCTGTTAGAAATTGTGACAGGAAGGCGCCCTACAGATGTTCTTATTCATGAAGGTTCAAGCTTGCATGAATATGTTAAAAGACACCATCCAAATAAGCTGGAGGCAATAGTTGAACAAGCACTGGATAGCTGCTGCGGCGCCCATTTGCAATGCAGCAAGCTTATCATAACCTATGGACAGATATCATTCTGGAAATGATTGAGCTTGGTCTTATTTGCACACAGTTCACTCCTTCAGCTAGGCCAAGCATCCAGGATGCTGCCCATGAGATGGGTCGGTTGAAGGAGTATCTCTCTAATCCTTCCTCACTGCAACTATCCTCTCAGAAAGCTGCATGCTAATGTTTTCTGATTGTTGAAGGTTTATGAATAATGCTTCATTAAGTTTCAGATTTTTTGTTACTATTGCTAACTAACTCCATTCTTTCAGCTCATTTTTTGGCAAAGCATTCCGGCCTTGTACCTTTGTACAGCTAAAATGCTATTTTTTTTTTAAACATTGCCATCTTTTGATTGCTTTTCTGTAAGACTTTCTTCTTAATGAGATCATGTAATGACTATTACATGGACATATACATGCATGAGCACAACTGAGAGAATTTTCTGTTTCCACTCTGGTCAACGATCGAGATCTCATGTCATCTGGATGAAGATTTCTAAATGTGTTACATTCTTAATAATATTCTACCCAACCAAAGACAGCCCTTTCTGACTTTGGGTGGTAGAGCAGGCAAACATATGGTTTCAAACCTCATATATATATACCTATGGCCCCTAGACCAAGCTGCTAGTACATTAACATCTGACCTACCCAATATTCTGAAGTTCTATCTCATTGGCATGATCCTAGCATGATCAATATAATCTTTAATTTCCACGTGGCATCTTGCAATTTATATCTTTCCCACCAGATTCATGCTCATCACACATTCGGAAACAAACAATATAGCCAGTTTGCCTGCAAAAAGTTAAAGGAAAGTACGTACTACCCCACTGCATTATCTTACCTCATTTTTGGAAAGCATGAGTCATGCACATTAGTACGTACTACTAATTTCAAACTCTATTGTGAAGATCCAAATTATCATATACCAGAATATGGGGAGCCTAGCTAATTCATTGCAATATTGATGAGTACTGGTTATCAAATCATGTAAATATTGAAGTACTACTGCATATTCTTCCTATGCAATTGGTAATATATATGCGTATGCAAATTAGCACAAATTTCATTGTTATTAGTGGGAGATTAGTTGGATGTGTAAACATTGATGAATTTGAGAATCTCTCTTCTTCTTCTTGTTCCTATCTATCTCTCTCTCTCTCTCTCTCTCTCTTTGATCTCACGCGCAATTAAACTCAAACACACACATTATACCCAACTACCCCCCTATGTACTCAAAGCAAGCTAGTGGAACATTTTTCTTCAAATGAGGTTTAATCACATAACATGGTGAGATGTC
Source organism: Carya cathayensis (assembly GCA_011037825.1). NCBI lineage: Eukaryota > Viridiplantae > Streptophyta > Magnoliopsida > Fagales > Juglandaceae > Carya > Carya cathayensis. The sequence continues at coordinate 222,254 of QGSO01000233.1, read as the reverse complement.
CACTTGGAACTCTCTTTTGTTTCCCCCACTTGGAACTCATGAAGTATTCGTTAACATCGGATTAGTCAGTTTCATGTCATTGTAATATTCCATTATTCTAATAGTAAGTTATAAGTCTCTCTCTCTCTCTCTCTCTCTCTCTCTCTCTCTCTCTCTCTCTCTCCCCATATATATATAATAAATGGTAGCATGATATGTTAATTAATTAGGGGGAAACTATTACAACAACTTTTTCAGCACCTTTTATCGCTAGCTATGCGTAAAGATGGCAAAAGATGGCCACTTTTATAATTATTCTATTTGAGGAACAATCATGCAAAATAAAGTTATCCATGTTCATGAAAACCATATCATGTATATTCAAAGAAGTGAATAGAAAGCAATCTTGGAAAACGACCTCTCGATCGATCGAAGAATATGCAATTAATATAGTTATGGAACAACACAATTGGTGGCCATGCATTTAATTCACTCAATTGAATGACATGAGATGAAGAAAAAAGTGGCCATTCTAAATCATTTAGCATTAGATTTTTAATTAATGTGCCATAACCAACATGTAATATATAGATATCATGTGAGGAGCATTAGTTATTTAATTTGGTGAAGTACTGTCACTACAAGAAAATACGCCATTTACAGCGCCTAAAATAGTCGCAAACTAAAATGCTTTATAATTTGTGTGTGACCTAATACATGTGTCTATCTCTTCTACACTCTAGACCCATCGAGAACTCCTAGCAATCAATCTCTATTGTTATTGTTGTTGTTTTTTCTTTTCCTTTTTTTTTTTTTTGTTTTTTGGTGTGAAACTGTAAGTAATTAAGTTTGGAACATGATGAGCTTATATATTATATGTTACTAACGTTATCAGTATGCAAAAATTGTATCTTTAATTTGCAGCTAAGCATTATACGAATATCCCAACAACTGGCCTACTTTCAACAGTACCAGCAAGGTGTGAGCGCTCTTATCGGTCCTGAGCAAACTCAACAGCTTGTAAATCAGGCGCTCGTCCTCATTACCCTCGGAGGCAACGATTTCGTGAACAACTATTACTTGGTGCCTTACTCTGCAAGATCTCGTCAATTTTCACTCCCCAACTACGTTGTCTATCTCATTTCAGAGTACCGGAAAATTCTAGTGGTAAGCAATTCACGATGCTAAACAAACAGGCAAGCTTCGAAAAACATAAATTCATGCATGGGGGAGCTTTTATGCGAATTAAAGGGAGAAGAAAACATTTTACCTTCACAAGAAAAAACTCTGTGCCTGAAAATACGCCGGTCGATTCCCCAGCAGAACCCAACACCGTGAGCAATTTACAGGGAAGCCGCTGAGAAACACGAACCAGGGGGAAAGGGGGTGGGAAAATGAGACTCCGAAAAGGCTAACACCAGCTACGTGAACGTGTGTGCATTGTGATTTCTTCAAGCCGAACGTTAATCGGATGGAACATCTGGGGATTTGCAAATGGAGAATGGGTTTTGCCGAAGAGGGGTCGGGGGAATGAGTTGGGAAGTAAAGTAATGTTTGGGGGGAAAGTGTTGGGGGGGAAATAAAGTAAAAAGTGTAATGTTTGGCGCCTCAGTTATCCCCGACGTAATAACAATCGCTGTAACAAATTTTTTTTATTTACAGCACCATTAGTTGCCGCTATTATACAAAAAATCGCTGCAATAAAAAAATTCCCCTTTCCCTCACCGGATCTTTCAATTATAAGAATATTATATTCAACGATGTATAAATCGCTGCAAATAACACTCATATCCAGCGATATTTTTTTCAGCAATTAAAAAAACGCTGCAAAAGGCATATTTTCTTGTAGTGAGTGCTTAATTACCTATCTTTATGTTAATATAATCATGCTATAGATAACACCTTTTCTTGCAGAAGTTCCATGTAAAGCTTGAGCAACTGACATGAGATGGAGAAAGAGACGGTTTAATCAATTGAGAAGATTTCTGGTTTCGTTTCTTGTCACACTATCTCATGCATTGGGAGAAGCATCATAACTAAACATGGAAAAGCACATGCCATTCAAAAGTAAACCATCATCCTTGATCCATATTTATTTGAACAAAATACTCTTTGCGGAGGAACATGGGAGGAGTATCTAAAGAGACAAGATTATGGGAACACATCGTGTATAGTACCTTGCTTTCATTTTCTGACATCCAAAAGTTGTTGGAATTAATTAACTCTCTTAATACCTTGCTTTCATTTTCCGTCTTCCAAAAGTTGTGAGAATTAACTCTCTAATACCTTGCTTTCATTTGGCAATATCAAAGCAAAGGTAATATTAAAGTCACTCCTTTAAAATCCCTCTTTAATTAGTTTAACCATCGTGAATAATATATATATATATTGGTGTGATCCCCAAATCTAACGAGATAGAAGCTAGTTAAATACATATTAACTTGATCATCAAATGAGACTTTTCCGAATCAACCCAGAGGTCACATATTCTTTGTTCTGTTTTGAAGGATCCTTTTCTTTATATGTTATATATACATATATGATATATCCTATAAATTTTGTCGGAATTCTAGGGTTTAGAGTGTGAAAGATATAGACACAATGTTAATTTCACAATATTTATTGAGCAGTTTAATGGTGAAGAGAGAAATTAATTTGGATAGTCGTAAATATTGTAAGACTCATTTTACGTCTCTATCTCTCACCTACTCTATAACATTAGAAAGTTTTAGCAAAAGAATTTTTTGAGGATGAAGAGGCCGGGACATCCAAAGAGAGAGAGGAAGCTAGGGGATCCAAATGTACGCATGTGTACCAAACCTTCACTAATTTTGCCGACATCCAAAAGTTATAGGAACCGAAGATCTGTAGCCAATACATAAACCTTGCTTTATTTGACATTTAGAAATAAATTAATTTACACTCTTCGATCGGAATTTCTCTTTATTCCCACAAAAATTGATAACGCAAAGCTGGCCAGTTCTAACAATTGATTCCACCTGCCGGCAACTTTAATATTGAGGAAAGGTAAATTATTACTTTCAAAATAATTTTATTTTCTGAGCTTATTCAATATACAAAAGATCGAGCTGAAAACCTGCATGGACATCCGAATGAGCTTCAAATTAATTATATATATATATATATATGTTTGCGTAGATAAAATAATTCTAAGTTGCTCTATATCATTAATTTAAAAGATCATTGGAAAACTTTTTATTATATTTCAATAACTAAGCAATATTTAATATTCTAAAAACTAATGTATGTATTAGTATTGTAAAAACTTTCAAATAAAATTATTTTTAAAAAATGATGAATAACATTTTTATAATTTAATACAAGAGAAATGATATTTGCAGTTGTGATTGTGCAAAAATTGTGCCATCACTTTAAAAAAATGAATAAATATGGATGCCATATGAAAATTAAGAAATTAATTTAATAGTGGATCTCACTCATTTTCAAAGCGACTGCACGTCATTTATGCACTTCTTAAGTACTGCACGTAGCATTACTCTTAATAATAACGGATAGCTTGTTCTTTAGTTCGTTATAAGCACCGTACGCAGTAATATATACGAACCATCCTGATCACCTCTAGGTTCGTCTACCGGCTGTGCCTTAGGATATACAAGCAGCAGATTTGGAACAGCCACTACAACAAATATGGCTTTTAGTGACAGATTATAAATAGTGACGGTTTTCAAACTGTGACTAAAACGTATTTACTGTGACGGTTTGTGAGAACTGTCACTAAATGTTGGGCAAGAATTTTAAAACGTTCAGACGTTTCACATAATACGTTCGCACGTCACAATAACGTTCGAATGTTATATATATTTACATGCAAACGTAAAATTTTTAGCGCGAACGTTCAAACGTTTTATCTAATTACGTGCGAATGTTAATATATTAGCGCCAAGGTTCGAACGTTAAAGTGATAAGGTTCGAACGTTATATGTTAATTTGCATAAATTTACCATAATATATATTTTTTTAATAGTAAGGTTGGTAACGTTATATTAAAAAAAAATTAAGAGTTTAAAATTTAAGCTACACAATACATACATTAAATATTTGTGTCCATTACATATGTCGAAAATAAAAAATAAAATATGATAAATTTTTACAAATGACTTTCAGAACTGCTGGTTTACAAAAGATCGAAACTCCTCAGTCAATGTCTCAACCTTATTGTTTAGCACATCTACATGATGTGCAAGATGTGCGACAGCTTGATCTATATGCGCAATCTGTCTATCAATCTGTCGGTCTATATGTGTCTTCATATCTGTCATCACTGCATCAACCCAAGCAGGTCGCACATCCCCAGCAGATGTAACTCCCGGCTGCTGACTAGTACTCGCCGACAGGCGAGCAACATCGGCCCCAGACTCGGTCGGGGGAACAAGATCTCGCGTAGGACCAGACTGATACCAAGCTGAGCCTCTCCCCTGTCCAATGCTCCGGCAGTGTGTGGTCATGTCGATGAGGCTCATCTGGTTTATCATCATCTCCTCTGCCTGGCGTGGCACTCCCGGGCTAGTAATAAGCAGCTGATGATGACTCCGTACGGGAGATTATCCGTGGTAACGATGCTGGCCTCGTAACGGATCCGCTCAAATATAACGAGGGGCAAGTCAATGGGCTCACCACGTGCCAAGCGAATCAGGAACTGTGCACGAGCCCGACTGAATGTGCTCTTATGTGCCACCGGGTCTACATTTGTTGCAACAAAAATGTGCAACATGCGAAAGAAAGGCAGCAGCTGATTCTGGCTGAAGGAGTTCGGCCTATCGAGCTTCGTGCGGTCCGTGCCAGTGAGGATGTAGAAATCCTGGTCCTGCTCATCATCACCAACCTAGTAGCAATAGGATCGCCCTCGGGTCGATCTTCTTCATGACTGGGCATAAACTCAACAGGGCCCGAAGATGAAGCAGAAGCAGCTGGATCTGCCTCGAATATGCTCAGGGAAAATGCAGCTGCTGTGTCACCAGCCTGAGTAGCTGTCGACTCAGGTAGTATACGCGGAATCTGGAGTAAGTCGCGATAACATCCACTGAGAACTGAAACTGTACACCGCGTAGCTCGAGAGTATGTGATGATGCATCGTTAGGCATGGTGGCCATCTCAATGTAAAACTCTCGAACCATTTAGGGGTAAATCTTTCCCCTCAATGTGCATATCGGCCCCAGCCTCTAGTGACGAAGACGTCTCTCAGCGTCTTCTGCTCCCAGCTGAGCTCATCAAACTTATTAATGAGGATTTTTCGTTCTGCCATAACAGTTCGTGCCCCCAGTCGAGCAATGTCTGGATTGCCTCCATCCCTCCCTTGCTTCCTTGTCGTCATATACTGAGCCATATCCTGAAAATTTAAAAAAAAATATAAGTTATATAATATTTAAAAAAAATGATTAGAATCACAGATACATACGTATTATGACATATATGGATTATACAGAAAATTAAAATATCATCCTTATAAATTTACATAATTTTGACAGTACAATAACTAATTAATTTCACATTTTCAATATCTAAAATAATAATAATAAAAAGAAACAATATAAAAAAATTTTAACATGAAGCGTTCGATCGTTATTGAAAGCACGTTCTCACGTTAAACAACAAAACTGTCACGTGTGAATTTACAAAGATGATACGTTCCGACGTTTTATCGAACGTTTCATTCAAACGTTCGATAAAAACGTACGAATGAGTTCATTACGTCCGAATGTATGATGTAAACGTTCGGACGTAATGAATTTGAACCGTTATACGTTCGGACGTTCTTACTAGCCGAAGAATACCAACGGTTTATGTTCAAACGTTTAATCCAACGTTCTTTTAAAGCGTTGGATAAAAACGTTCGCACGTTAAAATTTAACGTGCGAACGTAAAGAATACTAAAGGTCACACGTTCGGACGTTGTGTCATGACGTCCGAAAGTTACGACACAGAATCGCTGAGTCGACTCAGCCATTACCGAAAGCTTCGAAACGCATGTTTCGAAGTCACAAACAACCAAAATAAGCATATACTAATAATGAGGAATGTTTCTACGGTCCTACTTTATCAATTTACGGCGAATGGTGGCCCGAAATGCAACTAACAATAACCGGCCTACGGTGGGTTTCGAATTTTTGAAACCCACCGATTAAAATGGTACTAAATAGAAGAGGGAGAGGGCACATTACCTTTTAGTGACGGTTGCGGTGGCGTTTGACGACGGTTGCGGCGGCGTGCGTGGCGGAGAGGAAGAGAGAGTGAGAGTTTTAGTGTGAGAAATGGCCTGGAAACCATCGGGCCTGGCTTTATATGTAACAGCCCGCTAAAATTATCAGTTTTGGATTATTTCCCAACAGCAATCACATCTCTCTCGTCTTTACCCTCATCTGGAATCACGCGTATAGAGTATCTTTTCCGTAAATCACGTAATTTGTTATTCACCGACAGCTGTTAAATCATGAACAGTTTTATCCTAAGCGTTGTACCTCGATGGCGTTTTCCCGGATCTTATCCATCGAATTTCAAAGTATTAGATAAGCTTGTTTTTAAAGTAGCACAATTATAATAATTTAATGAGCTCTGAAAATATTATAATTGTGGATATTTATTTAGATTAAATATTTTAATTGTTTTAAGATATTAAGAGGTTTAATTTTACGTTGAAAATTCTTATTTAAATTTAAGTGTTTTATACACTTAGATTAATTAATGATACTTTATCATTTTATATAATGATGAAGAAAATATTATTTTATAAACCTTAGTTTATAAAATAATATTCTATCTTAATTCTTCTTAGTGTAGTAATTAAGTGTTTTATTAATTTATTTGGTTTTATCATCTTCGATTAATTAACGGTACTTTATCTTTTTTATATAATGATGAGGAAATATTATTTTATAAATTTTTTAGTTTATAAAATAATATTCTACTTTAATTCATCATAGTGTTTTATTTAAAATAAGTTTCATAACTCTCTCTCTCTCTCTCTCTCTCTCTCTCTCTCACCTTCAGTCCCTCCCCAATCTTTGTTTGGCTTCTAAGGGATTTCTTTTTGGATCTAATAGAGGACAATAGAAGAATAACACCTCGTGACTACCTGGAGCTTGCTTTGAGGCCAGTTCAAGGAAGTGGAAAAGATAATGCTGGGTGGGTCCCGTGTGTTTCCAAAAGCAAGTCCGTCCAAAAATGAAATGGTAGTCTTCATCCGCAACCTCATCAATCCCTGGGTGGTTTGGGGAGATCTGGGAAAATCTTTCTCTCCTCTCCACTTGTTCTGAAAATTCTTTCGACAGATTATCCATTGAGGATCGATTTTGGGTTTTTTCGTATTGATGTGAAGGTTCAGGTTAAGTGTTTTTGGAAAGGTAAGTGGGAGTAGTATGGATATAATATCAAGCCTTGATGATGGTCTGCAAGGACCTGATGGGAGTTTAGAAGATAGTTTGCAGAATGAGCTTGAATTGATTCTGCGTGAGCAGCGCAATCAACACTTTATTGAGCGAGAAAGGGATCTGAATATATATAGGAGTGGCAGTGCTCCACCCACAGTTGAGGGATCGCTGAGTGCTGTTGGTGGTCTTTTTAGGAACCCTGATTTTAGAGAGTTTAATGGTAGTATTAGTGCTAAAAATGGGGGTTTGTCCGAGGATGAGATTCGCTTGCATCCGGCTTATCTTTCGTATTATTTTTCTCACGAGACTATCAATCCAAGACTACCCCCACCATTGGTGTCAAAAGAGGATTGGCGTGTAGCACAAAGGTTTCAGGTTGGTGGGTCTTCGTTTGGGGGGACTGGGAGCTGGAGGAAGAAGTTGGTGAATGATGATGATAATTCATCATTGTTTTCAATGCAGTCGAGACTCTCTGTGCAACAGGCAGAGAATGATTTAATGGAATTGAGGAATGCCAGTGGAAGGAATCTCTCAAGGTAGACTTCATCTCAGTGGCTTGATAGAGGCCCGAATGATTTGATTGGATTGTCAAGCAGTGGCCTCGGTGCAAGGAGGAAGAGTTTTGCAGACATTGTTCAGGAAGGACTTGATCGACCTACCTCCTTATCTGGCAACATGTCACATGCAGCAAGTCATCATGCTTTTGGTGATATTGTGGATATTAAAGGTAAAGGAATGGCCGATCCTCATCCAGTAGGATTATGTAATGGAGTGGGGTCCATGGAAGGCTTGCATTCTGGCTCTTCTCCCTTGCGCCTGGTTGGGGTTCAGAATCACAGTACAACAGTTTCTCATAATTATTCATCTTCTCTGGGTTCATCTTTGTCATGGAGTGCAACACTACTGCAGTACGGAATATTTTCGAGGCAGCAGTAGGAAGACAACGTTCTGTCCATCACTCTAGCTACCAGATGTCTGGCTCGCCGTCGATTCCATCGCCTCCTCTCTCTGCGACATGGGCATCAAGAAAGATTCGAAACCTGACCTCAATAATTCAAAGCTAGAGTTTTAGCTATGGTGGGGTAAGGATTTAACATTTTCTTTCAAACATTATTGACATTTGTTTGGAAGAAACAAAACCGCCTGTCCTACCAACTAGCTAGCTAGCTATATAACCTTCATTATTAGCCCATCCAATAACCACGTGTCCCCTTTCAATTTGCTGTAATCCCATTTCAATTTCTTGAGAAGCAGATTCAGGGGAAGAAGATAGAGTTAGGAGAAGAGAGGAGAAACAAGATGTTTTGAAAAGTAGGTAGGTGTGGGAGGTGGCGTGCAGCACTTTGTTTGAATGTAGACAAAGGTGAGGCAGGCAGCCCTACCTTCTAGATGCCTTGGACCCATCAATTTATGAAGGGCAGCATACAGAGACCTACAAGCGACTGTTTTGTCAACTATGACAATTGAGAAAGGAATGGTGAACGATAAAGCAAACAAAGCACGAGATTCTGTTGATTTTGAAATTAGTGGTCTTCTCATTCAATGAAACCTCAAGTTGCCGTGGTGTTGCAAGTGCTCATAATATGACAATTAAGTTCAGAAGTGAAAATCTTAAGAACTTGAGTGTTCCTCTTCCAGCTGTTGTGCAGTTCCTCGTGTTTCGCGCTCTATTCTCATGGAACGCGACGATCGAGGTAAGTTAGCCTCTAACTTACTATCAGTTTATTGTGTATGTGTGATGGGTAAGAGAACTACAATTTATGTATGTATGTTATCGTATATGCCATGTCATGCTATGTCATTACATGTTTATCTGCTACGTATGATTTAATCTCTCATGAATAATTATCTGTTACATAATCTTTTCTGTCATACAATGATGTATGTTATAAGTATGCCATGTTAAGTATGCCATGAAATGTTATGATTAAATCATATGGTGCCATTTACAAGTATACGCCATGTTAGAAAAGTATATGATATTAATTAATATCTCATGCATTAAGAAAGATAAGACATGTTATGTTACGTATAATACGTGGGGCCACAACAACTGTGGAGTACGTATTATATTTTATGTTATATAATGCGTGGGGCCACAACAACTGTGGAGTACGTATTATATTTTATGTTACTTATAATGCGTGGGGCCACAACAACTGTGGAGTACGTATTATATTTTATGTTACTTATAATGCGTGGGGCCACAACAACTGTGGAGTACGTATTATATTTTATGTTACTTATAATGCGTGGGGCCACAACAACTGTGGAGTACGTATTATATTTTATGTTACTTATAATGCGTGGGGCCACAACAACTGTGGAGTACGTATTATATTTTATGTTACTTATAATGCGTGGGGCCACAACAACTGTGGAGTACGTATTATATTTTATGTTACATGAAGTATGGGGCCACAACAACTGTGGAGCATACACTACATGAGACACAGCAATTGTGACATGTAGAATACGTGGGGCCACAACAACTGTGGAGTACGTATTATATTTTATGTTACTTATAATGCGTGGGGCCACAACAACTGTGGAGTACGTATTATATTTTATGTTACTTATAATGCGTGGGGCCACAACAACTGTGGAGTACGTATTATATTTTATGTTATGTGATATGGGCCACAACAACTGTGGAGCATGAAGTATGGGGCCACAACAACTGTGGAGCATACACTACATGAGACACAGCAATTGTGACATGTAGAATACGTGGGGCCACAACAACTGTGGAGTACGTATTATGTTTTATGTTACTTGAATACGTGGGGCCACAACAACTGTGGAGTACGTATTAACGCATGTTATTAATCAAGACAATTGAATAAGAATCTAAGTTTATGTTAAGTCAAGTTTCAGATCAAGTGCATGATAAGTCAAGTTTCAGATCAAGTTCATGTTATATTATGCTCACGTACATGTTATGTTCATGTTCATGTTATGTTCCAAGTTCATGTTCACATCATGTTATGTTCTCGTTTATGATATGTTCAAGCTCACGTTCATGTTATGTTATGTTCATGTCCATGTTATGTTTCACGTTCATGTTATGTTGTTTGTTCATGTTATGTTTTAAGCTTAAGTTTATGTCATGTTAAGTCAAGTTCAGTTTACGTTTAAGTTCTGGTTAAATCATGCTATATGTCAAGTTATACTATGTTTATGTATGACTATAATTATGCATTTATGCTTTTACTGCCATGCATGCATTTTTAACCTGTGTGTGAGTTTTATGTTAACTTACTGAGATTTGTAATCAAATCTCACTGTGGTAGTCCCAACTACCATTCCCCCGAATGGTAGATCTTGTTACAGGACCCGAAGGAGAATTGGAATCTGACCAACTGAATACAGTCGACTAGGCCACGGTGCGATGTTGATGATGGTATAGTATTTAACTTAGGTTAATACTTGTACTTTTGGAGTTGTATCTCAAGTATTCTTTTGATCACAACCTTTTTGGACTGGTGTGGTGATCACGGCTATTTAGTATGTTTTTATGTATGAAATATGTTTCAAGTATTTGGGATATTTTTAGTTTGGTGCATAGTATTGCTAAAGAAAAAAATTATCCGCTGCGAATATTGCATAATGCTAGATGCATGTTAGGAACATTGCATCTTATATGTCATGAACGGGGGCAGGTAAACTTGTGTTGCATGTCTCGACGTTTCAAATGTCCGTTCAATCCCAAGCGGAATTTGGGGGCGTCACATTATATACAGTTAACGTTCGAACGTTACATATACGTGCGAACGTCTTGTATTATACGTCCGGACGTTATATCAACATGCGAACACATAACGTATACGTTCGGACGTTATATCAACATGCGAACACATAACATATACGTTCGGACATTATATTAACATGCGAATGTATAACGTATACGTTCGGACGTTAATCATAACGTCCGGACATTTAAATTATAACATTCGAACGTTTTTTACACTATAGTTATTACACATTATATTATACCAAATTTCATGTGTAACGTTCGGACGTATATATTAACGTTCGAATGTGTAGTCGAATACGTAGGCTGGAGAATAATACGTGCAAACGTACTGTATAATTGTTGGGCGGGAGAATTATACGTTCAAACATTAATGTGTAAACGTTCGCACGGAAAATAAAACGTTCGAACATTCATTAATGAACGTCCGAACGTTAATTGCACAACAAGCAGAATATAAAACTTTCACGCATGGGAAAGCAGATTCATTTCTGCTTTCCTCCGTGCGTATTAGAGTGAGAGAGTGAGAGAGTTTTAGAGAGAGGGAGCTGAGAAGTGGAAGGTGACGGAGAGACAGAGAAAGTTTTAGAGAGAGGGAGAGAAGAAGTGGAAGGATATAGTGAGAGAGAGTTTGCAAAGATATAGTTTTAAGCATTAAGGTAAAAAAAATTTCTCATTTTTTATTTGTAATTTACATGATACTTATCAATGTCTTTTTTTTATATATATTTAACTAACTAGTATTGTGTATTTTTTGAAGGATCATTTGTTGTGAATTGTTGAAAATTTGTGATTTTTGAAGAGGAATTTCTTTAAAGCACAAGGTATATATACTAAACTCTATTGTTACATTTTATTGTGGATTTAATTTGTGATGTGGATTGTGTTGTTTGGATGAATTAAAATGAAAAAATATTGTTATTGAATATGTTTATTCTTAATATGATAATGTTTTAGTATAGTGTATGTTTTTGAATAATAATTATTTGTAAATTTATGTGTCTATTTTAGTAATATGTTGTGATTAAAGAATATATATAACAATTTCGATAAAAATAAATAGTGTGATTATTTGTGTAAAAATAAAAATAAATAGTATATAATTTATAATAACGATAATTATAAATTATAATATTACGATTAAAACTATTATCTATATAATTAGTTAAATAACTAATATAATAAATTAGATATATTACTAAGTGTCAATTATAAGGTATAACTATATAGTATATATAAAAATTCGTATTACTAAAATTATAATATAAATAAGTATTTATATTATATATTAACAATTATTAATATATAATTATTATAAATTTATAATTCCTAAAAATCTAATAGCTCAATAATAATAAATATTTTATCTAATAATATATAGTATAGTGTTATTAGTATCAATCCCTAATAATTATTATCATGTAATGTATAGTATTAAAGAAGGATTAATAAGAAATAGATGAGTAAGTGTAATAATAACTTATTTAATTATAAAAATTATTATAATAATTATAATAATTTTGGCAATAAGTCCAATAATTATATAATAACTGATAACAATTAAGTGTTATCAATATAACGTATAACTAGTAATTATAATCTAATTTACTATATATTATATTAAATACGAAATAAATAAGTAAAAATTGTTATTTTTTGCTATATAATAACAAATAAAATATAAGTGTTATCAGTAACTTATAATAGTAATTATAAGATATTTTATAATAGTGTTATATATTATATAGCTGATAATAAGTATAATGGCTCATTAGGAATTATATAAGTCTACAAATAATTTCTAAGTGTTATTAATCATTAATATTATAAATATTATTAGTACATTGGGATAATTCAAACAATGTGCGCTAATTTATTTGTAGACTTTTTTGTTAGATATTGTATAACATTGCATAAATAACCTTAGACCCGTTTGGGAATTAGTGTACATTTAGGTGTACATTAATTCCTGAATTGTCCAGTGTGGACAGTTTGAGATTATATTATCTGTATTGCACATAAACATTATTCCTACTTTGAACGTTTAGTATGAAATTTCAGTGTCTTCCTCATTTGTTCTTCGGGTATACTGTTCTTTGGGTCATAATCCCTACATGTGAACATGTATACTTGGAGAACTATGGGGAAGTGCTGCCGAAATTTTTACTAACGTTCAAAGTAGTAGAGTGACGTATATTGTGCAATATGGAGAATATAATCTCAAATGGGATAGGACCAACTACCTTGAGAAAAAGTACTTTGAACATGATGTGTCATGACATGTATGTGTATTTAACTCTTATACATGTTACTAAAAAATTAGATGTTTTTAGAAATGGATAAAAGTTGGATGCGTCTACGCGATAGACTTGGAAAAGATTACATACCCTATGCGCGTGGAGTAAGGGCCTTCATTGATTTTGCAAAGGCCTCTGCTGATAGTCGTGGTTACATTAAGTGTCCATGTCGAGGTTGTAAAAATTTGTGTGCAATAGGATTGGATGAAGCTGAAAGTCATATATTTGTGAACGGTATGGATTTGGGGTATACTCGATGGTTACTGCATGGTGAGCCGTATGTAGAATCATCAGATTACTTATTCAGTCAGCAGGAAAATTTGCGGCACGTGGATGATGATTATGAGCGAGATGAGATGGCGGAGATGTTGAGTGACATTGGAGTTGAGATGTTTATGGATGAGGTTGACGACAATGGCTCAAGTGGGCGACGGAATGATTCAGATAATTTTCCGGAAATGTGGGAAGATGCAAAGCGCGAGCTTTATCCAGGCTGTACAAAACATTCTAAAATGTCGTTTATTGTGCGGTTGCTTCACATAAAGTCATTGTGTGGAATGTCAACGAAAGCAATTAACATGTTATTAGACTTATTTAACGAAGTGCTTCCCGAAGGATCTACATTGCCGAAGAACTTTTATGAAGCGAAACAGTTGAGAAATGGATTAGGATTTGAGTATAAGTCCATACATGTGTGCAAGAATGATTGTGTTTTATTTTGGAATGAGAACAAGGAGAAACAAGCATGTCCTGTATGTGGAGAGTCGAGGTGGAAGGATAAGAAAAGCGTGCAGGTTAAAGTATTGCGATATTTCCCATTGAAACCCCGGTTGCAAAGATTATACATGTGTAAGAAAATAGCTCATGATATGAAGTGGCACAAAGAGAAAAGAGTCCAAAATGATGGATTTATGAGGCACCTTGCTGACTCACTTGCATGGCAATCTTTCGATAATCAGTATCCAGAGTTTGGGATAGAAGCAAGGAATGTGCGCCTTGGACTCACAACTGATGGATTCAACCCTTTTGGAAATATGAGTACAAGTTATAGCACTTGGCCTATAGTGTTGATTCCGTACAATCTTCCACCATGGAGGTGCATGAAGGCGCCCAAATTTTTGTTAACTTTGCTTATCCTCGGCCCGAGATCACCTGGGAATGACATTGACGTATATTTGTAGCTGTTGATTAAAGAGTTGAAAGAGTTATGGGAAGCAGGCATCAGAACTTATGATGCATCCACATCAACAACTTTTCAGATGCATGCTACGGTAATGTGGATGATAAATGACTTTCCGGCATATGGGAATCTTTCCGGCTGGAGTACTAAAGGAAAGTTAGCGTGTCCGATGTGTAATAAAGAAACTACTAGTGAGTGGTTAAAATATTCTCAAAAGTTGTGTTTCATGGGTCATCGATGTTATCTACCAACAAATAATGCATGGAGAACAGAATCCGCTAAGTTTGATGGACGAGTAGAAGATAGAATTGCGCCAAATGAGTTGTCTGGAGAAGAGATCCTGGAACAATTGGTACATGTGGCAGCGAACAATTTTGGCAAAGGTCGGGGAAAGAACAAGAGAAAACGAGGCGTAGCAGAATTGAATTAGACAAAGCGTAGTATTTTTTCTGAGTTGCCGTATTGGTCGTCCTGCATGTTGCGACATAGTTTGGATGTAATGCATATTGAGAAGAATATTTGTGATAATATACTGGGTACATTAATGAGCATCAATAAAAAAATGAAATATACGATTAAGACAAGGAAAGATCTTGAGAGAATGAGAATTAAACATAATTTGCATTTACGAGTGGAAGTTGAGAGGGTGGTCATGCCGCATGCATGTTTTACAATGACAAGGGAGGAGAGGATGGACTTCTGTAAATGGTTGCAAGGTGTGAAGTTGCCAGATGTTTATGCTTCAAATATCAGTAGATGCGTAAGCCATGATGACTGGAAAATTGGCGGATTGAAAAGTCATGACTGTCACGTATTTTTGCAGAAGTTATTACCGGTGTGAATTTGTGGGAAGCTAACATCTGCTGTACGTGTTGCCATAACTAAACTATGTATGTTTTTTAAGGATTTGTGTGCTCAGGTAGTGAATCGAGATATGCTGCAGAAACTGGAAGAAGACATTGCTACTATACTATGTAAATTTGAGCAAATCTTTCCACCGTCATTTTTTGATGTCATGGTCCATTTAGCAATACATTTACCCCGGGAGATCATGTTGGGTGGGCCGGTGCAGTTCCGTTGGATGTATCCAATTGAAAGATATTTAGGTCGACTGAAATGCACTGTTGGGAATAAAGCCAGAGCTGAGGGTTCAATAGCAGAGGCCTATATACACAATGAATGGTTAACATTTTGCTCGTTATATCTTCGTGGTGTTGAGACACGATTTATTCGTCAAGAACGAAATGCTGATCTTGTTGCTCCGCCTCCTCGTGAGCTATCAGTGTTTTCTCAGAATGTACGACCTTTGGGTGCACAAACGGGGTACGATTTACTTGATACAGAGTTGGGTAAAGTTCGGTGGTATGTGCTAAATAATTGTCAGGAGATTGATAACTATCTCAGGTATGTCATTGTACAAGGTTTAAATAATTCTAAAGATAATGAGGTTAATTTTAACTTTTGTTATGTAAAATAATATGATAAATTATACTATACAGTGAGCACATGGACAAACTTAAGATGGAAGGCGTCGAGGATATAGTGGCAAGACACGAGTCAGAATTTTCTGGATGGTTTGAACAACGTGTATGAACTAAACTCTATAATATATGTTACATGATGAAAGTTTTAACTATAGCTAATATTTAATAAATGACATTATTTAAATTGTTAGATATTGGAACAACGTGCTCGTGATCCTGGATCAGTCTCTTTTGAATTGTATGCATTGGCTCGTGGTCCATCAAACAGAGCACTTCGATACACTGCATCCACAGTTCGAGGTTATAGATCCCATACTCTGGACCGTGAACGTAATAAAAAAACTCAAAACTGTAGTGTCTTGGTCGAGGGAAGTCATGGAACAAATGATATTGATTATTATGGTGTCATTCGTGATATTATCGGATTGAAATATCTGGGTGGGTTTATAACATATGTCTTTAAATGTGATTGGTGGGATCTAGGTGGTGGTCGGGATTCAATATATAGGGATAATCATTTTACGAGTGTCAATACTGCATCTAAATGGTACGAAGATGATCCATTCGTACTGGCTTGTCAAGCTACTCAAATCTATTACTTGATTGATCCAATGAAAAGTGTTGATGAAGATAGTGGAGAGATAACTGGGCGAGTTGTACAAAAATTTGTTCATCGAAATATATATGAAGTAGGAACGAGTGCAGATTACGATAATAGTGGAGATGAAGATGACACTCAAAATGTAGATACCTACCAGGAAGATGGAGGAGGGGGCATTAACTTATTTGTTGACCTCAGTGCACTCGAGTTGCTCCCCTTATGTAGAGATGACGTCCCACTCATCCATCTCGACCCGTCTTCATTAAATTATCATTCAATTGAAGAAAGTGAGAAAAGTACGAAGAAGAGTCAGAAGAAGAAGACGAACAAGAATCCGGGGGGGAAGTGGATAAGGATGACGAAGAAGAGCTTGATGATGATGACGAAGATGTTATACAGAGAGATTCTGAAACAAACATGGAAAATACATCCGAAGATGAAGACTAAAAGTACTAAAAAGTTTATTCATATACAGCCATTATAGAATTTTATAATAAATATAAATTTATTCTAATTATATTTTTTTGTTATATATAATCATTTCCAAGTATGCCGCCAAAAAGACAAAGGAGAAATGTGCCTCCTCCACCGAGTCCAAGTCCTGAACCCATTGAGGACTCCCCACCTGAGGAGTCCATTCCCGAAGATGAAGTTAACATTACAGAGAACGATGCACAGTCGACACCTACCGGTAAGGAATGTTTACGTTAATACTATATATAATTAATACTTTTGTTTCAATAAATAATATATATAACCTTCAAAATTATACTATCATCTATTAGTTGATGCATCTGCTCATCGCGGTCGTGGCTATACACGCGACATCTCACTTGAGAAAAATCGAAGGCATGGTAAACTGAAAATCACAATTCCTGATAATTCCACTGGAGGAGTGAATGATAGTGCAGCAGCGCTTTCCTCCTATATTGGCACAGTAGTTCGAGCTTACGCTCCATTTTATGTGCGCTCCTGGAGAGATGTGCCGAATGAGATTAAGGAACAAATTCAGAGTCGTGTGCTGGTGAGTTTACTTATTATATCATATTTTTAACGTAATTAATTTATAATTAGGATGAATTTGACCTCGACTTTGGTCGTAGCGAGGATTTGAGAACTGTGAATGAGTTAATGGCTACACTATTCCGACGTCACAAGGGACGATGTCACGATCATTTCAAGAAATTTGAGACGTTTGAAGAGGCTGCACAGTGCCCTTTCCAGCAGATGAAATTAGACGACTGGATAAAGTGTTGTGATCTTTTTGCCTCTCCAGAATATCAGGTATTCTACATTTATTTTCTATAATTATTTACATTTATATTTGTTGTTTATATTATATGTATGTACATATATTACAATTAACGGTGAGAATTATTTTTGTAGCACTTAAGTTCTACAAATGCAAATAATAGATCTGCTCTGACTATTCACCATCGTGATGGTTCAAGATCATTCCATCGTCTTGCTGAAAAAATGGTAATTAATAAACGCAATAATTCATATTTTTTCTTATTATTCTTTTATATAAGTACTAACACTGTCTTTTTCAAATTGCTAATGTCTTTTTCTTAGAAACGTGATGATCCTGAAAACTTTTCCCTCATTCATGTCTATGCTGCTGCTCACACTAATGAGCATAGTGAGTGGATGGATCCTGCAGCTGCAATTAATTATGTAAGCGGTGTTCCTTTTGTTAAATAAATTATGTAACATGTGATTAAATTATTTTTTATTTGTATTTCTTTTAATATGTTACTTATTGTGTGTTTTTATCTTTCAAACTGCAGGAAAAAATGATGGAGATGCAGTCAGCTTCTGGGGAATCCTCTCCTAGTGACTTGGACATTTTTACACAGGTGCTTGGGCCCAACTCTAGTATGACAAGAGATTTGGGACGATCTTTTAAGCATTCCGGTCCATCTTCCTCAACCTCATCGACATCACAAATTAATAATCTTACTAAAGATTTAGAAGCTGCACGACGCGAGAATGAGTATATGAGGTCTAGACAGCAAGAGTTGGAGTCCCTCTTAGAGCGACAGTCTCATTTAGAGACGCATTTGCAGGACCAACAAAGAGACCAGGAGGAAAGAATCCGTAGTGAGGTCCAAGAGCAAGTGCAGCGGGAGATGATGTTGTAAATGGAGCGTGTATGTCATTGCAACAGAATCGTGTTGGGCAAGGAAAGAAAAAGAAATGAATTTTATTTGTGTATTACGTTTTTAACATCTAATTTGAAAACAGTTTCAAACAATGTCGGTTGTGAAATATGTACTGTAATATGAAACAATTGGTTTGTTTATTAAGTGGATGAGTTTAGCATTTCTGATATGTACGTTCGAATGTAAATAAACTACGTTTTAACAGTATTACACGTTCTAAAATACATTCGAACGTAACTATACAAAATAGTAACAAAACGTTCGAACGTTTAAACCAAGTTAAAAAAACATTCGAATGTCAAAAAAGTTTAACGTTCCAAACATCCGAACATACAATTTACGTTCGAACTCTACTCTCTTAACATTAGAATTAACGTCCGAACGTTATGATACAAACGTTCGGACATTATTTCATTTTTGTTGGATTTGAAATTCGAACGTAATGTTCGCACGTATAAACGTTTGAACGTTTACATTATACGTCCGAACTATAATCAACAAACGTTACATTTTCTCGTTTGAATGTCAACTCGTCTTTTTTACGTTCGAACTTAATATTTTACGTTCAAACTTAATTTTCTGTGACAGATTCTAACTGTCACAGAAAATGATACGTTTGAACGTTATTTCAAACGGCACATCCCCAACCATCACTAAAAATATTTTTAGTGACACTTGTACAGTAAACTGTCACCAAATGTAATCCGTGACACACATTACGTGACAGTGGTGGTGACGGTTTCTGTATTTCGTGACGTTTTTCCCATTTCTTGTGACAGTTTCATATGTCACTAAAACCTATTTTTGTTGTAGTGAGCTAGCTTCCCATCCATCCTTTTGAGTATGTTCTTCTACTTCGTTATTTTTTGCATCAGATCATTTTTCATGTCCATGCATCATTGTAAAGGTGAAGTTCAGCTTTTAATTTCATCACCCATATAGCATATATAGGCAACTTACGTACATTGTCAACATGACTCACTAATGTTTCCTACAATACCCCGGTTGGGATCAAATGATAGTCATCAAGCCGTTGTACGTTTCCAGAAAATAGCGACGTGATCCATGTAACTCTACATTTTTTTCAAGACAACTCAATATATAAGAGTAATTAGCTGGGGAATTCCAAAAGAATCTGAAGGCCAAGTATTATTGAAGGACGTCTTAATAATAAAAAAAAAGTAACTTTTAAATAATTTATATATTAAAGAGTTTTACAAACTAACATATTATATCAAGTCATTTCAGTTTGTAATTTTTCTTTTTGTAGAGGCTTAAAACACATTGAGATCACAAATTAAGGGCAATATGGTGTAACACATCATTAATCGTCTGCATACATTAATCCTTAGAAGGAAATTTAATTCTCTAGACATGAGTTGAAATATATTACAATCCAATTTTCGACTGAGACATCATGTACTTTATAACTTTTTTTTTTTTTATAGAGTCAGAGCCACATGTCCAAGAGTGGCCCCTCCCCAATTTTATTAAAAGATCCTCACTTTTGGCGAAGGAAAACCATGATTACAACTTAAGAAAGAGAAAAACACCATAACGATCAAAAAAACTACCCAGAACAAGTTCTTAATCTAAGATAAGAGCACCCACTCTTATCCAATCGAAAAATGCCCCTAAGTAGCCAAGGTAAATCTGAACTCTTATTCCATGTTTTATTAACTCCAGCAGCACCCAATCGTGCAAAGCCATCAGCCAAAGAATTACTCTCCCTATAAACATGTTTAATCCGAAATGTCATTCCTTTAAGTAGGCTTAACAACTCCTCCCAGTAGTCTTCCAAGTACCAGAGACCACATCTCTTCTTCATTAGCCAATCTATCACAAGCTTCGAATCCATCTCGATATCTACCTTATTTAAACCCAGAAACCTTACAATCCGGATTCCTTGAAGCAGCCCCATAAATTCAGCAAAATTATTGGTCTGATTGCCAGTGTTTATAGCAAAACCAGAAATGAAATTTCCTCTAAAATCTCTAATCACTCCTCTTGCCCCCGAAATACCCAGATTACCCAATGAGCTGCCATCCACATTCAGTTTATACCATCCTTCCTGGGGTCTCATCCATTTAATTATCTGTGGCGTAACCCGTTTTTTCTTATACGGAATTTGGAAGCTACTCAGAATTTTTTCGTCCCGTGATGACCAATTTGCTGACGCCTTAAGAGTTTCCCCTACCGAGGCCAACCAATATATGATCGAACACCAAATGGATTGGATAGATTCCGGCCGATTTCCATTCTAGCTGTACATCGTCGACTCCATAATCTCCAGGTGATAATGCTCAGCATGCCAATTAATTGGCCACTCTGAGAAGAATTTTTAGCACGCCTATACCAGAACTCCACCTTTTCTCTCCATGATTTACCTTCCAAGCACGGCAGCTCTAACTTTATAGAACACTTACGCCAAATCTGTTCTGCAAAATCTCCAGTTGCCATGACATTGTTCTGGTCTTCATAGCTCCCTTCACTACAGCAGTCACACTTTGATGTCAACGGAATTTCTGTTCTGCGCACTCGATCGTCCACTGGAAGACAATTATGTTGAGCTTTCCACATGATAATTGACATTTTTCTTGGTAAGGCAAGGTTCCACAGCCATTTAACCCATGGTAATTTTGGACCACGTATCCGAATGCAATCCCATGCAGATTTAGTTGAGAAAGAACCATGAGCCTTAGGAAGCCAACTAAGAACGTCTTTCCCCTGTTTCACTCGTCCCAATTCTGCAATTATTTGTTCTGATTTTTCCGCCCCTACCAACTGGTCGAACACTTCCACCTTCCAACCATTTTCAGTCTTACACTCAGCTAAAGATAAACCTGATGGGTCTCTAACTTCATGTTGGTCAGAAAGAGGGCCAGCCGAGAACCACTTATCATGCCAGAAAGATAAATTACCATCTCTGACATTCCATTTTGAATACTTCTGCACTGCCGGTAAATTGTGTAATAGCATCTTCCAGAATTTAGACCCTTTTAATGGATCCACAATAGAAATATGCTTTTGACTACATATTTAGCAAGAAAGAACTTCGACCAAATAGAATTACCATGTAACAAATTCCAAACCAGCTTCATATGGAGAGATGTCTGAACCTCATGCAGCTTCCGTAGCCCAACACCCCTTTCCGAAACAGGCCGATATAGTTCCTCGCAAGCCCTCCATTTCTTTTTTGGCCTCCCATCTCTAACTCCCCAAAAGAAGGTACTGAATATACGCTCCAATTTTTCCAAAACCCCTTTAGGAGTATGTAAAATTGATAGGCAATGAATTGGAATACTTTGCAAAACCTGCTTTAAAAGAATAAGGCGAGCACCACTGCACAGAAGCCTAGTCTTCCACCCCTCAATACGATTGCGAACTCTATTTATAATACCTTCAAAATGTGCCACAAGAAGTCTGCCTGCAACTATTGGAATGCCCAAATAATTGAACGGAGTTGTCCCTTCACTAAAACCAGTCGCACGTAAAATCATTCAACGCTGGTTTAATGGCATATATTTAGAGAAAAAAAATAGAAGATTTCCTCTCGTTCACCATTTGTCCCGACCATTCACCATATTTCTTGAGAACCTTGGAAATAGCCTTCAGAGATGCCTTTCCACCATTGGTAAAGATCACGATATCGTCCGCATAAAGTAGATGAGAAATAATAGGTGCTCCCCTCGGATGATAGAATGGTTTAATCTTCCCCAATTGTATTTGTTGTTTTAACAGCCTTGAGAGGATCTCTTCAACTAGAATAAAAAGATATGGGGATAACGAGTCACCTTGTCTTAATCCTCGGCCCCCCTTAAAAAAACCTTTCGGGATTCCATTCATAACCATGGAATACCAAGGAGTAGTAACACATTGTTTTATAATACCACAAACTGCGTCGAAAAATCCAAAAGAATTCAGCACATGTAGAAGAAATCTCCAATCAATGCTATCATATGCTTTCGCCATATCAATCTTTAAAACAACATTACCCCCCCGAGCTGGCTTATTTAAACCATGGAACATCTCTTGAGTGAGGCTAATATTTTCAAAAATACTCCGACCTTGAATAAAAGCTCCTTGTTCTGGCGAAATAATTCTGGATAATATCGAAGATAACCGATTAACCAGAATTTTAGAGCATATCTTATAAAACACCGAGCATAAACTAATCGGACTAAATTTATCAAAGCTGTTGGGATTAGGAATTTTCAGAATTAATACCAAGTATGAAGCTGAATAAAATCTTGGAAGCATGGCACCACTGAAAAATTCTGCCACCGCCTCAACAACCTCCTTATAAATAATCTGCCAACATGATCGATAAAACCCAGAACCAAACCCATCAGGTCCCGGACTACTATCCACCGGAATAGACAAAACAGCCTCCTTAATTTCCTGTTGAGATGGCACTCTACACAAATCTGCATTATCGGATTCAGTGACCATCTTATCAACCAGGCCTTCCAAATTTGGCATATCACCCGATAGACGAGCCTCCAGAAAATTTTGAAAGTATTCCACAGCACCATTATGTATTTGTTCGGGAGAAGTAAGAATATTACCATCCACCAGATGCATCTCATCCACTTGACAATACTTTCGTCTACTGACTGCTCGGAAGAAAACAGAGGAAGCTTCACCCTTTGGTAGCCAAGTTTGTTTAGCCTGCTGAGATAATCTCTGTTCCTCTCTATCCAGCCAGACCTTTAGCTCCAACTAGGAAGCCATAAGATCCATCTCCTCCTCTTGAGAATAAGAACTCTGTAGCTTAGCCTCAATATCCTTAATACGCCCTTCCAGAGTTGCAATATTCGATTCGGTCCGTCCGAATACCTGTTTATTCCAGACCCTGAGAGCAGCTTTTAGAGTTTTGAGTTTAAAAGCCAATCTGGACATGGCTGACCCCTACCCTTCTCCCGACCACACCTTAGAAACACACTCAAGAAAGGAATCATGTGTAGTCCACATTTGCTGAAATTTAAAGGAGGGATAACCATAGGGCACTACCTTCCTGGCCAACGTAATATGCATGGGCGCATGGTCAGACGACGTTCTAACCAAGTATTTAAGGTGGGCGTCTGGATACTCATCACATCCCGATGAGTTAAAAAAACCACGATCCAGATGAGCCCAACTGCAAGTAAAGTTAGTGTGCCCATTGCACCACGACATCGATGACCCACTGAACTGCATCTCCATTAATCCACATATATCAATAGAATTATTAAAATCTTCAATAGCCACAGAAATTCTAGGCCTCCCCCCACATCTTTCACTATCATTTCTAATGATATTAAAATCGCCAACAACAATCCATGGCACATTCTGCAGATTAGTCACTTCTAAATCAGGCCATAAACGTCTTCGATCCTGGTAATAACATTTCACATAAACTATAGTCATGAGAATAGTTTTCGAGTTTTCCACCATTTTGACAGTAATAAACTGAGCTCCCATGGCCTGCACTACCAAATTAGTATCATCTTTCCACATCAACCATATCTTTCCCCCCACATCTTCATTTGAAACACAACTATCATAATTATACCGATCTCTCCATACCTGGATTCGACTATGAGAAATCATAGGTTCAGCAATCATTAAGACTTTAGGCTTCAATTTCACAATTAATTTCTTCAATCTATTTCTCGACGTACCCAAGCCTCTAACATTCCAGAATAAGAATGAATTCATCATAGGGCAAATCTAGAGGGTTTGCTTTTAACCCTTACGGATCCCCTTAGCTTCACAGCCTTTGTTTTTTTTCCTTTTTCAATCTCTACTTGTATCTCAGAATCGGATATACAATCCTTTCCTTTGGCCAAGTGTTGTACATGTCCTTCCATTTCTGATTCCGAGCAAACCTGAAATTCCCCTTCTTCTTTTTCCGTAATATTTTCCTCAGCAATATTATGTTCCTTCATCTCCACAATATTTCCGTACTGATCATCCATAACAATCAACCCAGGTTCCTCCACATTACCATCCTCAATCAGACAATCATGATCTTCCCCCCCAGTATATGTCTCAGAAATTAAAGCATTTTCATGCAACTCATTCATGGCTTCCATCACATTAGGCACAGCATGCAGGTCAGATCTGCCCTCCTTTAACGAATTCTCCTTCTGTGCACCCAGGTCCTCATGAGAAGAAGCCGGCGTTAACTCTTTGGCCCCATCCATATTAGCCACTTCCTGTCTTAAAATATTCAAATTTTCAATTGGATTATTCTCGATTTCTTGGTTGTCTACTTGAGTATGTGTTCCACCATCATGCAACTTCATCGGATCACTTGTTTCTCCTGCTTCAAAAATCACCATTCGTTGTTCCGTATCATTCTCCTTCTCCTTTTGGAGTTTTTCCTGATCTTTGCTCATCCGAGTCGAATCCATCCTCCCTCCATCGTCTTTAGGGTTATGATCGCTCACCTTTTTATGGCCATTCCGCTTACAAGTCTTCTCATTGTGTCCTTGCATATTGCACTTCATAAAATATGCAGGTAACGTCTCATATATCACTTGCTGCAAAAAACTATGAGGCTGTCGAGGGATTCCAATCCAAAACGCCATCAAAGGCTCCTTCGAAACATCCATCTCGATACAAACTCGTGCCCCCTCTATCCGAGTAGCACATTTGGTAGGGTTGTCCCGTTTCAAATATCTCCCAAGAGGAGCCGTAATATAACGCAGAAAAGAATCATGATAATAGTTTGGGGGAAGACCAGGCAAAGAGATCCAGACAGGCACAATGACAGGTTCTTTATCCTCCTGAAATTCTGTATTCCACTTGAAGACACGATACACCACACCATTACTGTCTGTCACCTCCCTCGTCAAAGCCTTAACAAAATCCTCCTCAGTCGATAACCTAATGAAAACGTTACAAGGCCTTAACATTGAGGAAACAATAGGTTGATTGGTGAGACCCCATCTAGCACGAATGAAAGCTCTAATCGAATCTAAAGAAGGCCGCTGACATAGAAATTTAAGGACAATAGAGAACTGAAACGGAGCCGCCGATTTATCAATTTCATCCTTAGTGAATAAAACACACACCTCTCCATCCACAGATTTTGGAGCCCGAAAAGGAACCAAAACCTTAGGAAGAGGCTGGGGAGAAGCCTAGACCAATTCCGCAAAAGAACGTGACCGAGAAGGAGCCGTTACCGAGATACCCTTGGCAACAGCCATGAAGACGCAACAGCCTAGCGGTGTGAACCCTAGAGACGTGAACCCTAGAGGACTTGAGCAAGAACGTTCTTTAATTTTATAACTTAACAGAAAGAATGGGAACAAAAGTTAATTGATGCTTGAAAATAGCCCCATTCTCTCTCTTAACTCTCTGTCTTCTCTCAAGACTAACCCCAACACTCCAGAGCAATTGACGGGGGTGGGAGCTTCAGCTCCCCCCCCCCTCCCCTTCCCTTCCCCCTTCGTTTCTCTTTATTTTCTGCTTTCCTTGTTTTTCATTTTTGTTTGTTTTTGTGTTTTCAGGCAAATAAAGGGGAGTTCCGACGAGGTCTCTTCCAGCTGCCAACCGCCAACACGCGCCCCACCAAGATATTGGCCAGCCGCCAATCTTCAAGCCCACCGAATGCGGTGCCAAATGAAGGGGAGCGTAGCCCGCACGGGCGGGAGGGAGTCTCAGACTGTACCAGAGCATGGTTGTCACGCGCCACCTGGGAGCTAGCTGCCAACTCAAAACCTGGCTTTTTTTAGACTTAAGACTCCGAAAGATCATTGACCAACCATCGGCTCTCCTCTAAGAGTGGTTTTGCTCTACACGCACCACAATTTTTTTTTTTTTTTTGTGTTTTGTCCCTCTTTTTCTGTGTTGTTTTCTAGTTTTATTCTGTTATCCTTGTTTAAACCGAGCGAGGTGATGAGTTTTTTTATCGGACACGACCTGGGGCTAGTGCTAGTCGAGTATGGCAGGCAATGTTATGGTCGATGGACGTACGGCCGACCTCAGTAGTGGAGGTTGTTGTGGTCCGTACGCGAGCTGGGTACTCGCACTGTTCTTGGGCTCTGGATGCCGACGCCTGTGGTGGGCGTGCCGTCAAGCTCATGTCGGTGCTTGTGTTTCTGTGTTTTTGTTGTTTTGTTATTTGTTCTGTAGTTTAGTTTTTATGTAGTTTTATTAGTAATATTTTAGGAATAGGCTTTTGGACTTAGTGTCCAAAGTAGTATTGTCCCATACTCCACCTCCTTCGGAGGATGGAGGGGCTGGTCATTCTGTTTATACAGAGTGGTCTCTTCTTCGAAGAGGTTTAGAAGTTAAAATAATGTCTGTCACTTTGTGTGCGGGGATGCTCCAGAGCAGATGCGTAGGTTGGCTTATAGTCTGAATTTTCCTATATTGATAAGTCACATTTGTAATTTCGGTATTATGAATGAATTCACATTTAAAAAAACAAAAAAAAAAGAATGGAAACAACCACCATTCCAAGCACAAGTACTGCTGCTGATCTTGTATGGCCTCTTACAAGTGATAATTAAGTAGAATGGAGTGCCAAGATGAAAAACTATCTGATGGCTCAAGGTCTTTGGGATATTGTGGAAACAAGCATGGAACACCCTAAAGTAGAAGCTGAGGTAGCTGAATTAATGCAGGCAGTGCAGGCACGGAAAAAGAAAAATGATGCAGCTTTACAAGCAATTCAAAGTACATGCCAGAAGCCGAAGGATATACTATTACGGATCAATGAAATTAGTTCTGCCAAAAATGCTTGGAAAATGTTGGCTGAAATGTTCATGCAAAAATGAACTGTAGATAATTATCATATGATTTGGATGGATGAGAGAGGAAGCTGCTTCTCAAACAACCCAATTCTCTCTCTCTCTCTTTCAAGATGCTGATCAAATATTATTGGAAGAAAAAAAAAACTTGTAATTCAAGGAAAAATAGAGAATTTCTCAAGAGTACACTATATTTGAAGCTCTTGTAATTAATTAATTCATTCATTCCAATGGCCTTTACATGTATTTGATAAATCCAGAAATTCAAAATCAACTGGAAACTTACGAAAATAAAAGACAACAATGAGTAAAAGATAATTGGGCCCAAGCCCGATATACTACTTAATTAAACGTAAGTCCAGTACAGCTTAAAAACCCCATAGCCCTCAAGCCTTCTCAATTTGTGTCTTAAAAAGCCCAGAAGGACATAAGTCTTCTGCGTTCGAAGCTTTGTACTGAAGTACTTCTTTTAGCTCCCTTACTGTGTTACTTTCCCTTTTGCCATGAGATCCCAGATCCCGATCTCGACAAAATCTTTCTAGGAAGCAACTCAAGGTTCCGAGAAAAAGGTGAGTCCGTAGACGAGCTCAGGGGTAACACTCTCTCTCTCTCTCTAGCTTGTGTATATATATGCACAAACATATAATTAACATTTATCATCTCTGTTTATAAACACAGATATATCTATATTTATATATATAATTATAATATTACATGTTCGTTTGTATTACTTTTTTCACCAACTTAGTGAAAAACTAATGTTTGCCTAGATAAAATAATTCTCAAGTTACTCTATCATTTAAATGATCATTGGAATTTTTTTTATTATATTTCAATTATTAAGCAATCATTTAATGTTACATCATAAAATGTTAAGCATTACATAATTTAATTTGTAAAATTCAAATCTTAAAATTTATCTTTTAAATCAAGTTATGTCATGTAGATGGTATGTAGTATAAAGATTTTTAAATACAACTATTCTAAAATAATGATGAATAGCATTTTTATAATTTAATACAATAACGGATAGCTTGTTCTTTGGTTCCTTATAATTACTCGGGGATGTAGCCGGAGGATCTACCGAGAAGGCAAAACATAGTTTTTCTATTTTTTCTGATTTGTTTTCATTTATATTTTTGGTATTCTTAAATATATATTTTTTTTAAAATTCACAACATTATTAAAAAAATACTTCATTAATCACTAAATAAAAATTAAAAAAAAAAAAAAGCAAAAATACACACTCATAGAAATGCTCGACACACATCATCGAGATCCCAAACATTTCTCACGTATCTAACCATCCTGTCCTCTAGGTTCGTCTACCCGCTGTGCCTTGGGACATACAAGCAGCAGATTTGGAACAGTGGGTATGATCTGCCACTTCGTTTTGAGCAGACTTTTTTGTATTTATATCTTATTGTTTTTCAAATATATATATACGTACCTTGAATTTTATACACTTGTTAGCTTAAAACTAACTAAAGTTTTGGTATTCTACTTATCAATATTCTCAATACATACAATTTTTTCCTTTCCCCTAAATTTTATTTCTAATAATATTTCAACACAATAATATTTCTGGCATCGTTTCTTGTACTTATACCATCTCATGCATTGGGAGAAGCATCAAAACTAAACATGGAAAAACAAATACCATTCAAAAGTAAACCATCATCCTTGATCCATATTTATTTGAACAAAATACTCTTTGCGGAGGATAATGGGAGGAGTATCTAAAGAGACAAAATTTTGGGAACCCATCGTAGCATCTTGCTTTCATTTTCGGACATCCAAAAGTCGTTGGAATTAATTAACTCTTTTATACCTTGCTTTTATTTGTCAAGATCCTTTGGATCAATAGGCAACACCTTGGTTTCTCACAAAGAGAACCAAGAATGAATCCTCCCTCAATCTCCATGTATTAAAAAAAAAAAAAAAAAAATTCCTTGCTTTCATTTTCTGACATCCAAAAGTTGTTGGAATTAATTAACTCTCTTCTACCTTGCTTTTATTTGCCAAGATCCTTTGGATCAATCGGCAACACCTTGGTTTCTTACAAAGAGAACCAAGAATCGAATCCTCCCTCGATCTCCATGTATAAAAAAAACAAAAAAACAATACCTTGCTTTTATTTGCCGACTTTCCAAAGTTGTGAGAATTAACTCTCTAATATTTTGCTTTTATATGCCAAGATCTTTTAGATTTTTTTTTTTTTAAGAAGATGATGGTATCCCAATTTTATGATCTTTTAGATCAATTGTCAATACCTTAGTTTCTCACTAAGAGAACCAATGATCGAATCCCCCTCTCCATGTATAAAAATAATAAAAAAAATACTTTGCTTTTATTTGCCAACTTCCAAAAGTTGTGAGAATTAACTCTCTAATACGTTGCTTTCATTTGGCAATATCAAAGCAAAGTTAATAAAGTCACCCCTTTAAAATCCCACTTTAATTAGTTTCACCATCGTGAATAAAACATATTGGTGTGATCCCCAAATCCAACGAGATACAAGATAGTCAAATACGTATTAACTTAATCATCAAATGAGACTTTTCCGAATTAACCTAGAGGCCGTCACATATTGTTTGTTGTGTTTTGAACGGTCCTTTCCAATATATATATCCTATAAATCTTTTTGGAATTCTAGGGTTTAGAGTGGGAAAGATATAGAGACATAATGTTGATTTCAGAACATTTATTGAGTAGTTTAATGGTACTAGATAAATTAATTTGGGTAGTCATAAATATCAAAAATTTAAATACCGTACCGTACCGGCTGGTGCGGCCGATATTTTCCGTACCACTCACTGGTCTTGTACAGGTATTATATTTGTTTTGTACCGCTTCAAATATCGGCTGATATTTCGACATTTCGGCCTTTACTCTTTTTTTTTTTTAATTTCTTCAAACTGCAAGCTCATTTTTTTATCCCCAATTTAAACCAGACTATTTATAATTTTTATATATATATATATGTATTTATTTGTATATCGTTTCAGTGCCTTGATCGGTACGGCATCTACTACGGTATTCAAAATTTTGATAAATACTGTAACTCTCATTTTATTTGTTTATCTCCCATCCACTCTATATTTCAGAATTTGGACAATAACTCAAGGAGATTTAAATCCTTCTTTTCTAGTCATTTGAAGCAAGACAAAACTAAGCATTCCATCGGAAAAACTCTTGAGTTTTTTAATAAATGATTATGTTCTGTAAAATTAATAACGTTCAAACAGTAAATAACTTGTTCGAGTGGTCAATTACAATTTATAAACCATTTGAACAAAGAAAAATACACATTCGATCAAAAACTAACTCATTCGAATGAAAACTGAGTAACACAGTCCATATGACGGTTCGAACAATATTAATGTGCAAAACCCAGTTTGAACAGACAGAATTTTCAAAAATAAAAAGCTTGTTCAAACATAATTTATGTTAAAACACAAATTATTTGAAAATTTTATTTATTCGAACATAAAAAATCTATTCGAATATTCATTCCGTTCGAACAGAATCAAATATAGTCATTAGTTTGAATAAAAAGTTCTTTTAGTTCAAACAATACGTGTCAGTTCGAACGGATAGGTTTCCATTCTAACAGTTTGTTAAGACAAAAATCATTCTTCTCAAAAAAAAAAAAAAAAAACCCCATTCCAACGGATAGGTTTCCACTCGATTAGAATATATATGTATATATATATATATAATGTTTAAAGTCCAAACTTCTGCACCCATTTGTTCGTTTTCTCTTTTTGGCAAGAAGATATTTGTATATGTTTTTGTGCTTGTGTATATAGATGCACATGAAACATATAATTAACATTTATCTTCTCTGTTTATAAACACAGATATATGTATGTATATATATAATAATAATAATACATGTTTGTTTGTATTACTTTTTTCACCGACTTAGTGAAAAAACTAATGTTTGTGTAGATAAAATAATTCTCAAGTTGCTCTATGATTTAAATAATCATTGGAAAACTTTTTATTATATTTCAATTACTAAGCAATTATTTAAATGTCACGTCATAAAATGTTGAAAGTATGACATAATTTGATTTGTAATATTCAAGTTTTAAAATTTATCTTTTAAATTAAATTATGTTACGTAGATGGCATAATGTAGTATTGTAAAGATTTTTAAATAAAATTATTCTAAAAAAGTGATGAATAGCATTTTTGTAATTTAATATGAAAAAATGATACTTGCAATCATGAGTGTGCAAGCACCGTATAATCATTTTGAAAAAAGTAAATAAATACATGACCCATATGAAAAGAAATGAATTTTTTAATAATGGATTCTACTTTTTTTTAAAACAATGTGTATACTTTACGACTATATAAAGCATTACTGGTAGCTTGTTTTCCAGCTCCTTATTAGAACCATACACAGTTATATAGGTTCGTCTACCGGCTGTGCCTTGGGATATACAAGCAACAGATTTGGAACACCTAGCTAGCTCCCCATCCATCCTTGTGAGTATGATCTTCTACTACCTTACTTTTTTGCATCAGATTTTTCATGTGCATGCATCATTGTAGAGGTGAAGTTCAGCTTTTAATTTCATCACCCATATAGCATAAGGCAACGTACAATGTTAACATGACTCACTATTTTTTCCTTGAATACCCCTGTTAGGATCAAATGATAGTTGTCAAGCCGTTGTTTCCAGACGATCGATTGATGTGATCCATCTAACTCTACATTTTTTTAAGGACAACTCAATAAGAGTAAGCCGGGGAATTTCAAAAGAATTTGAAGGCCAAGGATTATAACAATGTATCGGAGTAGTAACCGGTACAAAAAATGTATCTATTTTGTACTGGTTCAAATACCGGTCATACCGGTATGTTTCAGTCAATACTGGCCGAATTTCGGTATACCAGCCGTACCGGTACCAGCTGAAATTTGTGAATTTTTGTAATTAATGTAAAAATTCTGATTTTTTCATAATTTTCACTTCAATGCTCACATCTGAACACTATTATCTTAACTTAGAAATATTATTGAGTTTTATAAATATGTGCTTTAACTTTTTAAGACTTGTATTGATATTATTTTAAAAGATAATTTATATATATATAATTAATTTATTATAATAGACTATCTCAAAATAGTAGGGGTACCGAAATATTTTAATTTATTTCACTGCTTTAACCGAAATGACCACCTAAATAGTATTCAAAACATTGATTATTAAAGAAGGACTGCAGATATATAATTATCATATGATTCGGATGGATGAGGGAGAAAGCTTGTCAAACAACCCAGGTCGGACTGCAGGTGATTATCATATGATTCGGATGATTCCGATTGATGAGAGAGAAAGCTTGTCAAACAACCCAGGTCGGACTGCAGGTGATTATCATATGATTCAGATGGATGTGGGAGAAAGCTTGTCAAACAACCCAGGTCTCTCTCTCTCTCTCTCTCGATGCAGATCAAACATTATTGCAAGAAAAAAAAGTAGGCTTGTAATTCAAGGAAAAATAGAGAATTTCTCAAGAGTGCACTAAATTTGAAGCTCTTGTAATTAATTAATTAATTCATTCCAATGGCCTTACATATATTTGATAAATCCAGAAATTCAAAATCAACATATACAAAACATATCATTCTGTAGTAGTTGGAATGTACATGTCGGAATTGACGAATTGTTTCGTTTATATATGTCCTTCTATACATGAGAACCTGATTAAAAAACAAAAAATAAAAATAAAAATACAGGAATGATCAATGAGTATGCGGTCCTAGTCAATGCTGTGCGAGGTGGTAATTGGAATGCTACGAGAGACTTCCTTATACTCCACCCCGAGGCTTTGACTGCAAGTATCACCGCACCTTTTGACAAGACGATTCTTCACGTTGCTATTGCTGCTCAGCAGGAACGTATAGTGCAGGAGTTGGTGAATATGATGCCGGAACCTGACTTGGAAAGAACCGATAACAACGGTATTACAGCTCTTCATGAGACAACATTTCGAGGTAATTACAAGATGGCAGAATGCCTGATTAGAAAGAACGGGCGCTTGGTCCACATCAGATCACCTGGTTTTACAGAACTTCCAGTTGTTATGGCTATGATGTTTGGGCATAAAGAATTGGCTCGCTATCTCTATGAACTGACTCAGTTGCAAGATCTAGAGGCAGAACAAGGTGACCAGGGTTCTGCACTTCTTACCTACGCTATCTATGCCAGAGAATTAGGTAATAATGCGTCATTTATGCCAGAGAATTAGGTAATAATGCGTCATTTATGCCAGAGAATTAGGTAATAATGCGTCATTCTTGTGATTTCTTAAAAATAAATTCATAAATTGATATAATATTTTAATATAATATATTAGATTGTAAAATTACTTTTATTATAAAATAAATTTAACATATAATATCAATATACATCAATTAAGTTTACTTTTTTCATGAACTGTGATAATATTATTAATTCATTCCATTTTTCATGAACTGTCGTATGTATATCATGCGCATGCATGCACCTACGGTACAACAACAAAGATATCGCTTTGGACCTAATGGACCGTTGTCCTCGTTTGGCTTTTGCCTTGAAGAGACGAGGAATTGTCAACCCTTTGGGTGCATTGGCTGTTGTGACCAACGCATTCCCGAGTGCCACATCTCTACAAGGATGGATCTACCGTCATTGTTAGTATCAGTACTCTTTCCATCTTATAACGTTTTTAATATTTAAATTGTTCTGGAGGATTGGAACTATGCCTGCCTGCATCTAGGATCGATTGATCTATATATATTGGGGTCTTTTTGGTAATAAGAAATTCTCAGAAATTCTTTCTTTTATGCATAACAAAAATAAAATAAATTCTGGTATTCAGCTAATCTCTATGCTGTCTCGATCGAAATTTGCTATCAGTTTTATTATTATCGGAGGTTGCCTGAGTTAATATGTGTTATGAGATTTTCAGAAAGGAAAAATAAAAATTAAAATTATAAAGTTAAAATATTGTTAGATTATTATTAGATTAATATAATTTTTTTATTATTTTGAGATTCGAAAAAGTTGAATTATTTTTATATGTTGTTTGAAAATTTCAAAAGTCAAAAAATATGTAATTGAAAAGTATTTATATTTTAATGACATATTTAGATGTTAAAATAAGATGAAATGGAGTGAAACTATCTCAACAGCCATATGGGGCATAAGCCACTGCTTGGTGGCCCATATTAGCCACTCATTGGTAGCCCAAAAAGTTTCATGACCACTCCCACGTGATGTTCAAGACTTGATCCATTGTTGGATCACTAGCAGAATCAACAGTTTTTCTAAGGGGTTAACTTTTCTTGATTGTGACACATTTATATAAAATAAAAAGAAATTAAAAAATCATAAAAACATAATTATAAGAAGATTAGATCTCGATAACTTGCTACATGCGCATAATAATAAAATCCTAAAAACACTGTTTAATATATGTTTGAGATTTCTAATGATAATGTTCTATGAAATAATATTTATCTATATTAAGAAATCTAATATTGTATAAAAAAAAGTTAATTTGAGATCCATATTAAGAAATTTCTTGTTTCTCCTAAACTTAGTTTTAATTTAATGTTGGTGAGGCTACATCTTTTGAAAATAAAAACTATAAAATTTTGGGACTAAAGAAAAAAAAAATTAGAAAGAGGTATTTCTAACTATATTGAAATTTTAGAATATTTTGGAGAGCATGTGAGGATTATAAATTTTGGGGTGGCCATTTTTCATATATATAAAATTATGAATAAAACCTAAGCTTAACGCCTCTTTCACTGCATGGGATGGCTAGCTAGATTCAATCCCACCATGTTGCCTAGGTACTGTTAAACTTAAACCATCAAGTTTAAGTTGATTATAAGAATATGTAAATTCATTAATTATTTATTTTATATCTTGACACATCATTCACTTGTGTGTCATACTCCCCCTCAATGAGTGGGCCAAACACGTAAATTATAAATAATGGCCGGTAGATACAGTTATAAATTGTGCAGGCACCGCGCACTCATTTTGAATAAGAAGTAGTCTTCTTATTTTGAGAAAGAAAATATATAGTGCATTAACATAGATGATAATGCTAACTAATCTCTAAATATATATAGGCGCTGATGATAATGTTGACTACTTATAAATTAGCAAGAGGTTTTAGTAATGCATGGGATACTTCACAAACTTCTCAATAGCCAATTTGAAGATCGAATAAACACAATTAGTTTTTTCCATTTGGTAAGAATTTTCTAATTAATGTTTCTGATGGTCAGCAAATTTGCTTTTACTTTACAGTGACAGCTCCAATGCATCAGTACCAACTAGGTTCAAGCCTCTTAAACCTCATGGGTATATTGCATATTTACATTCAATTAATATAATTTCTTCATTAATTGTTAAAAATTTGTTTTCTCTTGACATTATTTATTGTTTAATTCGTAATTTACAAAGGATTCCAGCGTACTCTACATGAAACGATGTTGGCTCATGTCCAGTTCCAAAAACTTCTGTATCGTATCTGCGAAACAGTAGCAACTTCAAAGATAACTCCAGAAATAATAAATTTCAGTGTTGCGCCAGCAATCTTCGGTGCTATCAGCAAAGGGAACTTTGAGTTTGTTTTCCAAATAGTCAAGGCAAATCCAGATTTGTTGTGGATCCAGAATGAATTTGGAATGGGCATATTCCAGTTTGCTGTCCAGTGTCGTCAAGCTGAAATTTTTAGCCTTATATACCAGTTAAAGGAGAATAATGCTCTAATACGCTTTATAGATGCCGCCGGCAATAACATATTACATGTGGCAGGGATGCTAACAGAATTCACTCCTGTTAATCACATCACAGGTTCAGTTTTGCAAATGCAAAGAGAAGTACAATGGTTTAAGGTGATCAGCTCGATCTCTCAATACTTTATGATATTTTTCGGCTATACTCTCTTTACTTATTACGCAACGCATTTTCTAATAAATTTGACATTTTTATTAAACTTGATGATAGAAAAAAGTCCCCTCAGTCATGCCATGTGGGGTGGTTCGGCCACCCCCTAGGTTTGATGGGTGGTCCGGCCACCATCTATATTTTTTCATTTTTTTATTTTAAAGTTGAAAATAAGAGTAATATTTATATTTTTGCATAAAAAGTTTGTGATGGTTGGATGTTTTGAAATATTCACTTCAATATTCATCTGTTGTTATCAAACAAAAGATTATGAATGAGCATTCCTATTCTCGTTAGGAATTCTCATTCTGCGGACCAAATGTGTCCTATAAGTCAGTTTGTAGGAAGGAAAAATGATATAAACGTATAATGTGATCACTAAAAAATAGTTAAGTCTTACAAAATGGTGACGAACTCCACTGATCTGTGTAGAGTTGCTCTATCCTATGGGGCCTGGGACTCGTTCGGTATTGCAGGAATAGCTAACCATCTGCTCAACAAGTGGTCTGAACCACCCCTTGTTTTTCATATTTTAATTTGAAACTACAGGCCGGTTTTAACTAGTTTTTTTTTCTCCTTATTGTGTAAAAGGATCCCCTCTCTAAATAGATTCCATACCCTACCACTTGTTGGAGGTAGGGGTATAACCGGTCTGGTCCGCTCCGGTTTTGGCATTTTAGAAACCGGTTCCAGATCGAACCGATCCAAAACTAGACCGATTCTACTGGTTCAGTCTGGTCCGGACCAGTTATCCGGTTAAAATTTACATCCCTATTTGGAGGTTTTTTTTTTTTACCCTTTCGATCCATATTATATACATAGTGTAGTGCACAAAAACTAGGGAGGAGATCAATAATAGAATGTCAAATACCGACGGATAATTTTTGTTGTTGTATTTTAATTGCTTTTCTTTCTAAGATTTTGTTTAATAAATGCAGGAGGTGGAAAGCATTTGCCCTCCCATGTGTCAGGAACTTTTAAACAGTGATTGTTTGACTGCCAAAGAATTGTTTAAGAAGACCCACCAAGATTTAAGGGAAAAGGGAGAGAAATGGATGAAGAACACAATAACTTCTGGTTCAGTGGTGGGTACTCTCATTGTTACTATTATGTTTGCGGCAACATTTACTATTCCAGGTGGTACCAATCAAGAGACAGGCTCAACAATTCTCGTACATGACAAATTGTTTAAGATCTTTATGATAGCTGATTCTCTATCGCTATTTTCTTCCTCGACTGCAGTATTAATATTTTTGGGAATCTTCACCTCACGTTATGCAGAAGAAGATTTTCTTATATTATTGCCCGAAAAGATGGTAATAGGTTTTTCTACTCTTTTCTTCTCTATCATAAGTATGATGATAGCCTTTTCTGCTGCCCTTTTAATTACTTTACGTGAAGAATCATTGATTGTCATTCCTATAATTGGTTTGGCTAGCGTTCCCGTTTTATTTGTATTGATGCCATTTCGCCTTCTTGTTGACATATTTCGTTCAACTTATGGAAGGGGCATCTTTAATAGGAAAATGAAGCCTTGGTTTTGACTTTTTTCCTTGTTTGTTACAATCGATGTTCCATTAATGTGTGGCATATTAACTAGACTGCTGAGTCTTGTATAATGGGACAGATTAATGAATCTTTAGCCAACATATGTTGCATATTTTGTTATTTTTTGTATTTTAGATTGATGATCACCCAATATAATCATATCTTTGTATTTTCACTATTTTAGATAGTTACTTTGGCAAAGGAAAAGGGATTGAGGTTCCCTAAAATTTCTATCCGAATCAAGGATCCAAAGTTTGAAAATGATAGACACATAAAGAAGTTGCATAACTGCTTAAGAGCACTGGCCTTAGCCTGGAATTTGCATTGGCCAATGCAAAATTTGACTAGTTTAGGCTTAAAACTCTGGCATTGGACTAGCTAAAATAAAAGAGTTGAGGCTTTGAGTTACAGTAAAGCCAACGGCAAAGTCATCTTTGGCGAGTTACTATGAATAGACCAAAGCATTATTTTATTAAAAACAATTGCCTGTTTGTTTTATTCCCTTCATTTGCTCAACGCCCACCTTCCTCTTCCTTTCTCCTTTCATCGAATCCCCTTTCCATTTGTTTCCATTTGTTCTCTCTGTTTTTCTCTTCCCTCTCCCTTTCTCTCTTCCCTCTACACCAAACCGAAACTCCTTCTCTCTCATACTCTTGATTTTTCCTTCATTTTTTCTCAGTTTCCTCTACGGGTGGCCTTCCTCTCTCTCATTCTCTTCCCTCTACAGTAGACTGGTCTTCATCTCTCTCATTCTCTTTGTTTTCACCAGACCTAGACTCGCTCTCTCTCATTCTTGGCATAGCTCAGAACCCATACGGTAGAGACAATCGAACTTGTGCGAGAATCAACATTAGGCTCTAGTTCGGCAGGATCCATTCTTCATCTAATCTGCTTGGTATGAAAAATTTCGGTACTTAATTTTTGATCCAATGAGTATGCCTAATTTGTGCTTGATCTGTGCAAAATATATGCTTGGGAAAGATCTGTGTATTTTTTTATTCAAAATCTGGTCCATTCTCCACCTGGTTCTTATGTAGCTTCGAAGGACATCAACAAGTTTTATTTAGAATGTTGCATTTCAAAATAAAGACCCAAAAAAAAAAAGGAAAAATAAGAACAAAAGACTTATCAATGCAAAAACATCTACCATATTTCATTCAAGTGGGTCCAACTCCAAAGTAAGTCTCATTTTGCTTTACACATGACAACGACCCATATATTCAAATACACTATTATTGAAATTTGGGTTTTTTCAAAATTTTCCTGATTCAACAATCTGGATTGATCTACTTTGCTATAAGCCACTGATCTATTGCATCTTTGCCTGAAAATAAATTGCAATGTTCACTGTCCTTATCTCAACAACTCAAAACCAGCAGTAATTCACCTGTAAGTGTTAAAGATGAGACACAATTGTAATTTGTAACTTGTAAGCTATATAGATTAACTATAATCATAAATTTGTTTTGGTTGTGGAGTAAGGTGCTTACTGCTTTATTTCTTGTCTTCGTTCTTTTTTTGTGCTGCAAAGATCATGTGGGAAATATTATCATTTGTGGAGGATGACAGCTTTCATTTTTGTGGTTCGACTACTACTCTGAGGATGTTGTAATGATTTGCACTAAGTAGGTTTACCTATCATGTGGGATGTGGCTTTTCCTGAATGTTAACAGTTAGTGTTGTGGACATCCATGTTATTGGTTTTTCTACATTTATTAGCACTGATTGGGAAATGATTTATTTATCACCAACAGATAAATGGGTTGACATTTTGGATAGATAAATTTTTTACTTTCGCATTCAAAACTCAAGATCATCATCATAATGAAAGGGGCGAAAAAAGGGTAAGACTTTCACACATAATGGTGCGGTGGTTAAGAAAAATGTTTAGATTATATATTCAAGTTATGTTCTTATTTTTAAGTAACAATAGTTTAGAAACAATAATTTTAAGTAAAATTATAATTATTAATTAATATATGGAATGTATTTACAAAATATTAAAAGAAATTAAAAAATTGATTGCTAAAAAATATAATATTATATTATTATTTTAACTTTAGAATGGCTACTCTAATGTAGATCACTATTTCTATTGGTTTGGACTTTAACCAAAAGCTCTAATTTTAATCAAAATTTAGACTAGGCATTTGCTAATGCTCTAAGCCAGAAGTTCTAGTAATGGTAATATGCACAAACTTCCCAATAGAACATTTGATTAATAAACAAATTAAATTAATTTTTTATCCATTTAGTAGTAATTTTCTAATTTTTGGTTTTGATGAGCAAATTTCATTTTTACAACTTTCCCAAAACTAAAAAAAAAAATAATACAACATCTTCAAATTTTAAAACAAAATTAATATTCAATTTTTTTTTAAATTTTATAATATTTTTATTTGGAAAATGCTAAATAGACTCATGAGTTTGTCCCATCAATCTTACCGCTTATGCATTTTATTTAATTTTTTAAAATTTATTTTTACTTAATGATCAAGAAAGTAACTATTAATAAAGTTATGTAATTTTTTGTATTTTTCTTAATAATTAAGGATATTAAAAAAATGTTTACAACAAAATAACATAAAAAACACAAGATTTTTAGCTAGCAATAAGCCCAACAATAGAGGCTGGATTGCCTGCTGGCAGCATCCCTTTTATTTAACTTTTTCTCTCTATTTTTCAAAAACTCAATGCAATATTTTAACTCAAATCATTTTCACCATTATTTATAAACCATTTTACTATTATTCATATAAATATTAAGATCTTCTGAGTATCCAAACGGATCATTAGGGAACTTGATTTGGGCCACCAATGGTGCATCGGCCACATCTTACTATTTTTTTTAAAAACAATTATTAGTTTTTTAAAATTCTCTAAATTTATGTTTCATTTTATTTAATATTTTTGCTTTTATCATTTTCAGATGTTAATACTTATTTTTAACAACTCTCAATAATTTTTACTTATAATTTTATGTGTTTTAGGAATTTAGTTTATAAATCTGTTCTTTTTTTATTTTTATTTTTATTTTCATAAATTTAGAATCTTTTTTAATTATAACTTTTTTTTGTTTTACTTATTTCCATTTTATTGTTTAATAATTCATATTGATTGTCCACTTTTTAAGAAATTCTGAATGCTAACGGCATAATTGACATATGTTATATTTTGGTTATTCATGATGATGCGGTCACTGTCTCGCTAACATTTTTGGTAAAGAAAATAACAAGGTTTTCACGAGGGACCATTTTGAACCTGATCATAATGATAACTGCCATAATTAAAACAAAAATATTTTAAGCACAAATAGATTATAAAAAGTAAATTATAAATGATGTGATTTATATCGTATATTAGATTGTAAAATTACTTTTATTATAAAGTAAATCTAACGGATTTCACAAAATCACATTAGCTTATGAGTTTATTTTGTGTAATATGTTTATGTTTGTAACAGTTCTCAATTATAAATACCAAAACCTTTTTTTTATGAAGATGAGCACTTTTGAACAAAAAGAGAATTTGAATGTGTTAGGAGAAAAACCTTTAGGCTGCATTTAGATGTTGAGGATCTCAAATTATTTGAATTAACCTATGAATAGTAATATTTTGTAGTCACACTAAGATATGTTTGAATGTAAATATGATTAAGATATGTATTTGAATATACGAAATAAGTTGAGATGGTTTAATCTTTTTATGAAAAGTTGATAAGTAGTGGATTCTATTAATGATTAATTTGAGATGAATAAAGTTGACGTGATGTTGGCATCAAGACAACATAAGAATGATTATTCTGACAGTTAGTTAAACAACGAAAACTAGAAATTGAGAATTGAGAAAAATGTATACAGTGAGAAAACTCTAAGATTAGAGTTTGTTTATAAAAATCGAAAAATAATAAGCTACTGAAGTCCACAACTTGGGCGGGCTTAAATAGCTAATGGAAAGATAAGATTGTAATGAAGGCAAAATAGTAAAATATGGAATAAGATAAGTACGGTTAAAATTTGGCCTTAAAATTGAGTAAGATTTTTGGGTTTGACACGGGGACCACCAAGTGATGCATGGTGACCACAATGTGCACACGCCAAAGAGAGCTTTTCGGATTGAGATCATATGCAAAATTTTAACACATGTAACCAAAGTTATGGACAAAATACTAATATCACCACCTTTTCGAGATAGTCAGTACTTTTAATGTCATATCTATCAGTCGAGCATCATTAGACTCAAATTCCCTTGCATCATATGCGTAGAGTATTCGAATTAAATGAGCGTCCACCTGGAAAGTAAAGATTGGGGCTTTACGGTATTCGCCGGTATGAAGATTTATCCTAAAAATAAATGTTGTTTTTCATGGATACTTTTACCCGTAACTTGCACAAGTTATTGCTTTTTTATACTTAATTTTCTTCTGTGATTATTTTTTTAACCTTTAGAAATCTCAAAATTATCTCAATGTATGTGTGTGTATATATATATAATTTATTGTTAAGATACAATTATGAGAGACACTTCAATTTGACGGATGAAAGACCTGGATCTCCAATAGGTTGCAGATAAATAAGTTGTCTATTTTATTTACCCTAAATCAATTTGAGGAAATACACCCTGGTACAAAACTCTCTCTCTCCTCNCTAAATTTATGTTTCATTTTATTTAATATTTTTGCTTTTATCATTTTCAGATGTTAATACTTATTTTTAACAACTCTCAATAAATTTTTACTTATAATTTTATGTGTTTAAGAATTTAGTTTATAAATCTGGTCTTTTTTATTTTCATAAATTTAGATTTTTTTTTAATTATAAATTTTTTTTTCTGTTTTACTTATTTCCATTTTATTGTTTAATAATTCATATTGATTGTCCATTTTTAAGAAATTTTGAATGCTGACGGCATAATTGACACATGTCATATTTTGGTTATTCATGATGATGCGGTCAACTGTCTCGCTAACATTTGTGGTAAAGAAAATAACAAGGTTTTCATCGAGGGACCATTTTGAAACCTGATCATAATGATAACTGCCATAATTAGAAACAAAAATATTTTAAGCACAGATAGATTATACAAAAGTAAATTTATAAATTGATGTGATTTAATATCGTATATCAGATTGTAAAATTACTTTTATTATAAAGTAAATCTAACGGATTTCACAAAATCACATTAGCTTATGAGTTTATTTTGTGTAATATGTTTATGTTTGTAGCAGTTCTCAATTATAAATACCAAAACCTTTTTTTATGAAGGTGAGCACTTTTGAACAAAAAGAGAATTTGGATGTGTTAGGAGAAAAACCTTTAGGCTGCATTAAGATGTTGAGGATCTCAAATTATTTGAATTAACCTATGAATAGTAATATTTTGTAAGTCACACTAAGATATGTTTGAATGTA
This sequence comes from Carya cathayensis, assembly GCA_011037825.1. Lineage (NCBI taxonomy): Eukaryota > Viridiplantae > Streptophyta > Magnoliopsida > Fagales > Juglandaceae > Carya > Carya cathayensis. The sequence continues at coordinate 178,723 of QGSO01000233.1, read as the reverse complement.
AATAGATTAAGATATGTATTTGAATATACGAAATAAGTTGAGATGGGTTTAACCTTTTTATGAAAAGTTGATAAGTAGTGGATTCTATTAATGATTAATTTGAGATGAATAAAGTTGACGTGATGTTGGCATCGAGACAACATAAGAATGATTATTCTGACAGTTAGTTAAACAACGAAAACTAGAAATTGAGAATTGAGAAAAATGTATACAGTGAGAAAACTCTAAGATTAGAGTTTGTTTATAAAAATCGAAAAATAATAAGCTACTGAAGTCCACAACTTGGGCGGGCTTAAATAGCTAATGGAAAGATAAGATTGTAATGAAGGCAAAATAGTAAAATATGGAATAAGATAAGTACGGTTAAAATTTGGCCTTAAAATTGAGTAAGATTTTTGGGTTTGACACGGGGACCACCAAGTGATGCATGGTGACCACAATGTGCACACGCCAAAGAGAGCTTTTCGGATTGAGATCATATGCAAAATTTTAACACATGTAACCAAAGTTATGGACAAAATACTAATATCACCACCTTTTCGAGGTAGTCAGTACTTTTAATGTCATATCTATCAGTCGAGCGTCATTAGACTCAAATTCCCTTGCATCATATGCGTAGAGTATTCGAATTAAATGAGCGTCCACCTGGAAAGTAAAGATTGGGGCTTTACGGTATTCGACCGGTATGAAGATTTATCCTAAAAATAAATGTTGTTTTTCATGGATACTTTTACCCGTAACTTGCACAAGTTATTGCTTTTTTATACTTAATTTTCTTCTGTGATTATTTTTTTAACCTTTAGAAATCTCAAAATTATCTCAATGTATGTGTGTGTATATATATATAATTTATTGTTAAGATACAATTATGAGAGACACTTCAATTTGACGGATGAAAGACCTGGATCTCCAATAGGTTGCAGATAAATAAGTTGTCTATTTTATTTACCCTAAATCAATTTGAGGAAATACACCCTGGTACAAAACTCTCTCTCTCCTCATGATATTCTATATGTCTATCTCAATCTCTCCCTCCTCAAGTCTGATTTATCTTAGCTCTCCCTTTCTCGCCCCTTAGTCACTCTTTCTCTCATCCCAAGCTCGTCGAGAGATTCAATGATGCAAATTAGGAGGATGCTCCATAATTAGTGGAGATTTTTAATTAATAATTATCAGTTCCTAATTTATTGCTTTCCTAGTTAGATTAGTATTTCCTAGTTTAACTCTATCTACAATTATTATTTCCTTGTTAGATTAGTATTTTCTAATTTTATTATATCTGAAATTATTATTTCCTAGTTAGATTAGTATTATATTTTGTTGGTTATTTAAGGATCAATGATGCACAATTAAAAGCACTTCTTGAATGATTAATGAAATTGCATGTTTGATCCTGAGAAGGGACTAGTCTAGTGAGACACTAGAAATCTATTAATTTATTTTCCCAGAGAGATTCCAACTTTATAGGGAGAGATTTTGTGTTTTTCTTTTTTTGGCATCGACGTGAGGTTGAACCAGGAAGTTGGCACCAATTTTGGCATCAGAGCAAGATTTCTTCCTTAAGGAGCTTAGCACCCCATGCCTGTAGCCAGTCATGGTACTTCGTACGACATGGCAAACAACCAAAATCTGAAGAACCAAGACACAGAACAATCCAATTTGCAGCAAAAAATCAATCAAATCTCCACAGTCTTAGAGCAACTCACTCACCAACTAGATGCCATGGATGAGCATCAAGCTCGAGAGAAGTTTAGACCTTTCAATCGAAGAGGGCGTGACCCAATTCGTGGGGAGGTGTTGGACAAAAGTAATAGAGATGTTAATAAAGATTGGGAAGATGAAGAAGACTAGGAGTTTGAGGATCGTCGGCCTCAAATCCAACGTCATAGTCAAAATTTTCACCGAGGTTGTGGTGGACATGGCACAGATTATCAACTTCTTGATAAACTGACTAAGAGGATAAAGGTTGATGTGCCAGATTTTTATGGGAAATTAGAGCCCAATGCTTTTGAAGACTGGTTAACGTCTATGGAAGATTATTTCAATTGGTTTGCTATATCGGAGGATTGAAAGGTTCGTTATGTTCGAATGAAATTGAAGGGGCATGCATGAGCATGGTGGGGAAGTGTGGAATAACAATTACGTCATACGCGATGCCCAACAGTTTCTAACTGGGAGGAGATGAAGGAGTGACTGAAGGAAAAATACTTGCCCATTGATTATGAGCAAATGATGTTTAAGAAATGTTACAACTCAGACAAGGGTCATTAAGTGTTGATCAATTAATGGACCGCTTCCACGAGTTGACTGTCTGTAGCAAGATTGTGGAGATTGAACATCAAACTTTAGCTTGATACCGTACCAAATTACGTAACAATATACGCAAGGAGATGTTGCACATTTAATCAATGTCGAGGAGGCGTATCAATTGGCACTATGTATTGAGAAACAAATGGGAGCCTCGGTTGGGTGGAAAACGATATCAACAAATCCAAGACCAGAACGTATCACAACGCCTTCATTCCAAAGGCCACCATTGCTAAAAGATCAACCCAGGGGTGTGGTGATTGGAGGCCAGAAAGGAAAAGCGAAAGCTACCAGCGAAGGGCCACAATGTTATAAATGTAAAGGTTTTGGACACTATGTTGTTGCGTGTCCTACAAGAGATAAAAAGTTAGCCTTCTTATGTGAAAAAGAATTATTGGTAATGGACGCTGTTGAAGAAATGGATGAAGAGGAGACCGATGGGAGTAGTCACGATGAAGAAGAACACTTGGGTGTATCGAATTTGCCTAGTTGCATTATTCATCGAGTGTTAACCGGAACTAAGAAAGTGCTCCAGGCTAATCCCGAGTGGTTGCATACCAATATTTTTCACACACGCATGGAACATAATGGTCAAGCTTTGAATGTCATTATTGATAATGGTAGTGGCATGAATGTAATTTCTGAAACTGTCATAGAACGTTTGGGGCTGAAGATTGAGAAGCATCCTACTCCTTATCGGATCAGTAGGATTAATGAAGACAACTTAGTCCTAGTGAAGCAACGATGTTTGGTTAAATTTTCATTGGGAAAAAAATATGTGGACGATGCCTGGCGCGATGTAAACCCTATGACTGTTTGTCACATGCTATTGGGGTGTCCATGGCTCTATGATCAGAGGGTTTCCTATGATGGGTATGCTAATACTTACTTATTTAATTTTAAAGGTAAGAAATTTGTTTTGAATCCTTTATAGATCTCAGAATTTGAGACAAAAAAGGAAGCTGTCCCAGTTTTGACCATGCATCAATTTTCTTGAGTCATACATGATAAAGCTATGGTGCTAATGGTAGTAAGGCACGAGCCACAATGTTGGAGGAATTTCAGGAAATTATGCGGGATGAGATGCCGAAGCAACTACCTCCCATGCGGGATGTGCAACATGCTATAGACTTGATCCTCGCATCAACCTTGCCTAATTTACCCCACTATCGCATGAGCCCAATAGAGATGAAGAGCTCAGCCAGCAAATTCAGCAATTTTTAGAAAAAGGCTTTATTCGAGAGAGTCTTAGCCCCTACGTTGTTCTGATTTTATTTACGCCCAAGAAAGATGGTAGTTGGAGGATGTGTATAGATAGCCAAGCAACTAACAAGATAACAGTGAAATGCTATTTTCCCATTCCCCGTCTTGATGGCATGTTGGATTTGTTAAGTGGTTCATCTATTTTTACTAAGATCGACCGTTGAAATGGATAGCATCAAATTCGTATTCAGCCGAGCGACAAGTGGAAGACGGCCATCAAAACGAAAGATGGTTTGTTCGAATGGCTAGTTATGCCCTTCAGATTAAACAATGTGCCAAGCACCTTCATGTGTGTTATGACATAAGCTCTCAAGCCATTCTTCAGTAAATTTGTTGTTCTTTATTTTGATGATATCCTAATCTTTAGCCGAAGTTTGCAGGACCATTTAGGTCATGTCAAGCAAGTATTAAAGACTTTGAGAGTTGAACAGCTCTATATTAATCGGGGCAAGTGTTCGTATATGAAGAAAAATGCCAAATTTTGTAGTTTTATAATTTCTAATCAAGGTGTCGAGGCTAACTCAGCAAAGGTGCAAGTTATTTATAATTGGCCAACGCCTCAGAATTTTTTCGAAGTCAGGAGCTTCCGTGGTTTGGCCACATTTTATAACTGGTTTATTCACGGGTTTAGCACTATAATGGCCCCAATCACTGAGTGCTTGAAGGCAAAGAATTTTTCATGGAGTGCCGCAGCTGCCAAGGCCTTCACCGAAATTAAAGAGAAGATGAGGCAAGCACCAGTTCTTAAGTTGCCTGATTTCTCTAAGTTTTTTAAGTCGCTTGTGATGCCTCACATGTAGGAATCGGGGGTATATTGAGTCAAGAAGGTCATCCCATCGCTTTTTACAGTGAGAAGCTTAATGACACTTGCCGGCGATACTCGGTATATGACATGAATTCTATGCTTTAATTCAAACTCTCAAGCATTGGCGACCATATTTTATTCATAGAGAGTTTATTCTTTACATGATCATGATTTCTTGAAGCATCTAAATTCTCAAAGTAAGCTAATGCTTGACATGCTCACTGGATGGACTATTTACAGCAGTTCGAGTTTGTTATTAGGCGATAAGCTGGGGACTGAAAATAAGGTGGCTAATGCCTTAAGCAGGAGACCTCACTTGTTGCATATGTTTTCAACTAATTTTATAGGATTTGAAAGTCTCAAAACGCAGTATGCTAATGATAAGGACTTTGGCAACGTGTGGAGTAATCTATCTACTCATGTGCACATATCTGGTGGTGAATATTCTTTGAGAGATGGATATCTATTTTACGGAACATGACTGTGCCTTCCTCATGGGTCTTTCCGCAAGTTCCTAATTATATAACTCCATGGTGGGGGTTTAGATGGGCGTTTCAGATATGATAAAACTTTTACTATTGTTGCTTATTGATTCTATTGGCCTTGGATGCGTAGAGATGTGCATACAATGGTTGGTCATTGTCGGATTTGCCAAATAAATAAAGGAACCAAGCAAAAAGCAGGGCTCAATACACCACTCCCCATTCCAGACAAGCCATGGCAACATATTAGCATGGATTTTGTTTTTGGGTTGCCTAAAACTTTTCAGCAACATGACTCAATTATGGTGGTTGTGAATCATTTTTCAAAAATGTCACATTTCATTCCATGTCACGAGACTTATGATGCCTTAAAGATTGCTGCATTATTCTTGCAAGTAGTAATCTGATTACATGGTGTTCCAACTTCTATCATGTCTGACAAGGATGTAAAATTTGTGTTATTTCTGGAAGACATTGTGGACAAAAATGGGGATGAAGCTGATGTTTTCTAATGCATTCCTTCCCAAACAAACGGCCAAATTGAAGTAACCAACAAGAGTTTAGAAAGTTTATTACGTTGCCTCGTCGCAAATCATGTCACCAATTGGGATATAGTACTTCCACAAGCAGAATTTGCTTTCAAAAATTATGTTAACAGATCAACAGGGTGCACCCCATTTGAAGTGGTTTATGGTTTTTGACCCAGCACTCCAATCAATAACAACTCTTTATCATTGCCTTCCGGACCAAGCGAAGCTGCCCTAGATTTTTCTAGCTATATGAGGGACGTTCATGAAGAATGCAAATGGCAACTTACCTTTCATACAGATTCTTATGCAACTTCTAAAAATACAAGGCACAAAGATAGGCAATTCAGTGTGGGTGATATGGTTCTTATTCGTTTAAGATCGGAGCAATATCCTTTAGGGAGTTTTACCAAGCTTCATGCATGACAGGTGAGTCCTTTTAAAGTCGCCAAGACATTGGGCACAAACGCCTATATCATTGATTTGCCCTTTGATTTTGGTATTAGCCTAATTTTTAACATAGAAGATCTCACTGTGTTTAAGGGTTATGAAAATGATTTTTCCACATTACCAGCTCCAGAGGCATTACAGACATCAACTCTTCGTGTCCAGCAAATACAGCTACTCGAGATGAGATTGCCTCCATTCTTGATCACCAATTTGTTACAACTTGTCAAGGAGGGTATTACAAGCTTTTAGTTAGTGAAAAATCGTAAATTCAGAATTAGTTTTGTTGCAAGCATCGAAGTCATGATTTATCTACTCTCACCTTTCTCGCCCCTTAGCACTCTCTTGCTCTCAGAGTCAAGCTCAGGGAGATTCAATTGATGCAAATTAGGAGGATGCTCCATAATTAGTGGAGATTTTTAATTAATAATTATCTTCCTAATTTATTGCTTTCCTAGTTAGATTAGTATTTTCCTAGTTTTATTTCTATCTACAATTGTTATTTCCTAGTTTTAGATTANTGCCTGATTTCTCTAAAGTTTTTTAAGTCGCTTGTGATGCCTCACATGTAGGAATCGGGGGTATATTGAGTCAAGAAGGTCGTCCCATCGCTTTTTACAGTGAGAAGCTTAATGACACTTGCTGGCGATACTCGGTATATGACATGGAATTCTATGCTTTAATTCAAACTCTCAAGCATTGGCGACCATATTTTATTCATAGAGAGTTTATTCTTTACATTGATCATGATTTCTTGAAGCATCTAAATTCTCAAAGTAAGCTGAATGCTTGACATGCTCACTGGATGGACTATTTGCAGCAGTTTGAGTTTGTTATTAGGCATAAGCTGGGGACTGAAAATAAGGTGGCTAATGCCTTAAGCAGGAGACCTCACTTGTTGCATATGTTTTCAACTTATTTTATAGGATTTGAAAGTCTCAAAACGCAGTATGCTAATGATAAGGACTTTGGCAACGTGTGGAGTAATCTATCTACTCATGTGCACATATCTGGTGGTGAATATTCTTTGAGAGATGGATATCTATTTTACGGAACATGACTGTGCCTTCCTCATGGGTCTTTTCGCAAGTTCCTAATTATATAATTCCATGGTGGGGGTTTAGATGGGCGTTTCAGATATGATAAAACTTTTACTATTGTTGCTTATTGATTCTATTGGCCTTGGATGCGTAGAGATGTGCATACAATGGTTGGTCATTGTCGGATTTGCCAAATAAATAAAGGAACCAAGCAAAAAGCAGGGCTCAATACACCACTCCCCATTCCAGACAAGCCATGGCAACATATTAGCATGGATTTTGTTTTTGGGTTGCCTAAAACTTTTCAGCAACATGACTCAATTATGGTGGTTGTGAATCATTTTTCAAAAATGTCACATTTCATTCCATGTCACGAGACTTATGATGCCTCAAAGATTGCTGCATTATTCTTGCAAGTAGTAATCTAATTACATGGTGTTCCAGCTTCTATCATGTCTGACATGGATGTAAAATTTGTGTTATTTCTGGAAGACATTGTGGACAAAAATGGGGATGAAGCTGATATTTTATAGTGCATTCCTTCCCAAACAGACGACCAAATTGAAGTAACCAACAGGAGTTTGGAAAATTTATTACGTTGCCTAGTCGCAGATCATGTCACCAATTGGGATATAGTACTTCCATAAGCAGAATTTGCTTTCAAAAATTATGTTAACAGATCAACAGGGTGCATCCCATTTGAAGTGGTTTATGGTTTTTGACCCAGCACTCCAATCAATAACAACTCTTTATCATTGCCTTCCGGACCAAGCGAAGCTGCACTAGATTTTTCTAGCTATATGAGGGACGTTCATGAAGAATGCAAATGGCAACTTACCTTTCATACAGATTCTTATGCAACTTCTAAAAATACAAGGCACAAAGATAGGCAATTCAGTGTGGGTGATATGGTTCTTATTCGTTTAAGATCGGAGCAATATCCTTTAGGGAGTTTTACCAAGCTTCATGCATGACAGGTGAGTCCTTTTAAAGTCGCCAAGACATTGGGCACAAACGCCTATATCATTGATTTGCCCTTTGATTTTGGTATTAGCCTAATTTTTAACATAGAAGATCTCACTGTGTTTAAGGGTTATGAAAATGATTTTTCCACATTACCAGCTCCAGAGGCATTACAGACATCAACTCTTCGTGTCCCAGCAAATACAGCTACTCGAGATGAGATTGCCTCCATTCTTGATCACCAATTTGTTACAACTTGTCAAGGAGGGTATTACAAGCTTTTAGTTTAGTGTAAAAATCGTCCAAATTCAGAATTAGTTTGGTTGCAAGCATCAGAAGTCTAGCATTTACATCCACATCTATTTGCTGCTTACACTCGTCAAAACTTGCCAGAGTCAAGTTCTTCAGGGGAGCTTGCAATTGATGCAAATTAGGAGGATGTTCCATAATTAGTGGAGATATTTTAATTAATAATTATATTTTCCTAATTTATTGCTTTCCTAGTTAGATTATTATTTCCTAGTTTTATTCTATCTACGATTGTTATTTCCTAATTAGATTAGTATTTTCTAGTTTTCTTCTATATGTAATTGTTATTTCCTAGTTATATTAGTATTATATTCTGTTGGCTATTTAAGGATCAAGGATCTACAATTAAAGGTACTTCTTGACTGATTAATTAAATTGCATGTTTAATCCTGAGAATGGACTAGTCTAGTGAGACACCAGAAACCTGTTAATTTATTTTCTTGGAGAGATTCTAACTTTATAGAGAGAGATTTTATGCTTTTCTCTTCTTGGCATCGATGTGAGGTTGAACCAGGAAGTTGGCACCACTCAGTCTCCCCCCCTCAAGCACATTGTGAAGCTCTCTCTCCCCTATTTTCATTTTCTCTATTTTTATAATTCAACAAAATCCCCCATAACAAGAGTTCAATCTACCATTTTTACAGCTCTAATTCCCAAACCCACTTGTAAAATTCTAATATTATCCAAGCCAGGAACTAACAATCTTTAATTTCTCAGAAATTTGCTAACATTTTGTAGAAAACCCAAAATACAATCAGACCACTGAAATAAAAATCAATCTGTAGAAAAATCAAAGCTTAGAGCTTAACCAATAGTCCCCAAATGCCTAGTGGAAATTGTCCTTCAGAACAAGAAGGGATTCCTAAATAATCAAAACTTTGTAACATATCCCCTTCTATAAATGAGAACAATCATGATATTCTCACTTCGAGGGTTAGGACCTCGAGGAAGAAGATGAGAGAAAAAACAAGAAATTTCTATAATAATCCAAATAATTCTAAAAAGGTTCTGTAACTACCCTATATATTAGGGATTCCCAATGGAATACTAAAGCTCTAGAGGGCCAAAGCCCATTACATAACAAATAAACTCGAAATGTACGAAAATAAAAGACAACATTGAGTAAAAGATTATTGGGCCCCAAGTCTTCTAAGTTCTGAGCTTTTTCCCAAAGTACTTTCTTCTAGTCCCTTATTGTGTTACTTTCCCTTCCGCCATGAGATCCCAGATTCCAATCATGACAATTCCCCCCCTAGAGGACTTTGTCCACAAGTCGAGGGTAGGAACACTTCATCTAAGAGTAGCTTTGCCAAATAACTTCTTCATCTCCTTGACCTTGATAATGAATTAGTACTTATACCTGAGCTTGGTTCTTTACTTTCCTTATGCGCTAACCTAGGACAGTCCCTAGTTTCAACTTCAACAATCTATCTTCATCAACTAGGGGTAACATTGATGGGCTCCAAGGTGGATTGAGTCGATGAGTTTTCAAGTTGATTGTGGATTCAAGGGATTCCAATTCTGTGGGTCCATATCAAACACTACTAAGTATGTGACAACCCAAATTTCACTTGGGATTTGACAGAACTTGGAGCGTTAGAACATGCAATACAAGGTTACTTGCCCAAATTCATGACAATTAAAGATGCAATGAACCCATCATGTTTCTATGTATCAGAAGTAATATATCCCAAAACATAAACTTGCTTCATAAAATTTATGTGATAGCTAGTATTCCAAAATGTTACAGTATTTGTCCAAAAGGTGTATAACATAAAGAGTATTAGAGATAGCACTCCATAACTACAATTTGATTTTGGTTTCTATTTTTGAGGATTTCAATTCTACATGAAATGGCAACCTAGGGTTGCTCTAAAAATTATGTTCTTGCTTCCAACTGAGAGTCTTCCTCCATACCTTCAGATCACACTTCCATTTCCTTGTTTTGATGCTTAAATTTGAAGCTTGAGAAGAAGAACAAGCCAGGTAACACTCTTAGTTCCCAAAATTTCGTATGGTTGGATTTATGCTAAGCAAACCGTGGCATGCTATCGGATTTCTAAATTTTCTGCAATGCTGGATCGGTCCTATTGGTAGTGTCGGATCAATCCTATTGGTAGTGCTGGATCGATTTTTGTATGAAAATATGTAAATGGCCAATGATAGAATGAAAATGGCACTTAAGGAAAGGGGCAGATTGCAATGCTGGATTGATCCTATTGGTAGTGCACCCAATGGCGCCATCCTAATTGAGGAATTTTCTAACCCATGGCCACGGGCACAGATCAGGTCCAAAAAATCGCTAACCCTAACACACAGAGCGTGATAGTGTATACCGGCCAAAGAAAAGTGAAAACTAACTTTGAATGTTTATTTAAATGTTTAAAGCTTGTATGACCTTTCAAAAGAAAAGAATAGCCAATGTATGTTATTTTAATTGCATGGTGTACTACTTATTGAGTATTAGACTCACTTTTGTATTAATGTTTTATACGTCCAGGTAATGACGAGGACAAAGTTGCGGAGCAAGGCATTACTCAGGAGGGGGAGCCGGATGCCTAGAGTTAGCCTGGGGTTGGGTCTTTATATGATGTTTGGGTTATTTTGGTTTATTTGTAAAATTGTTGGGGGCATGTATTTTGAGATGAAGTATTTTGTGAACCGGGTAGATGTTTCTACCCCGAAGATGGCTGTAGTTTTTAACTTATAATTTATGGGACCATCCTATGTTTTATTTTGTTGAAAGGAACAATTATATTAATCATCAAAGATTACAATAAGGATGCAATACATGAAGGGACATCCTCTATATCAACAAGGACATCAGTAACATTGAGTGCATCTTAAGCTAAGCAGTGAGCCAAATTATTGCAACTTCTAGGAATAAATTTAACTGAAAAAAGAATCAAATCTCTTCAGCACTTGCTTAACATCATGAACAATTAAACCAGCTTGGCCCCAACTTCCTTTGTTGCCTTTAATATCATTTATAACATTCAGTGTATCACCTTCAAGGGTAATCTGTTTCAGTCCAATATCAGCAACCAGACTTGCTGAATGCAAAGCACCAAACGCCTCTACCATATAAGAATCAGGAAATAGAGGCTTGCACAACCTCATACAAGCTATAACTCTTCCTTATAACTCTTCCTTCCCAATCTCAAATTATAGCCCCAACACCCACTTTGCAATGCACTTTATCTACAACAGAGTCCCAGTTGATCTTGTACACATCAGAAGGTGGGGCTAGCCACTGGTGAATCTGAGATGTAGAAGTAGGAGGATTAGTAGGATGCTGAGAGGAAAGGACAACAAGGTCCTCTATTTTCTAAGTAGCCTGTCTCATTAGAAGATGAGGACTAGAAAAAGTTTGGTTAAAAACCAAATCATTTCTTCTCCTCTATAATTTCCTAGCCACCACAGTTCAATTAAAGCTTCATCATCTAGGTCCTCAAGCATCTGTAACAGAAAGTTTCTGAAGCTGAATTGATGCACACTTTGTTTCTGCAGCTTAGTAGAGCTAAGACACCACACATCCCTTGCTGCCAAACATTCCCACAAGACTTGTTCTACAGATTCTTCATGTTGATTACAAATTGGACACCAAGGATCTGTGACAACCTTTCTCTTGAATAGGTTTAGTTTTGTTGGTAAACTGTTATGACGGGCTTTTCATAGAAATAATCTTTCAGCATTAGTAACCTTGACTCTCCAGAGCTTGTTCCAATTCTCTTTGTTGACATGGGAGTGAGAATTCTGGCCCTTACTTCTCTGATGAAGCTCTAGTTATAGATGGTATGCACTTTTAACAGAAAAGATTCCATTAGAGGTACATCTCCAAACAATTTTATCAGGGCTATTACAGTAGCTGATAGGAGTTTGGCGAATTATCTCAGCTTATGTTTGAAGAAAAATGTGGCCAATCACTTCAGTCCTCCAGGTCTTGGCTTCATGATCAATCAAAGCTGACACTATTTCCTCTGGATCCAAAAATTCTACAGAACTTTGACTTTGAATGAGGTAGGAATAGGCAGCCATTTGTGATGCCAAATCTTAGTATTTGCACCATTTCCAACACGCCAAAAAAAGCCTTCCTCTAACAATGGATTTGCAGCCATGATACTTCTCTATATGAGGGATGGATGCCTTGTGATTGTAGGATTAAGAAACTGGCCATCAGGGAAGTATTTGGCAAACAGAACTTTTGCAGCAAGGGACTCAGGATATTGAAGCAGTCGCCACCCTTTTTTAGCCAGCATAGCAAGGCTAAAATGCTCAAGATCTCTGAAACCTAACCCAATTGCTTTAGCCTTACACATTTTATCCATGGACTCCAATGGATTTTCTTCTCCTCAGATTTCTGACCCCACCAGAATTGTTGAACCAAATAACCAATTTCCAATAAAAGGGACTTTGGGATCTTGAAAACACCCATACTATAGGTAGGGATAGCTTGGATGATTGGTTTTAGTAGGATTTCTTTGCTAGCCTGAGATAAGTACTTCATTTTCCAGTTGCTAATCCTCCCTCTGACTTTGTCAATGATACTTCTAAAAGCTTTGGTTTTAGATCTCCCAACCTCCACAAGAAGTCCTAGATATTTGTGATAAGGTTGTGAGGACTGAATACTTGCAATTTGAGTGATGAGAACTCGAGATTTAGCTTTTGTGTTCTTGCTGAACAGTATGGAAGTTTTGTCCTTGTTTAGCCTTTGACCATTGGCCTACTCATAAGTGTCCAATAAATGTGATAACCTGGACCATTCCAAAGGGTTATCTTTGCAGAAGAGAAGACAATCATCTGTAAAAAATAGATGCCTAATCCTTACATGATTTCTGCCCAAAGGAACACCTGTAATTGCTCCAGAACTTTCAACACATTGAATCAAGTTGCTTAAAGATTTAGAATATAGAATGAAAAGGTAATGAGACAAAGGGTTTCCTTGCCTAATCCCTCTTAAAGGTATAAAGGAGCTTGGTGGGATACCATTTAAGAGTACTGAATAAGAAATAGTAGATACACATCTTAGAAGCACCTCAACCCATTTATAGTCAAACCCTATCTTTACCATAACAACTTTGAGAAAGGGCCATTCAATCCTATAATATGCCTTGCTCATATCCAACTTTAGTGCCATGAAGCCCTCTCTACCTTTAATCTGAGTTTGCATGGAATGCATGGCTTCAAAAGCCACCACAACATTATCTGTAATCAACCTATTAGGAACAAATGCACTCTGTGTGGTTGAGATCAACTAGGATAAAAATAATTTTAATCTGTTGGCCAGTACCATTGCTAGGATCTTATAAATGACATTACATATACTTATGGGCCTGAACTCAGTTACTCTTGAAGGATTTTTCACTTTGGGAATAAGAGCAATATGAGTTTCATTGAATTTTTGAGGCCACTCAGTTGACAGGAAGTCATCTTTAACTGCTGCACATATGTCTGATCCAACCACTTCCCAGTGATTTTGATAAAGGAGAGCTGGAAAACCATCAGGGCCAGGTGATCCCATAGCATTTATAGTGAAAACAGCCCTCTCAACCTCTTCATTAGAAATACCTTGAGTAAGAACATCATTCATTTCGGGGGTGATCACAGGCTGCAAATTCTGAAGGCACACATCTATACTAGCAAGATCAGTAGAAGTAAAAAGATGTTGGAAGAAAGATTGAAATAAAGAGCTCACCTCTTCAGGGTTGTCAACCACACGACCATCATCATCTATAATACTTTTAATGGAATTGACCTTCCTTCTTTGGGAAGCACATCTATGAAAGAACTTGGTGTTTCTATCACCCTCTTTAAGCCACTGTTGCTTTGCCCTTTGTTTCCACCTCAAATCCTCTTCCTCCAATAATGAGTCAACTTCCCTCTTAAGCTCAAAAATTTTAGAGTTTCTGTCCCCTTGATTAATACTTTGCAAATGCTTAATCTGGTTTCTCTTAGTAAAGATCACATGCTTAAGGTTCTGATTATTAGCCTTGCTCCACATAACAAGCTCCTCTCGAAATCTTTAAAGACCTTGAGTAGATTCTCTAATCCTTGAGTGTTGTAGGAGAGTATTTCCCCATGCCCTTTTAACAACATCCTCACAATCATCCCTTTAAAGCAGTTGGCCACATATCTAAAGGGTCTCGATCCAGTACCTCTGAATGAAGCATCACTGCTAACTGAGAGAAAAATCGGTGCATGATCCTAGCTTTGAGCTGCTAGGGACTGTCCTATGTTTAAACAAACATGTTATTTTGAACTTTGGAGTATGAAATAAAATGGGAAGATCTCTTTTTCTAAAATTTTAGTATTTTATTCAAGTATCTATGATAGATTGTTGGTTTATTATTTCAAAAGGAAAAAGAAAAAATGCAGGATGAAATGCAGCAGCTCATCCCATTTTAGGGAGGGGTGGTTACACCTACACCTTCACCATGAGTATCCTTTTGTATTATGGCAGATTATAATCCTCACTATAGTACCAGGCAATGCATATGCCTTGATTGGAGTACCAGGCAAATTAACTGATAACATGAGCTTGAATTAAATGTGAAATAACATTGCATGAAACTGAAACTTGAAATTAACTTGACTAATGTGAAAATATTGCTTTCACACTTTGTACTTGAGACATGACGTGACATGAAGCAAAAGGACGGATGAGCTGACATATGTAACATAACATGTATATTAGATGAATGACATGATACAACATGAAACAAACAAATATTTCATGACATGGCATAACACGTAATAGCATAAACGTTTCATAACATGGCATAACAAGAAATAGACAAATATTTCGTGACATGGTATAACATATAACAGACAAATATTTCGTGACATGGCATAACATATGATAGATAAATATTTCGTGATATGACATAACATGAAACAAATAAACATTTCATGGCATGACATGACATAACATGAAATAGATAAACATTACGTGACATGACATAACATGTAACATATAAATATTGCATGACAGAATATATTGTATAACATATAAACATGTAGTGATATGGCATATATGATAACATAAGTACATAAACCATAGTTCCTTTACCAACATACATATACAGTAATATGACAATAACTTAGAAACTAACTTATAGTGATCATTGCATTTTATGGGGAAAAGCATGAAACAAGAGACACTATAAGTATGAGCTCTAAATGTTAGTAACTATATCACTAATAACTTAGTACATGAAAAATGCTAACTTAGAGTAAAATTACATTTTATCCTCTACATGTGAAAAAAGACCATATTACCCCTAACTTAAGGATTTCACATCCTAACTCCAAAAATACCAAAATTTACATTCTTCAAGTAAATTTTTTCATAAACTCAAATATCAACTTAAGAAAAAATTAAAACCAAACACAATTATGAAAAACACCATAAGGCCGAAACTTTCAAAGCCCATATCTGTTGATTTTTGTGGCAATTTCTTTCAATTTCAAAACTAATGATCAAACCAAAATATTGCAACAAAGATCCTCCTATCTTAAACTTAAAAGCATGCTTAAAAAATCCAATAAAAATATACTTCTCAGAAACTCAAAACTTTTTAGTATAAAGATCTAAACTTTTTTAACTAAAATACAAACCTGTGAATCTCAAGGTTTAACTTATCTCAAAACATCTCCAAGAACTCAAAAAACCCAAAAACTTCTTCTAACATGTTCATAACACATTCCTGAGAACTAACATACTTTGAATTAACATAAAAAAGTCACCAAAAATTACAAAATCTCACTTAAAGTACTCTGTTCCAACACATAGTCAAAAATAGAATTTTTTTCTCAAATTTGATTTGATCAGACCCTTGACCCGAGACTTACCATGATGAAATGCTCAAACCAAAAACATCCTAAGGTTTAAAAATAAGTCCAAAATTAAATCCAAGCATTAAACTTAAAATCACATAGCTAACAATAAACCAAAATATGGATCTATCCGAAATCATCAAACTTTTGACTTAATCGAGTATTCTCTTGCATAAAAGTCATATATTCACAAATAAACACCTAAAATCTTCACAAAAACATCCTACAATGTATATAAAAGGCTTAGGATCACCAACTAAAAATATCAAGACAATTGGAGTAAGATTAGACCACAAAACATCTAAAATTTCTTAAAACAGAAACTATATTTTCTAGTCTCTAAGTTTTTAGATCTAAGAAATTATTTTATCAAAAGCTTTATTCATGCAATGAAACCCCAACAAAAATTCATACAAGCATGTTGAAAACATTCCATAAAACGTTCGAACTAAGATCTGTCCATTAGCTTGGTCAATAACTCTAAAATACAACACACTATCCAAATTATCGCCTAGATTGACCTTTCTGTGATTAAAATAACTCTTCATAAAAAAAATGACCATGAAATCAAATAAAGAAGGTACCCATGAAAACTAGACTCAAATAAGAACAATTTTCATAAAGGAATCATCGTGTAAAAAGGTACACAAGGGCTTTAAAAATGGAACGCAAAAAGGCTCAGTAAACTGCATGAGAGAGCTTCTAAGTGTTCCCTAGAAGAACGGAAATGAAAAGAGGTGAAATGAGTGAAAGGATGACTTACATGACCTTTTTTGGCCCAATCAATTTTTCAAGGTTTAAAGGGTTGGATAATTATATCATAACATGAATTTGAAAAACTAATAGCATGTGGAAGTGATTTAATCTAGTGATTAAACACAATGTTAGAAATCAGATCAAGTAGGGTTTCGAGGCCAACTTTAGAGTTTAGGAAAACCGTTTAGGGTTTCGGTTTCAACCAAAATTTTAGGATTTCAATTGGATTCCAACTATTTAGGGTTTTGGTTTCAACCAAGATTTTGGGGTTTCAATTGGATTCCAACTATTTAGGATTTCACTAGGATTGAAACCCTCTTTGGTTTGCCACAATTTGGTTGATTGGATGGAATAGGGTTTTTGCTTATGTGGCATGATCTCACACCTTGATTACCTACACCTTTCCATCTTATGGCTCCTCTTGATGCCAAGTGTCCATTACTATTCAGCTAAGATCTCTCCATGTGTCCAAATAAAACTTTTTTAATCTAATTTAGGCATTCCAAATTATGATTTTGAAAACACTGCATTTGGTACTACTATCGAGGTTATTATTCACTTCAAAGAAAGTGAAAATAAACTTTAGAATTTAAAATACTAAATATACGCACTAACCTAATTGTGCAATTCATTTATCAAAATTCAACTACAAAGGGGCTTGAAATAAACAAAATGCATTTTTAAACAAGCGTTTCTTCCAAAAACCGAAAAAATGAGATTATTGAGCTATAAAATCCTAAATATTTCTCTAAGTATAATGGAGCAAATCATATCGCATTTTGACACTTCTAACTATCTTAAGTAAATGAAATTGCGCGTCTGGCACCACAATAAATGGTAACACTGACTATACCGAGAGACTAAAACCTACACGATAGGTCAATTCGTGAAAACTTGAATTTGTAGTGGGCTTTTACAAAGTATGTGAACTTGTCTCCCAATTTCCTTTTAAGTTATGAAACATGGAAAGTTGGATGAATTTTTTCTATTGGTGGAAGATCCAAACGGTAATTTAGGGATGGCAAATTGTGTTAGAAAAAAGCTGGATGCAGTCACCATGCGGAAACGCAAAGAAACCGATGTTCACATGGAAAATAAAATAAACCGTTTTGTTCTATGGCAAATACAATTTGTTTCATCATCCCAATTGTCCCCCAAAGACCAGAACTCTCCCTCCCTTCAAAGGCCAAGACCAGAACTCCCTCCCTTCATCTTCCCACCTCTCCCTCTCTTTGAAAACCATGGAGCACTGCCTTCCCACGAAGGGATGCATCTCCCTCACTTCATCTGCCCACCTTTGCCTACCCATGGGCCAAGAACATTTGCTTTTTCTCCCACAGTTCGCTCATCACATTTGTTTTCAAGGATCTGCCTTGTTGTTCACCCTTCCTCCTTGCAAGATTTGACTCGTCGTTCACCAATCCCATAATAACTACATATCATTTTAGTTTCTCTGATTCATCTATATATATATATATATCTATATATATATGTAGAGAGAGAGAGAGAGAGAGAGAGAGAGAGAGAGAGAGAGATTCTTTATTTTGATCATGAGTTTGCAACTGAACTTGAAGAAGGTTTTCCTCTACTTCAACTCTAGAGTTCACCCTTCGTAACAGTAACTAAATCTAGCAAACTATATGTGATCTAAACCACGAAACACCCAATGAATAGAAAAAATTAGGAAACAAAATAAGAATGACCATAAAAGATCACTTGTTTGGTTGCTAAGGGCAGTGAAAGAAAACTCAAATTCTAAATCTTTGGGAGGAAAACTGTGACGCCCCAAGATTCCGCTTGGGATCGAACGGATATCTGAAGCGTCGGGACATGCAACACGTGGTTACCTGCCCCCGTTCATGACATATAAGATGCAATGTTTCTAACATGCATCTAGCATTATGCAATATTCGCAGCGGATAAATTTTTTTTCTTAAGCAATACTATGCACTAAACTTATAATATCCCAAAAAGTTAAATTGTAATCCAAGCATACTTAACAAAATAAATATCCATGATTTCAGTACGAGTCTTAGAAGACTGTAACCTCAAAAACATGGGAGACCAGACTCCTTATTTACATTACCAAAATACACTATCGAGAAAGTTTGTCGAGTAACTCGTGTAACTCGACTAACGAGGCCATAAAACTATCCAAAAACTAACTATAGAAGTTGTAAGCTCTGCGACGTCTAGTCAACCTCCTTCAGTCTTCTAATGTCTGCTCCCTGCTCTGATCCTGACACATCGCCTACCATTCAGGGGGAATGGTAGTTGGGACTACCACGGTGAGATCTGATTATAAATCTCAGTAAGTTAACAGGAAACTCCCACATAGGTTAAAGACACATGCATGACAGTAAAAACATAAATGCATAATTAAAGTCGTAAATAAGCATAGCATAACTTGACATATAGCATGGCATAACTGATATAACCTGAACTGAAATGTGAACTTAACTTGACTTGACATGACATGAACTAGAACTTAAAATATAACATAGGCTAGCAACATAACATGAACGTGAACTTGAAACATAACATGGACTTGAATCATAACATGAACGTGAACATACATACCATAAATATGAACTTGAATTTAACATAAACCTGAGCATAACATGACATAAACGTGAACTTAAGGCATAACATGCACGTGAACATAACATAACATAACATGAACGTGAGCTTGAACATAATATAAACATGAAGATAACATGACATGAACTTGATTTGAAACTTATTCTTATCTCATGGGGTCTCCATAATTGCTTATTCTTATCTCATGGGGTTACCATAATTGCTTATTTTTAACTTCTTGACATAAACTTGGACTCTTGCTCAATTGACTTAATTAATAACGTGACCATATGGGTGCTACACGGGTCCCCTAGAGCCGTGTGTCCCTGCCAATTACCGCATCACAACACAGGTATCTACACTAGCTGTGAATGCGTTAATACGTACTCCACAGTTGTTGTGGGGCCATGTATTCTACGTGTCACAATTGTTGTGTCTCACATATTGTATGCTCTATAATTGTTGTGGCCCCACGTATTCTACGTGTCACAATTGTTGTGTCTCACGTAGTGTATGCTCCACAGTTGTTGTGGCCCCATACTTCATGCTCTACAGTTGTTGTGGCCCCATGAATACACATAAAATAAAATATGGCACCATCGGCGTTAGTGCCTGGCGCACTCTGGTGACTAGCTAATTAGGCCCCATTCGCAACCTGTTGACTGTACTTCGTCAACTCAGGGAATTTCACACCTATTTAGACACTCCAGTGTGAACAAAGGAGTTCCACTAGGATATTACCCCATCCTAGCACTTAGTGTCGTGATTGACATAAATAAATTAACTTGGACGTGATCTGAAACTTGACTTAACATAAACTTGGAATCTTGCTTCTTTACTTAACATGACATACTTGCAATGGTGAATATTACATGATATGACATACATGTATCATATGGCATACTTAACATGGCATACTTATAACATATAGTAATACGTGATAGAATAGATTGTGTAACAGATAAATATTCGTGACAGAATAAATCATGCATAACAGATAAACCTGTAATGACATAGCATGGCATGACATATATGATAACATACATACATAAATTGTAGTTTCCTTGCCCATCATACATATACAATAAACTGATAATAAGTTAGAAGCTAACTTATCTCGATCGTTGCATTCTACGAGAATAAAGTGCGAAACATGAGGAATTATCAGAGGGTATTCTAAAAATTAGAAATTTAATTACTAACAATTAGAAATATGAAAACAAGCTAAATTAGAGTAAAATTACCATTTTACCCTCTACATGTGGGAAAATGACCATTTTACTCCTAACTTAAAGATTTCACATCCTAACTCCAAAAATTTCTAAAATTTACATTCCTCATGTAAATTTTGTCCTAAACTCAAATACCAACTTAGAAAAATTTAAAACAAAACATAACTATGGAAAACACACTATGGCCAAAACATCCATAGACCATTTCTCTTATTTTTGTTGCAATTCCTTCCAACTTCAAAACTCATGCTTAAACCAAAATTTTGCAACAAAGATCTTCCTATTCTAAGTTTACAACCATACTTAAAACATCCATTTAAAAAAAGCTAATAATCCACACCAAACTCTTTTGTAAAAAGATCCAAACACTTGAATCACAAGCTTTGTCCCTAAATCAAAACATCTCCAAGAATTCAAAAAATCAAATCTTACTTCTAACATATTCATAAAATCATCCTAAGATCAACCATGCTTTAAATCATCAAGGTCACCAAAATCACAAAATAACACTTGGAGTTTTTTGGTTTTACACTTAGTCCAAAAACAAAAACTTTTTTCTCAACTAGCTTTGATAAATCTCTTGATCAATGGGTTAAGAAGGTGAGATCTTTGAAATAAAGCATCACACGGTTTAATAATGAGTCTTAAATAGGATCCAACCATCAAACTTAAAATCACATGGCTAAAAATCAGTAAAACATGGATCTAATCCGAAAACATCAAATCTTAGGCCTAGTCGAAATCCTCTTGCATAGAAAAATCATATCTTTGAAACTAATACTAAATATCTTCAAAATAACATTCTAACATTAAAATAAGAGACTTAGGATCATCATATAAAAATATCAAAGCCTTTAGAGTAAGATCAAACCTCGAAATATTAAAACTTTCTCCAAATAAAAACTGTTTTGCCACTTCCAGTTTTCAAGTTTCTAGATCTAAGAAAATCTATCATCAAAAGCTTTAGTCATGCAACAAAACCTCAATGAAAACTTTTAAACACATGCTAAAAACACTCCATAAAATATTCGGACCAAGATATGTCCATTACCTTGGTCAAAAACTCCAAAACATAACATGCTCTCCAGATTCACATCCAAAATGACATTTCCATGGTTAAAAATACTTTTGACAGACCAAATGACTATGGAATGATACGAATAATATATCTACAGAAACTATACTCAAAGAGGAACAACTTTTATGAAGAATTAATAGTGTGAAAATACTTACAAAGTGTTGAAAAGGTCTACACAAAAGACCACCCAGAAATCTGCCCGAGAGAGCTCTTTCAGGTTTCTCTCTAAGAACGGGGTGAAGAAGTGATGAAAGGAAAGTAAGTGTGACTTGCACAACTCAAGACTTCTGTATGAGGAAGATATGGACCTGAATGACCATTGATTGGAGGTAGATATGTGACATAAAGTGGAGAATAGTGAAGGGAGAGGACAGCATGCAGAAGCTGTGAGGTATGGAGGTTGATCGGGTGGGTTTCTCCATCTCGTCAAGGCACTATTGGGTGCAGCTAAGGGTAGTAGATGGTCTGCCATGTGGGGGAGGAAACTTCTCCAAGAAACCTTGCCAAGGTGGCCAAATTCGTGGGCCTTGGTGGGCCTCAACCAAGTGGGCTTCAATTTGGGGTTTAAAGGAGCTTTGGTTTGGGTTTGAGATGCTATCAAGCTCAAATCTAACTTTTCTTGGCCCAATCAAATTTTCAAGGTTTAAAAGGTTGGATAATGATGTCATAATAAGAATTTGAGAAATTAATAGCATATGGAAGTGATTTAATCAAGTGATTAAACACAATGCTAGAAATTGGATCAAAAAGGGTTTGAAGGCCAACTTTTGGGTTTAGGGAAACTGTTTAGGGTTTATGTTTCAACCAAGTTTTTGGGATTTCAAATGGATTCCAACCATTTAGGGTTTCATTAGGATTGAAACCCTATTTGATCTGGCTCAATTTGGT
Source organism: Carya cathayensis (assembly GCA_011037825.1). Taxonomy (NCBI): domain Eukaryota; kingdom Viridiplantae; phylum Streptophyta; class Magnoliopsida; order Fagales; family Juglandaceae; genus Carya; species Carya cathayensis. Next base: position 156,210 of record QGSO01000233.1, on the reverse strand, counting down.
TGATCAGATGAAAAAGGTTTTGCTTAGGTGGATTGATCTCACACCTTATTTTCCTTCACAAATCCATCTGATGGTTCCTTTTTGTGCCAAGTGTCTAATACTATTCACTATGTGTGGCTAAGATCTTGCCAAGTGTCCAAATAAAACTTCTCTAACCTAATTTGGACATTTCACACTATAATTTTGAAAACACTGCACTTAGTACGCTTATCGAGGTTACTATTCACTCCAAAAAAAAGCATAATAAACTTAGTACTGAAAAATTCTAAATATTCATATTAGCCTACATTAAAACCTTTAACCAAAACTCAACCCCGAAGTGCCCCTATAAAAGATTTCATACTTTCGAACTGGCATTTCATCTGAAATTATGAAAATGAATTATTGGGTCATAAAATTCAAAATATTCTACTGAGTCTAGTGGCACAGACCATAACATATTCTGACACTTTTAACTACCTCAAACAATTAAAATCGCATTTCTGGCACCATAGTGAGTGATCACACTGATTATATTGACAGACTAAAACCTTTGCAATTAGCCGATTTGTGAAAACTTATGGAGTTTTCACGAAGTTCCTCAAGTCTATAGAAATTATACCATTGAATTTCTAACGGGCTATTACAAAAATCACAAAAAAAGGAAGGGGAATTTCATCTTTGTATAGTCTTACTCAATTTCTCATATCTCATGAGGAAAAATGAAAATGGAAATTGTTAAAAGGGCACTTTCTTGCTTAACCAATAGAAAAGCTTAACTCACTGAGAATTCATTAAGAGTCCGAACATTAAGAGTGAAGAAGCTTACCTTGTAACTATACTTCTAGCAATATAATTGAGAGAGAGAGAGAGAGAGAGAGAGAGAGAGAGAGAGAGAGAGAGAGAGAGAGAGAGAGAGAGGGATGGTCAGATTTGCCTTGATTTTAAAATTGGGAAGCTTGTTGTTACTAGTCTAGTACAAAGTTGGAGGATAAAATGAATAGGGTTAAATTCAAGCATGGAAAAACCACCACTTAGGTTTTTGCTAATCACATATTCATAGGAGAGTGTTCCCTGGAAAACATGAAAAAAAATCTAGTTCCAACTGAAGAAGAAGACCAATTGAAGACCCAGTCCCAACCAAAGAAAACAAACCTAGTTCCACAGGAAGGGATTTGTTCTAAGTAAATCCTTTCTATTTTCATTTTTTTTAATTCATTGGGTGACGTGGCACCCGACTCCCCCACGGTTACTCACCATGATTGTACCTAGGGGAAGTGATCGTATAGGTTGTCTTCGTGTCGTATCAGATTGTGTAGAATATTCAATATGGATCAATCCGAACACGACCCGTTAAGCAAACATGTCAGATTTCCAAACCCCAGCGTGACCCATTAAAATAAAGGGTTGATACAACCCTTTTTGACCCGTTATGAATTAATTAAAAATATATTGACACGATACGACCTATTTATGTAAATGGATTGAATTGACCCAAATAATCCATTTGACATAATTAACATAATTTCACATAAAAGTTAAAATTACAATATCTATAAAAATATAAAACTAACTATATTAGTCTAAAATTACAATCCAAACAATAAAACCACCAAAATTATAATCCAAAGAAAGTGTGGGAGGCGGTCACCAGTTGTAGCTCGTGAGAATTGACTCAACTAAGAGCTAAAAGGGAGTGAGGGTATGAGAGAAAGTCAGGAAATATGAATAGGGTTAAGGTATTTTTGCATTTAGGTTAAACGAGATATAATTGAAATTTTGAGTAAAAAATTTAACAAGTTTAAAGGGGTCACTAATCGGTTAAGTGGGTTGACCCGTTAGTGATTCGTTAATGAATTGTGTCTTAATGAGTCAACTCGTTTTGACCCAAACCCTCTAATTTCATGACATGTTCGTGTTTGGTTAATGGGTCATCTCACATATTGCCACCCCTAAACGGTATGCTGTGTGCACACACTGTAGAACCTAAAAAGGGCTAGAGAAACTTGGTGAAAGGTTCAAATCCCGTCATCTAGAGGCAGAGGTCTGCCAATACGACTGCAAATATAGGTATACTTAATCTCCAACCCTAAACTCTTGTTCCTTCATCCTTAGGTTAGCATATTTTTTTCATGCATTGCTGAGCCTTATTTAAGTTCTCCTTGAGTAACTAGAGCATTTGTACCCAAGATAATTTTACATCATATGGCCAGACTTTTTGATTGTAGAACACTGTTGGATTACAAGCAACACTTACAACTTATTTTTTTCATTCCATTTTCACTCAGCACCGCAGATGGGGATTCTCTCTAGCAATCATTCACACAGCAACACATAAATTCTTCTGGGGCATTCACTCACACTGCAGCATATTGAAGAACTCCTTGAGGGGTCCAATTGCTGCTACAGTCCAGCCTCCTCCACCGCTTCTAATCTCCATCTCCATTCAATTGGCTTGATCTTTTCATTCCCTACTTGTTATTTAATTTTAGTTTTAAGTTTATGGAATATTTTTGAGATTTTTGGCTTAGAAGTTTATTATTTACTTCGTGTTATTTATTTTTCTCACTTTGTTAAGCTTTCATTTAATAGTGATTACAATTGCTATGGATTAATTTTGAGAATTTATTATTTGAATACAAGGATGAACCCTAGAATCTTGATTTTGGGGCTTTTCAATTTTCAGTTCTTATTTTGTTAATTACTTTCTAATCTAGTTTAATTCTCATCTTAGTTTTATTAATCTTTTAGTTTAATCTCTTAGTCTTTTACATTTCAATTCGACACTCAAAAATCTAAAAATATGAATCTAGTCCATGACTAGTGCCCTTTTTCTTTCTTGTTGCACTCGTCCATCCATTGCACATACCATCATTTTTATTTTCTCTTTGTGAAGATTTTCATCATTTTCAATGAGTTTGATTTTAAGTAGCTTTCCCTGAGGAGACGATCTAGGAATTTATTCCTAATTATTACGCAACATCCTGTATTTGGGATAGCCTTTGTGCTACTCATTTTTTATAGAGTCCTTGTCTATCAATGGGGTTACATGACCAACAAATAGTTTTGTGGGTGTTTGGAGTTGTCTAAAAATTGCATGATCACAATAAACATTGGTAACATATACTACAAACCAGAAGCTGAGGTTGGATTACATGCCTTGTAAGTAATGATTATAATGGATTCTATTAAATTCTTCGATTAGAAATATCTACACCTCTTATTTACTAACACTCATTGTGTCAATGTTTGGTATCCACCTTACAGGTTGAAGAAGCCAAATAGTGTTTAAGTGGAAAACCTCCAGAATAGGCACATGCTAGACACAGGACAATGCAGTTTGGGATGGGCCTCGAGACAAGGTTTTGGTTTTAGCTTACTTAAGTAGTTATCAGTTTTTTTAGTTTAGTACTAAAAAGTGCGCCCTATTTTCCTTTAGTCCTTGCTCTAAAATTCATTTGATGTTTGCTTGTTTTTGGACTTTTAGCTATTGCTTGGTCATTAAAATTTCTATTCTATAAGGGAAAGTATGGGTGGCAGAGAATGAGATTTTTTTTTTTTTTTGAAATGGGATACTAACTTCATTGATTATGCTGAAAATAGCTCAGAGATTACAATTGATTGAATGCACAAAGGGCACTCTTCAATGTCATATATATCTTCATCTAATTGTAAGGCAGATTTTGCTAGCTTGTGAGCTGCTTGGTTGCCTTCTCGATAGATATGTGATGCCTTCCAGTTGCCACAGCTTAACAAGATGATCTTTGCGTCTTCAACTAAGAGACCCCCTAGACTCTAGTTCCTTTTCATTCCCTGCAATAAGTTGATAACTTGCTTTGAGTTCCCTTCTAGGTGGATCTGGTTGAGGCCTAGTTCTTTGTAAAAGGTGGCTGCCACTACTAAACCATAAGATTCTGCTTCAAAAGCTTGCCCTGCTAAATGTCTCCTTGCTCTTAGTGCTCCAATAACGTAGCCTTGGTGGTCTCTAACAAGAACTCCCAACCCCATTATACCTATTTCTATATTTAGGGCTACATCCCCGTTGACCTTGTATGTTTCTCTAGCTAGTTTCTTCCATGACAGAACTTTCTGGTGATCAGGTTGTTGGTGGTCATGTTGGGGCCTGTTTGCTTCTTTGTAGTCAAGGACTTCTGTTTTGGCTCCTTGTATAATGTTATTTGGATGCTTAAAACCCTTCCCATGAATGAGATCATTTCTCTTGGACCATATGCCCCTCATCGCGACAGCACATTCCTTGAGTTCGTATGTATCCAGCTTTTGATTTAGCTTTGACCACACATTGAAAATAGATCATTTTGGAAAGACATCTTTTGGGTCTTGATACATCCCTAGTTCCACACATCCCTAGCTGCTGTACATATAGTGCATGACCAGAGGTTTCGGGTTCAAGTTTGCAAATAGGGCATTTACTATCTTCAATTATTTTCCTTCTTTTCAGATTGTCTAGGGTGGGTAGTGCTTCTTTGCATGCTCTCCATATGAAATGCTTGACTGCAGGAGCCACTTTCATTTTCCATAGCCTTTTCCACACCCCTATTTCCATCTCTTTGTTCGAATTCTCCCCCAATTCTTCTGCCTCTAATTGCTTTTGGTGGTGGTATCCACTTTTTACAGAATATAGGCCATTGTTAGTAAGGTGCCAAGTAAGTCTATCTTCCCTACCTCTGGCACTGATTGGTATGGATGTTATGGCCTTGATTTCCTCTTCTGAAAACATCTCCATTAGGAGTTCTTCATTCCATCTCCTCTATCCTGGTTCAACCAAATCACACACTTTTTCACACTAGCAGTCAGGTTCTTTGGGAGAAATCACTTGGAAGTGAGGAAGGGATGGAATCCACTTTGCAGTCCAGATGTTGATGCTACGCCCATCCCCTATTCTCCACATAAGGCCTGATTTGAGGGTTTGCAATCCAGCTAAGATGCTTCTCCAAGCAAAAGAGGGACCAGCTCCTAGTTTGGCATCCAAAAGTTCCCCTGCATTGAAATACTTCTGTTTTAATACTCTGGAAACAAGTGAGGAAGGGTCTTGTATCATTCTCCAACTTTGCTTGGCAAGCATTGCCAGGTTGAAAGCTTTGAGGTCCCTGAAACCAAAGCCTCCCTTCTCTTTTGCTGAACTAAGTTGGTCCCAAGGGATCCACTGAATCTTAGATGAGTCCTCATTAAAGCCCCACCAAAACTTTCTTAAAAGTTGGTTTAGCTTTTTGGTTATGGACTCAAGGAGTAGAAACATTCCCATTGAGTAAAGTGGGATGGCTTGGAGTACTGCTTTGAGTAGAGTTTCTTTGCCTGCTGAGGAAAGTTGGTTAGTTTCCTAGTTTACAATACGTGACCAAGTTCTGTCTATAAGGGAGTGGAATGCTCTAACTTTAGTTCTTCCCAAGATAGCTGGTAGACCAAGGTATTTCTCAAAGGTTCTAGTGGATTTCATTCCAATATGTTGTAGAACATGGGCCTGCATCTCTTTCTTAGTATTCTTGCTAAAAAAGACTGATGATTTGTCTCTATTAAGAACTTGTCCCGAGGCCTGCTCATAGATATCCAAAATGGCCATGATATTTTAGAGTTCCAAGGGGGATGCTTGGTAGAACAGTAAACTGTCATCTGCAAAGAATATGTGACTTACTCTTGTGGATCCTCTACCAATTGGTACATTAGAGATGTCCCCCCTCTCTTCAGCTTTGTGTAGTAGAGCTAATAGGGCTTCAGCATAGAGGATAAATATGTATGGGGATATTGGGTATCCTTGGTGAATTCCTCTAGTAGGCTTAAAGTTCTGTTGAGGCTCTCCATTAATCAATATTGAGTAGGAGACAGAATTACGGCACTTTTGAACTAGCTAGATCCATGGAGGAGGGAAGCCTAGTTTGGTCATAACAGCTTTCACAAAGACCCATTCCACCCTGTCATAAGCCTTGTTCATGTCTAATTTGAGGGCCATAAAACCTTTCTTTCCTCTGATTCTTGTGTTCATCGAGTGGAGAACCTCATAGGCTACAAGTGTGTTGTCTGAAATGAGTCTTCTAGGAACAAAGGCACTTTGATTCACAGAAACCAGCTGAGGGAGGATCAGTTTCCTCCTGTTGGCAAGTGTTCTTGAGACTACTTTGTAAAGCACATTGCACAGGCTTATAGGCTTGTATTCAGTTACCTTCCTTGGATTTTTGACCTTTGGTATAAGGGTAATGTAGGTATCATTCACTTCATTCAGAGATCCATTGTGGTTTAGAACTTGGAGAGCAAAACAGCATACATCTTTCCCTACTACATCCCAATTTTTCTGATTGAATTGTGCAGGAAATCGATTAGGGCCTAGGGACCCTAGTGGATTCATTTGGAATAAGGCCATTCTTACTTCATCCTTTGTAATGGGTTAGCTCAAACATAACTTCATCTCAGCTATAATTTTTGGTTGAAGCCCAGACAAACAGGTTTCAATGTTAGTAGGCAGTGAAGAGTTGAATCAGGATGAGAAAAAACCTGTGAATGTTAAGCCAATCTCCTCTTGCTTAGTGACTATGTTTCGATGTGGGCCAGTTATGGACTTAATAGTGTTAATCTTCCTTCTATGAGTAGCTTGCATGTGGAAATAGCTAGTGTTTTTGTCTCCATTCTTCAACCAGTGTTGTTTTGCCCGTTGTTTCCATTTTAAGTCATTTTCTTCAAGGAATGATAAAGCTTTCCTTTGCAAGTCCTGCAACTGATCTATGTGAGTACCATCTCCTGTATCTTGTAGGTGACTTATTTTGGCCCAGATTTGATTAGGGCCCTAGTTGTCCTTCTGGTTTAAAGCTTTTTTCCACTCTGTGAGTCCCTTTTGATAAGATTCTAGTCTTTTCCTCATGGATTTAGCAAGGTTGTTTCCCATTACATTCTTGTTCCATTCTACCTCTATCACTACACCGCTTCCTTCTCTGATTTCCCATGCTGCCTCATACCTGAATACCCTATATCTCCCTCTCCTCTTCTTAAACCGATCTGGTAAACTGACATGGAGTGGGGAGTGGTCAGATTTCACTGCTGCAAGTACATTACACATTGCTGAGTTGAAAAGGTCTAGCCAGAGTTTGTTTGCCATTGCCCTATATAATTTTTCCTTTGTATAGCCTTCACCTCTTCTGTTATAAGACCATGAGAACCTTTGCCCTACGCTTGGTATGTCTATGATTTCACACTGTTCTAGTGCCACTCTGAACTTTTCAATCTATCTATAGGGTCTACAAGGGCCACCAACCTTTTCTTTTTGGTGTATTATCTCATTAAAGTCCCCTGCACACAGCCAGGGAACCTTTGGTTTAGGTTTAAGCTTCATGAGGAGTTCCCAGCTACCATCTCTTTTCATCTTGTCAGGGTGACCATAGAAACCCGTGAATAACCATGGACTGGTTGAGTCATTTCCAGTGATCATTGCACTAATGTGCCACCGGGTGTAACTTAAAACTTTGACCTTCCATTCCTCCTTCCATAGTAAGGCAATGCCACCACTAAGTCTCACACTTTCCACAACAAAGCATGCATCAAATTGTAGGGGCCTCCTAACTCCCTCCATTCTATTTTTGTTACACTTAGTTTCCACAAGGAAAACTAGTTTGGTGAACTTCTCCTTAGTTAGCTTCCTAAGGATACGAATTGAGCGGGGGTTCCCAAGCCCTCAACAATTCCATATTAATAGACTCGTTTGGGTGGGCAGTGTTGGGGACCAGCCACTACCTTTTGCTTTTGGGACTCAGAAACTTGAGCACTGTTTTTTGTTCTTTTTTGTAAACGGGCCACCTCTTTTTCTCCTCTTAAGATTCTCTTTTTGGGGCCAGTCTAGTCTTGGAGGTTGGTGACATCTTTTAGAATGTTAGTTGGACTTATTCCTCCCCTTCCTTTCTTTTCCATTTACCCCCTGTTGCCCAGATGACTAACACAAGAGGGGGGGTGAATTGAGTTGTATTTAAGAAAATAACAATTATAAATCAAATATACAATATAAAATATAAACAAAATATAAAATAACAATAAATATAAAGAGTAAGGGTAAGAGAAGCAAACTCAGTATGTTAACGAGGTTCGGCCCCACTGCCTACGTCCTCGCCTCAAGCTACCCCTTGAGGATCCCCGAATTCACTATTCAACCTCCTTCAGGTGGAGATAGAAACCTATTACACCTTTGAACAACACCGCTACAAAGGATCCGTGTAGAACACCCTCTACACTTGCAATCACCTCACACGTGGTGATTCAACTATTCCCTGTGTAGAACACTTTCTACACGCACAAGGGTTATACACACCCTTTTACTGATACAAGAATTGATAGTGGGTAGAATATCAGAAAACACTCCTCAATGAGTGAAATAAGAACAATACAGCACAAACTATATCTCTCAAAATGAACAAGGGTTAAGGCTCAATGCTTAGAGAAGAGAGAATGAAAGCTTTGAATGAATATTGTATGCTCTTGGTGTTGTGAATGTGAAGCTCTCAAATGATCTATTTATAGGCATATGAGACTTCATATTCAAATTTAAAAAGATTCACATGTCAAAGACATCATCATTCACTTTTCAAAAATTTCAAACCTAATCTTTTTACTTTTTGCATGTGACAAAATGAGCACACTTTACTTTTCAAAAATTTCAAACCTAATCTTTTACTTTTTGCATATGACAAAAGGAGCACACTTTACTTTTCAAATTTTTCAAACAAAGACATCTATCTTTTGCATAAGTCAAGAAAAGCATCCATCACTTTTGAAAATATTCAAATAAAACATGCACATGTGAAAGATGACAATCAATCATCTTAATATTTTCAAAGTTCAAACCTTTAATCATGTCATGCACATGTGAAAGATGACAATCAATCATCTTTCAAAATTTTCAAATTTAATTTTCAAAATATTCATGCACATGTGGAAAATGTATTTTAATGCTTTATGATAAAATATTAATTTTGAGCCTTAATCCTAATTTCGAATTTTTAAGAGATTTACAACATTACTCTATGACTTTAATGTGAACTTGTTCCCTTCTTGCTCATGCTTGGTTCCTTGATGTACTTGATTCCATTGTGTGACAACTTGAGCTTGAGACTCCTTTATTCTTTGAATTCATTTGTTATCATCCAAATCCATGTGTAGATTTATAATTACACGAAACTTGAAACCTTGGGTTCAACACCCCCTTTAGGTTTCTCTTCTTGGTCAGTGTTTGTCCTATTAGGGGCCTTTTCAGTCATAGAGGAGTTGGGATTTTGCACTGGTGCGTGTGCTTTTGTGTGGTACTCAGTAACCCCAATGAGCATTCCCTCCCCCCTGACTGGTTGTTTTGGTATTACTGGTAGTTAAGGACGCATCTGGTTAAGCTCTGTCCCCATTTGGAACCATGCTCTGATCCAACTCCATCATACAGGCTGAGCCTTTATGATTAGTCAGACCAGGCTCTTGAGAGGAGTTTTCCTTTTTATGCTGCCCCACCATCTATGTGTCACTATATGTTTGTCCCTTAGTAGATCCTCCCCATGTGCAAGGGGGTTTAAGAGATTCTGGGGCATTGGGTTCCTCTTCCACAAAGATCACACTAGCAGGTTTGCCCGTAGCTCCTTCCATTGGTTTAGACTCCTCATATTTAATTTTTCCAACCCCCTCATCCTCATTAGAATTGACCTCCTTTGTTCCTCTTTGATTCCATTTCCCCTTACTTCCATTATCATCTCTGTATGGAGATTTCTGGCTTTTCTTTTCCTCGCTTGCCTGACTACCTCCATACTTCCTACTATTAAAGATTGATGAATTCATAGGCTGGGTCCTAAGCCATGAGCCATATTGGTGTTGTTTTTCATCTGACTAGGACTCATACCGTGGTCTAGAGCATATTTTTCCTTTATGAAATAAGACACCACAATGAAAACAATAGCTTTGTAGACGTTCGTATTTAAAGGATATCCAATACCTTTGTCCATTGAAATCCAGCCATTTGCCTCTTAGGAGAGGTTTGTGAAGGTCAATAGCTGCTCTAGCACGAAGACATCCGCCCCACGCCGAGCCATCTAAGTCTGCATCAACCCGTATTACATGTCCAAAGCAGGAGCCTAGTGTTTCCCCTATAACTTCATTCATAGCTGCCAGAGGGAGGTTATGACACTGAACCCAAAAAGGTTCATATCGAAACTGAGTTACATTGATGGATGTTTTCTCATCTACTTCTTGGAGGGTCAGCAAGTTTTTGTCAAAGCACCATGGTCTTCCACTTAATACTTTTTCTTTGTCTTGCATTCTTTGAAACTCTATCAGGAAACATTAGTCATTTAAATCTTTGAATCGCACCCGCACTTCAAGACGCCAGATCTGGGCCATTATTGTTCTAAATGCCTCATTGTTTACGCCTTTCTCAGAGAGGACACGACCAATAACACAGACATTTCCTCGAGCAGTTGTGGTTCGTGGTCCTACAGATTGGATCTAAATAACTGTCGTTTCTTCGTGTGACAGATGGAGTGGTTCCCATCGGTTAGTTAATTCTTCTTCAACCATTGTTGCTAGGAGAGAGAGTAAACACTAAACAATAAATACTATCTCACAACCAGTGAGACTACGCCGGATGTCGTAAGACAACAACACTAAAACTCTACTCAGTCTCGAGAGAGAGAGAGGGACCGAGGACCTACCTTCGAGATGCATTGGTTTAGAATGCAAGCAACACCCTACCAGCCTATAATTTGACTGGTATTTGGGTGGCAGAGAATGAGATTTGGTTTTCGATTTTGATGTGTGTGTAGCTAAATTAATTGATGAAAACTATATGTACATTTAATAAGGTTTAAGTTGGCTCTAGGTCATTATGGGTTGAAATGTTGATATTTGTGATGCTACATAATTCATGTGTATGTCGAATGGATTTTCCCTCTTACTCTTTAGTACAAGTCTATGGCAGTGTGTTAGTTCTAGTATAAGGCATATGGTTGTATGTTTATTCCATAGGACTGGTATATAAAGGATTCACAAAGGGCAATAATAGTAAACTTTTGTGCATTGTATGATAAGGATGTTATGTGTTTTAGGCTATGACAACTTTCCAGCTTCGGTAGTACCATTTAAAAAAAAAAAAAATTGGTATTCAGTTTTTCCGGCGATTTTTAGTCGCCTGATATAAGCATATGGTTGTTGCAAATGAGTATTTGTAGCGGTTTTCATCGATGTGAGAAATATTAGTTTCAACGATTGTTTTAAATGCTGCAAATCAAAACATCTTTTGAAACGATATTATAGCTATTTGCGATAGTAATAAATCACCGTAAATAATTTTTCTCAACTATTTCAAATAGAATTGTGATGCGTAGCTGCGACAATTTTGACTGGTATTTGTAGTGACATAAATCGCTGCAAATGAGGTGTTATTTGAAGTGATTTTTGGCTTTTGCTGGTTTTGTTTATAAGTGAATAAACAAATGCGACTAACTTCTGGCACAGTAGAAATCGCTTAGAAAGAGCAATTGCAGCCATTTTAGGGGTTACATGCAACGATTAATGGCGCTGGGAAAGAACATTTTTCTTGTAGTGACTATTTTAGTGATTTTGGAGCTTCGTTGGTGTTGCACGGAAGTGAAAAAATAATGCCAACGAAATTGTGGCAAGGCAAAAATCGCTAGAAAAAAGGTATAAGCAATGATTTCATGGCCTTTACGCGACGATTTCATGCGCGGAAAAAAGTGGTTTTTCTTGTACTGCATTTAGATAATGAGTAAAGATGAGATTTTATGACTATTGAAACTTATGTAGGATATATAGTCAGTTGTCACATATATATTTGTCGTCCTATCTAGGCTAAGATGAGGTCTTTAATATTTTCTTTAAAGCCATACATTAATTGGCTCATTATCCATGTAGCACATAATTAGTTAGAAGTAAATGAAGGAACTTGGCTTAGACTCCAAGCTTGTAATTGGATTAAGATCTTACGGTGTATCAATTCAAGCAATCGCTTTTATTTTATTTTATTTTTTATTTTTTTAGGGAAAGTGAATTTTACTATAGCTTGTATCTCATAAGACATTATTTTCGACCAATAATGGAGGTGAGCAAATTAATTTTTGATTCCTCACCGTGTGAACTTTGGGTATGTCACAAGATTGTCAGTAGTGTATGCTACTTTAGCATATAACCCATGACCATCTTCGATGCAGTTTAAAGGGAAAATTGTTTGGAAAGCGAGTAGACCAAAATTGACTAGAATGATTGTAAAGGAAAGACTATTTGGTAAATGAAGGAACTTGGGTTAGGCTCCATGCTTGTGATTGGATTAAGATCTTATAGTGTATCAATTCAAACATTCGTCTGTTTTTTTTTTTTTTTAAGGAAAGAGAACTTTACTATAGTTTGTGTCTGATAAGACATTATTTTTCGACTAATAATAGAAGTGAATGAATTAACTTTTGATTCTTCACCATGTGAACTTTGGGTATGTCACAAGATTGTCAATAGTGCATGCTACTTTAGCATATAACCTATGACCATCTTCGATGCAGTTTAAAGGGAAAATTGTTTGGAAAGCCAGTAGACCAAAATTGACTAGAATGATTGTGAAGGAAAGACTATTTGGTAATATATTGTATTTCTACTCTCTACTGGAAGATTAAGTTGCTTCTTGGATGTTGCAACATAGCTGTGGGTACATCATATTTTGCGAAGATTGAACATTAATTTGAGTCATTTGGACTGAAGAGAGATTAGAAATACTTAATGTAATATGATCGAATGAGTGGGGGCATAAGGAGACACTAATGATATATTGATATGCTGGTCATTTCTTGTCAAAGATCAATTTTGTTTAGTGCTAACATTTTTTTCTTTATGAACATGCTTGGTTGTCACACAGCCTAATTCTTAATACGATCAAGATTGAGAATATTTAGATGTAAATCTAAAATCAAGCCTACTATATGGAAATTGAAGATATAGTAAATAGAACCAAAGTGGGTGCACTGCCCTTGGCCTTGCATACAATAAAATTAGACGTTAACACCTTACAATAAAGTGGCCAAGCATCTTCATTGCACAATAATGGCTTGCCTGAATGGCTACCCGTGGTTACATGAGAAGATAAAATAGACAGCCCGTACTCACTATTTGCATGGGCAAAAAGAAAAAAGAAAAAGCAATGTAAGTGATAAATCTCTCTCAATGTGTTGGGTCTCTCATCAATGTGGTATTTAGGTCGTGAATAAGTAGGAGTGGCTTTAGCTTTTAACACATAGCACACACCACCATAATGGAAGACGAAGCAGGATGGAGAAAAGGCTAGTAAAGGTCATGGAACTAGTGCAAATCAAGCTAAAATTTGCCACTAAATGTAATATTGCTTCCGCTATATATGCATCAATATTTGCTTTTTAAGTAAGAACAAGAAGCATGTTCAGCAAATATATTGAAAGTGTGTTTAAATTCTACAACCTGTTTAATACAAAATGACAGCTTTAGACTTTCAAGAGCATGTCATCTATCTACCATGAACCATTGAAACAGTGACATTGTTGATAGAGTAAACTTTTTTATTAGGGTAATATAACTCATTTTCTGGGGTAATCTGATTTATAGCAAATCCTGGCTGCCTTGGGTAAGGTAGATCAACAATCTCACTTCTAAGCATAGAAATAACAGTAGATATGATTGGTCTATCATTAGTTAATTCTTGTACACACAAAAGCCCGACATGTATGCATCTCAAGATTTCCTTTTCAAAGCCAGATCTTGATATTTTGGGGTCTACTAATGCTGCCAAGTTGTCAATGTTCCACATTTTCCATGCCTGGAAAGATGAAAATATGATTGGAGAAGATTCATTTGTCTTGTATAAATCTTTACTTTGAATGCTTGATTAGTAGCGATATCAAGTTGGGAAAGAGCTAGGCAATTGAGCATCTAAAAAACGAGGCAATGAGATAAGGGAGACTTACAAGTCCTAAAAGGCTCATGGTCCCCTCGTCATGATAAAAATGAGTGTTTTTCCTTCCGCTTACTATCTCTAGCAACAACACTCCAAAGCTGAAAACATCCGATTTTTCTGAAAATCGCCCCTCCATTGCATATTCAGGAGACATGTAGCCACTTCAACATTTGAATACATCGAAACATTATTATCCATAATATTAGCATTAGTATCTGATTGAATTCAACAAATAAAATGTACTTACTATGTTCCAACAACCCTTTTAGTATTGGCTTGGTTTTCATTGCCTCCAAAAATCCTGGCCATTCCAAAGTCTGATATTTTTGGATTTAGCTCTTCATCCAACAATATGTTACTTGCTTTTAGATCCCTATGAATAATTTTTAATCTTGAATCCCTATGAAGGTAGAGTAGACCACGACCAATTCCTTCAATAATGTTGAAACGCTTTTTCCAATCTAGCAATTCTTGTTTGATTGAATCTAATGAATTTAATTCAAATAGATCAGAAAAATAAAGTGAAGTTGAATTTCATTATAGTAATGAAGTTAATATTTATAAAGATAGTCATCATAAAGTATGTGTACGTATACAAGCTAAAATACAACAATCATAGATATCGTTATTAGTCTTGTGACGTAGATGATTGTAGATTATGATATTTGATGATGCTAACGTACTAGGGCTTTAGAATGAACATACCAAAAAGAAATGCATCCAAACTTTTGTTTGGCATATATTCATAGACTAGCAACTTTTCTTCTCCTTTGACACACCCGCCAAGGAGTCTAACAAGATTTCGGTGTTGGAGTTTAGAAATCACTACGACTTCATTCATAAATTCTTTTAGCCCTTGCCCTGAAGTTTTTGCAAGTCTTTTGACAGCAATTTCTTGTCCATCTAACAATTTTCCCTATAAACAAGCAACAATTCATTGACTACATATTCAAATTATTAGGCAATAATCCTCTACAAGCACAACATTACCTTGTATACAGGACCAAATCCACCTTGTCCAAGTTTGTTAGATTGGTGGAAGTTGTTCGTTGCACTTGCTAGCTCCTCAAGACTGAATATTAGTAGCTCTTGGAGTTTATCGTGGTTCTTGTTGTCTACAAGATTTTCTTCATGTTGAAATCCTTGGTGCCTTTCCCCTATATGGAATATTAACTTTTGCTTAGTATTTTTCCCTTCCTAGTTTAGCCAATAATTTAGAATATTATAGAAATTGAGATGCAAAAGAGAAGAATGTGAATGAGGGAGCGATAAGCTTTTAGGATTACAATTTTATAGTTCTTAACCAATTGAATATGACGTATACCTCTCTATTTACAAGGTAAATTTCTTGAAAATTAAATCTTTTGATAAGATAAATAGTCTAATAATTATAAAAATCAGATTTGTTTTAAATAATTGAATCAAATTCTTGATTTAATATTATTCTAATATGTTTCCTCAAATTGAGGGTAAAATCTTGAAATCTAAACCTAGCTAGCCTATGTAATAGTTGATTGGTCATTGAAGTAATAATAATTATACAAAAATTTTATGTACAGTCAATTTTACGTATTCTTTTATGCACTTCATTGATATAATTGTTTGTGTATAAAAAAATTGATGCAATTAATCACATTAATGAAATGTACAAATCGTACTTAAAAATAACTGTACATAACATTATTCATACTTATATCGGTTATAATAAAGTGACAATTAAAAACAATGAGAGAATGACTAGTAGCGAGCACATCAAGTTTTGGAGCTATAGCTGCCAAGTGGTTGATAATAGGCCAAGTCAATAAAGGACTAAATACAATAGGCCCAAAAATTGTCAACAGTAGGCTAAGTAAGGCCTTGGTCAACTATTGGATAAGAAAACATATGGCAAACAAAAATGGGTTTTAGGCTTAAAACAATGCTCTTGACAGACCAGAAAAAAATCGGCTATCAAAGAACTAAATCGAAATAGTGCACAGCTCATAAAGGTTTTTGAAAGGCATTATATTGAGACAAACTATTGTTGAACAACGGTAAAGATTTCGCGAGAAGGTAAAAGATGTTGAATGTGTGGTATAAGCCAAATGAATTGAAGATCATGTAGAGATAGGAGATGGAATTGAAGTTTTAGGTGTGTTTAAAATGGAGGTGGACAAGAGGCTTTTTTTTTTAAACAAATCGTATCTTTTTATTTATCAAAATTAATCAATACACAACTTGTACTGTATAACAAAACTAAAACACCCCTCAAGGCCATCTTCTATTCACACTTGTTCTTCATTGACACTAAAATCAAATTTTGCTAGAAAATGGGCTACCCTATTTCCTTCCCTGTATGGATGTTGAACTGTCCATGAAGATTGTTTGCACAAAAACCCTTTGATGTCTTCAACTAGCCATCCATGCCATTCCCAGTTTTCCCCTGCACTATTGACTACCTTAACACCACCTAGGGCATCCCCTTCAAAGATTGCATTGTCCACATTCAACTCTGCACACAACCTTAGAGCCCTCCATAGAGCAATAATCTTAGCAACTACAACAGACTGAATCTGATCCATTGGCATACAAAGCAAAGTTTTGAATATCGTACCAGAGCTCGTACCGATCAAGACACTAGAATGAAATATTTCAGTACCGGTACCGTTTCATGTACCGTTTCGGAATAGTCGATATATGAATAAGTTATATATATAAATATGTATATATAAATTATATTCCAAGATAATAGTCTATATCTGAATAACTTATATATAAATACATATATATAAATTCTAAATAGTCTGGTTTGAATTGGGGGTTAAAAAATAAGCTTGGAGCTTGAAGAAAAAAAAGAAGAAGTAAAAGTCGAAATACCGGTCGATATTTGGGGCGGTACGAAACAGATGTAATACCTATACTAGACCAGTGGCTGGTGGTATTTAAAACACTGATACAAAGTGAGACTTGCACCTTCCCTTTTTCATATCTAATGACAACACTTGCCCCCATCCTTTTTTGGTTTGAGTTCAAAGCAGCATCCCAATTCACTTTTACATATCCCTCCTAGGAGCTTTCTATTGAATCACATTCCTCTCTATTGTACTGGCTTCTGAACTCTTACATAGACTGCCCTGATCTTGTTGATATTCTGTAACACTAGTTCTTGCCTAATTAAACAACACTCTAGGACTAACAAACTTCTCCTCAAAGATATATCCATTTCCTCTCTACCAAATTTGTCTCATAACAGTGGCTACTACTTCTAAATCTTCCTTAGAGAGTTTTTCTACCATTTTCAGCTAAATTACATTCACATCCACCTCATTCGATATCCACTTCTGCTTTGGACTCTCCTTCTCTAGCCATACATCAATAGCAGCTAGCGAACTCTAGATAGCATGACATACTGACTCTTCCTCCCTTATGCATATGGGACAACATGGATTATCAACCACTTTCATTTGGTACAGATTCCTTCTTCTTGTTAGGAAATCATTGAGTGCTATCCATAAGAAGGTCTTGACCACCCCTGGAACATTCAGCTTCCACAATCCTTGCCATCATTCTTTAAGCTTATTCTTATTCGAGGATTCCCATTTTAGTTTCTTTCCCCTGCTCAGCTCAAAGTGGTAGGCACTTTTAACATTAAACATGTCATTCTTGGTGTAGGCCCAAATTTTTTTGTCATTTAGACCTGTCTAACTAAGTGGAATACTGCAAACAACCTTAGCCTCTTCCTCATTAAGGGTTTCCTTCACCTTTTCAACATTCCACATTCCATTATCCCTATCAACCAGTTACACCACTCTAGCATTAGCATTGAAATTTTTAACAGGAGATTGAATTCTATTAGAGGTCTAACTTGGAAGCCATTTATCTCCCATATTTTAATACTAAGTCCATTCTCCACTTTCCAAATAAGCCCTTCATTTAGTAGATCTAGAGATCCCCACAAGCTCCTCCAGATCATTAAAGGGCCATTACCCAGTTTTGCATCAAGCACATCAGTATGCTTGAAGTACTTGTCTTTAAGGAACATTGCAGCAATAGAGTCTGGCTTATTCAAAACTAGCCAACATTGCTTTGCTAAAAGAGTTGTGTTAAAGCTCTCTAGCTCTCTAAAACCCAAGCCCCCAATAGCTTTTACCTGCCCCATCTTTGCCCAGCTGGTCCACTGTATTTCTTTCTCATTATTTCTGAACCCCCACTAGAATCTGGCCATTAGTTCTGATATTTCTTTACACAACCTCTTTGGTAGCCTAAACACACTTATATGGTAAGTGGGTAGAGACTGGATAACAATTTTGAGCAAAATCTCTTTGCCAGCAAGACATAAAAACTGGTTCTTCCAGTTGTTAATCCTTTGCCAAATTCTGTCTTTGATCCTTGTAAAGGTGTTGTAATGAAATCTACCCACCAATGTAGGCAAACCCAAATACCTCTCACAATTGCTTTGCACCCTAGCTCCTAGATCTTGCACTATTTGGTTCTTTTCATCACTTCTGGCATTTGAGCTAAACATAACAGTAGTCTTTTGCATGTTCATACATTGTCCAAAAGCCTTCTTATACATCTTCAAAATATACCTTATTTTCTGCCATTCACCCCAACTAGCGTTCCCAAAAGTAATGCAGTCATCAGCAAACAATAGATGTGTCACTTCCATCCAACCCTTTACAATTGCAACACCACTTATCTCCCCTCTTACTTCTACCACATTTATTAAATTGATCAAACCTTTAGCACACAACAGAAAAGGATAGGGAGATAGGGGGTCCCCTATCTTAAACCTATTGAAGGATGAATGACCTTGCCGAGTCTCCCATTTACCAACACATCATATGTGACGGAAGTTATGCACTCCATGATCAACTTAATCCACCTTTCTCCAGACCCCATCTTCTCCATCACTACTTCCAAATAAGCCCAATCAACTCTATCATAATATTTTGAGATATCCAGTTTCAATGACATACTCTCCATTGTTTTTAATTTTGTACCGTACCAGCCGGTATGGCAGAAATATGCCGTACCTGCCGAGTAGACGGTACAAAAAATACCCTTGTTTTGTATCGGTTAGAATTTTGGCATGTACCGGCTGAAATTTTGGCCAGTATTTCGGCCTTTATTTTTTTCTTCCTTTTTTTCATTTTTTCAAATTGCAAGCTCATTGTTTGACCCCCAATTTAGGCCAAGCTATTTATAATTTATATATGTAATTTATTCATATATCAACTATTTCGAAATGGTACTGGTATCAAAATATTTCATTCCAGTGCCTTGACTGGACGACCTTCGGTATGGTATTCAAAACATTGATACTCCTCACTCTACTTTTAGACCTTGTTTTCATTGAGTGCAAAGCTTCATAAGCTACCATTACATTGTCTGGAATCAACCTCCCTGGTATGAAAGCACTCTGATTCTTTGAAATAATGTCATTTAACACAATCTTAAGTCTGTTTGTAGTAGTCTTGGCTATGAGCTTATACAACACATTATATAAGCTTATTGGCCTGTAGTCTCCTACCTTCTTTGGTTTTGGTACCTTTGTAATCAAAGCCATGTAGGTAAAATTTACAGACTTATCTAGATTACCCCCATTTAGAAAACTTAAAACTGCCTCACACACATTATCACCCACAATGCTCGAGAAAGATTGGTAAAAACAACTCCATACCCATTAGGTCCATGGGATTTCAAAGGTGCATTTGCTTTAGTGCTATCTCCACCTCTTCCCTTGTAAAGCTCCTCTCCAACACTTCCTCCATATTAGCTGAAATTCAAGATTCAATAGCTTGCACACCTGCTTCTATTTTTCTTCATCTAGGGGCTTCTGTTCTATATATATCAACATAATGCATCTTGAAAGCCTCAACAATCTCCTCTACTTCTACTTTCATGATTGAGTTGGCATCGATGATTGAGAGGATTTGATTCTTCTTTCTTTTCTGGTTGGCACATGCATGAAAAACTTCATATTTTTATCTCCCAACAAGTACCAATTTCTCTTGGCCCTTTGTTTCCACATAATATCCTCCTGCTCCAATAAAGTCTCCACTTCCTACTGTAGCTTCTTCAACTCCTTCAACTCTTCAGTGTTATGATGCCCCTTATCATGTTGTAGCTATTTGATTTTAGTATATGACTATTCAATATTTTTACTTCTCTCTTTCTCTCTTATCCTGAATCTTCTTGTCAATTGTCCACTACATGCATGCAGCAATTTTTGCACCTGTCTCATAGGCTAGCTAGAATAGATCTTTTCAGTCCACATCTTTTTTTTATCAACTGTTCACATTCTTCTTCCCTTATCCAACTGGTCTTGGATTTAAATGAGTGTTGCGTCTTTGTCTGCTCTCTAATTTCCTCAATCACAGATAGTACCACTGGTTTATGATCTGAGCTTCGTTTTGTTAACCCTTCCACCTTTACTTTTTTTTTAATTGATTTATCCACTTATTATTTGCCACAAATCTGTCTAGCCTCTCATTCATAAAGGTATGGTGTGAATGCTTACTACTCCTTGTGGAAGGACTCTCCACAAAACCAATATCATACAAATTATTCTATTCTAAGGCCTCTCAAAACTGAGTGATTAACTTTTCTACCCTCTCCCTCCCTCACCCGCTCACCCCCACCCCATGGTTTCAACCTGGGATAACACCTCATTAAAGTCTCTAGCTACACACCAAGCTTCCCCATCTACTGGTTTCAATGTCTTCAACAACACCCATGGAAAAAACCTTCCACTTGCATTAGCGTCCCCATAGAAGCTTGTGAACCACTAGTCTCCATTGCTTCCTTCCTTCACTTGAACAGTTATGTGCTATCGTGACTAACTCTACACTTCTACGTCGTTGTCATTCTCCCAAAGCAAAGCTAAACCACCTCTCCTACCAATTGGATTAACCACTAAGCACCCCTCCATTCCCAGCCTTCTCTTCAGCTTCTCAACTCTCCCTGCCTTTATTAAAGTTTCTATCAAGAACACTACTCTGGGCATCTTTTCCTTTACCAAGTGGTAAAGGTCCTGAAGTATCCGACCCAAGCCCTCAGCAGTTCCAACTTAGGGGATTCATAATGATTGGCATGGGTGTATACCAGCCTCCACCTTAGGATCTTCTACCATATCCACCATTACTCCCCCCCCCCCCCCTCTCTCTTCTTGCCTTCTTCTTTCTTACTGAAGGCAATTAATCCATCTCTTCATTATCAGCTATTCTTTTATGCAATGTAACAAATACCTTAGACTCACCAGAAGGAGGCCTCTCACGAGCTTCTCTTTCCCAACTGCTAGTGGTGCCCCCTCTAGCCTTGATGGAACTCCTTGAATTTGCTAATTCCTCCCTCCTTTCGATCTCGTTGCATTGATTTGTAATTGTCAAAACTGCAACTCTCTCCCCTCTTTCCCTTATGTTTTAGGTGGCATAGACAATATTGCAACTGATCTCTTGCCTTTTGTCTAGATCTTCCCTTGACCTCTCATTTCCTTTCCCCTCCCTTCTATTCTCTGGCTTCCCTACCACCTCAGTATGCCTCTTTCCCCTCTCACTGCCTCTTCCACCCTCTCTTCCTCAACTGTCTGCTCCTCTCCCATCCTCTCATTTTCTCCTTTGTTTCTCTCCCTTCATTCCTCTCCTACAATATTTGGGATGAGCTCTAAGCCATGAAAATACTTGCAACATGAAGTGGAGGCCGAAACCGTGGGCAAAACTAAAAATAAATACAAAGAAATTTTCCTCCTTTGGTTACACAGTTTAGATGAAATGAGATGTTTTGTTGCATATTGAATAAAATATTGTTATAATATAACTTTTAAATATTAGTTTTGTTTTGAGATTTGAAAATGTTGAATTGTTTATTATATTTTGTGTGAAAATTTGAGAAAATTGTAATGATTATATGAGATGAGATGAGATAGTTTGGTTTTGAATAACCAAACCAGTCTATGTCAAGTTAAGATCACAACCATTTACATTTTTATTATACCTCCTCAATTTATCTAACTTCATTCACTATATATAAAATTTTGGATATTACCTTTCTGTTTTGTTTTGAACCTCCACAGCAAGAATACGAATACTCCAAGTACCAGTACGCCAGCCGCAACAGTTATTATAATCACAAGGGTGGATAATTTGTTCTTGCCACCTAGAAATATATCAATAGATAATAATATCATTATATGTAAACTGTTGTAACATCTCATTTACATCTTGATCTAAAACATGTGAAATAAAAAAGAAAATGATATGAATTGACTATTGAATTGGATCAGGGCATCAGAGATTCACAGAGTTCTGCGTCACATCGAGCTTCCAAATTCTCCAACTTTTCTTGTTTGTATTCTTAATTTGAACAGTTTATATGGACATAAGAAAAAACAAGTAATATTTTCATCCCCATCTGTCCCTTGAAATTTGTGGCTATAGAAGAATATGCTGTACAGATTTGTGCAAAACAATATGGAGTTCTGAATGATTTCAAGGGCTGAACAAAATAGAAAACCTGCTTGCTTATCAAAACTAATTCAGTAGCATCTTAGAAAATTTCCTGGTGTGATAGTACTACTCTGTTTTTTCCTTTTTTTGAACGATTATAATTAGTTTCCAACTCGAGATAAGAACAATGACAAAGGGAGTTCTAACATTACCTAGTTCAGAATGCGCAAGACGGATGTGCAGAGTATCCCCTCCTCTTTTAAACTGCTGTACATCAACCAAGTCTCTCCTCCATATCATGCAACCAATCCCGTTAACATGCGCGTACGCAGTACAAGAACACTTCATCAGACAATTGTCCGAACAAGCCTCTTTGAAATCCGACGTAATTAAATCAGGAAAATCAGGCAACTTCATGCACGGTAAGTCAAAAAACCCATCTTCTCCGTCATTTCCCCCTGTGACGTTGCTAATATCTCTCGGACACTGCAATTCAGTCCTCCTTACGCACCCACCTGACCAATTCCTCCTATTCCATTGATCTATGTTCCTTGGAACAAACCCTTTCATACACTTGCAAATATTTGGTGAATCTGTGAAGCTACAAACCCCAAAATCACCACATTTGTTATAGATCTCGCAATCGTTGGACGGATGAGATTGAATAAGAGTCCACTCTCCTCCATCCCCCGCATATTCATCCCATCTAAGCTGCTCTTCGTATCCATCCCAACGTATCCGAAACTTCAACTTATCTGTAGTGCTTAATGGGTAATAAGTAAGATACCGGCTTCCATTTTCTGGAGCGGAGAGTCCAAAACCATAAAACGCATGGGCTCCTTTCAAGTTTGGAACACCTGAAAGTATTCGTCCATCCCAATGCCCGCTTCTCCACCGCCTGTTCTCTCCTTCCCATATCACCATATGTCCAGGGGCTCGAGGATCAATCCCCATGGAGTAGCCTCCTGGTGAAGGATCATCGGCAGATTTCCATGAGGTGAGACCACGATTCTCACCCTTTTCCGCATTCACTTCGACACTCATACCAGGCAAAAATGTGTCTGTCGGATCATTGAAGCTCTGCCAGTACACCTTATTGTCACTGCCGGAGAGGATGAGGTTTCCTGTATCATTAAGTTTAGCTGTTGTGTTTGTTGATGCTATTGAAACATTACTTGACCATACTGAAACGTTATTTCCATTGAAAACCGCCAAATTCCCATCATCTCCGATCCTTAACACCCCTGATTTAACGGATAGCGGACTTTCTCTGTTTGCAACCCATACCACAGATCGTTGCGGAACGGAATACCATATTCCAACATATCGTGCAGATGAATTTTCGGGGCTGAAGAATCCAAGTTCGAAGTTCTCCCTCTCTGATTTCACAGTTTGGCCGTCTTTTATGGATTGGCCTTGTGTGATTAAATTGGCCGCATGGCAAGACAGAGAAAGAAAATGGAAAATGAAAAAGAACGAAAACAGAAAGGCACCAACTTGATTTGTAGTCGTTATACCCATCCCACAACGGAGACTCATCTGCTACTATGAAATCCAAGGTAAATGGTCTCTAATATCAATGAAACATCTTCAATGGCTATCCTTCATAGTTGGACTTGAGAAGCTTGCAAAAACAGGCATTGACCATTCGGAGTGATACATATTGCTGATTGATAAAAGGCGGATGGGTTAGGTGGAGGACATGGACCGTTCAATCTACAATCCCACGTGCCTTTTCACGCTTCTCTTTTTCTTGAAAGTTGGTAAAATGACAATAGGAGGCTGGACCAGGAGAAGGGAAAGTTCCATTTTGGAGTCAGTGTGAGGTCTGATTTGGGTGATGTAGTATTTTTAAAATATTTTTTTATTATTTATTATTTTCTTATTATTTTATTATTTTATATTATTATTCAATATTTTTTATTACTATTTAAAATATTTGAATGAACTTCATTATCCAACCATAACTTAAATATCTAAGAAGGAAGAAAGAGAAAAAAAAGGCAAGATAATAAGTTGTACCTATCTAATATATTTTATTAGCTATATTCTTATTTTAAAACATAATTGGTTATAAAAATATTTTTTTATATAAGTTAATGTAAAAGTCTGAATGAAATTTACAATTATATTTTATTTTATATTAAAATAAAAATATATTGACTAATTTTTACAATAAATATTCATATAAATTTCTCAAATAATATTAAATATGTAACAAATATTGTAAAAATAAAAAATGGCTTTAGTTGTGAAATAAAAACAAAACAATTAAAAGCAAGTGGCTTTGATGGACTGACAGTAATGGATACCAAGTTTGAATAATGAAATATAATGTCAACGTGAAACAAAAATAGATTTGAAAAACAGAGGTTCAAGTCATCTCACTAGGAACTAGGAAGCCAAGTTTCACCATTGTAATGTCATGCCTTTTGACTCTTGCGCCGTCGAATGAGTCACCTCACTACAATCAGCGTAGGTTGTTTGCATCAATCACTTCCATTTGTGTAAATCTTAGTAATAAAATGTAAATTAAATAAAATATTATTTTTATTTTAAAAAATTTAAATTATTTATTATATATTATTTAAAAATTTAATAAAATTATAATGATTAAATAAGATAAGATGAAATAGTTTGTGTAACCAGGTGAGACCTTAGTCAGATAAGTTGAACATAATTCTTTTTATAAAAAGGTGAATTCCATTTTTTAAAATGTGTAAACAAGTTTAATATTTTTTTAGTGGCCCTAAGAGTACTAGTAGTGATTCAACAAAATTTAGAAATAATTTGTGTAACCAGATGAGACCTTAATAGATAAGTTGAACATAATTCTTTTTATAAAAAGGTGAATTCCATTTTTTAAAATGTGTAAACAAGTTTAATATTTTTTTAGTGGCCCTAAGAGTACTAGTAGTGGATTCAACAAAATTTAGATAAAATTTAATTAGAAAATTCACTTTTATAGTAGGTTTATGGGGGGAGTATATGTCTCATCAACTGTTCTTTTAGTTATATTCCTTTTCATGGGGCATGACTTATAGAGCGGTGCAATTAATATGGTGTGGTTTCATGTTCCTTCTATTCTATGGGTGCACACCTTATGAGTGCGCGAAAGTGCACTCTAAATGCCATATTATTATATTAAAATGCTAAAATGTGAATAGAAATTAATATGTATTCTTGAATTGAATTTCTATTTACTTTGAGATATTCATAAGTAAATTTTATGTTTTATTTCAAAATTTATAAAAGATCAATTTAAAACCCAGTCAAATTCAAATGAGGAGCTTTTATACTAGGTTTATGGGGGGAAACGCTCATACCCCATGGTAGGAGAATATGTCCCATCAACTATTCTTTTTGTCAGATTCCTTTAATGGGGCATGGCTTATAGAGCAGTGCAATTAAGACGGTGTGGCTTCCTACTCCTTCTATTCTGTGGGTGCACACCTTATAAGTGCATGAAAGTGCACTCTAAATATTATATTATTAGATTAAAATACTTAAATGTGAATAGAAATAATAGGAATTAATGTGTATTTTTTAATTGAATTTCTATTTACTTTGGGATATTCATAAGCAGATTTTTATGTTTAATTTCAAAATTTATAAAAGATCAATTCAAAACCCAGTCAAATTCAAATGAGAACTTTCATGGAATTTGAGAGCAATTTGAATCAAGAAAAAAATACAAAAGGAAACTGCAAGAAGTTAAAGTCCAAAATTTGCTAGGAGATAGCATGAACATACTTTAGTATTTTAATCATAACTTTCCACTTACATATTGGATTGATGCGATTCTTGATGTATTACAAATATATCTTAAAGAGCTATACATTTATCTCTAATAAGAATTTTCAAATTCGAACTCCTGAAACAAGTAAATGGTTACCAAGATGAGTTCTAAAATTTAGACAATTTTTTTATGCGGGAATTATGAAGACATTAGGGTTTCTTTCCTACCCTATATAAGCATATCATTAGCACGAAATGAAAGGAGAGGAGAGGCATAAAAGGAAGATTTAAATAAAGGAAAAAATCACTTCCATGGTCAACGTTTACTTTATTTTTCTTTGAAGATTTTTGTTATCCATTATATTTATGGGTAACTAAATTCTCAGATAGAGTTAGGAATGAACTTGCACATTAGATAATATTTCTAATTTATTTTTCATTTATGTATTTGATTTTCAATTACTAAAACTCTTTTGTTTTATCATTCTTAATTCATTGTTGATATTTTCTTTTCTGAATAATCATAAAATTTATTATGTTTATAGATTCAGTCATGCTTTTTCTATTGAATGGATTAGTTCTTTGCTGCAATATCACTCTCTGAGTATATTGTCGTCGTTGGATTTTCTTAATAGGGATAATAATTTATGTATTTAAAAAGTGGTGAATGATTTTTCAAAGGGTTACATTTGGTTTCATTTTGGCTTATAAATCTGTACCTTCCGATTGAAAATTTTGAGAATTGAGTTTCCAATTGAATTATTCAATGAATTAAAAATAATGAAAATACATGATTTGTGCAAGGGATTCTCGACGATTTACTGTACATCAAATTTGAGTACTTTTTCTATTAGTCACTTTGCTTCAATTTAATTTGAATTTGAAATTAATTTTTGTTCTTCATTAATCATTTAATATTTTTCATTAGTTTTTTTGTTCATTCTACTCTTGTTTTAATTTGTCTCTCTGTGGAATTGATACCACAAAAATGTGCTACAACTACCGTGTTATTTTTTGGGTATAATCAAATTTTGGCACCATTGTCGGGGAGACAATAGAAGAATTTCTAGATAATTTTTCTTTTTAGCAGTTTGTAAAAGCGGTGACTCTGTTTCCTCTTTAAGCTTGCTGCATCTTTATTTTACTTTCTTTTTCTTTTTATAGTATTTTTTAGTGTTGCATTTTTCTCTATCTTGCATGCACAGGTATATAGACACTTTGGGTCAATTTACTTGTAGACCTATGTTAGAGTCAGAATCAGAGTCTAATTTTTCTAATCATTTGTTTAATAATCTATCTAGTCCCGAAAAAATGAGTGTGCACAATAAACAACCTAGAACTCTACATGAGTACCTTCACCCTACACACATAGTAACACCATCATGCATTATATTTCCACCAAATATTTCTCCAATAGATTTCAAACCAGGTATGATACAACTTCTTCCTACTTTTCATGGTTTGGAAAGTGAAAATCCATATGTGTATATTAGGGAGTTTGAAGAGGTTGTTGCTACATTTCATGGTCAACCTGGCACTGTAGATGTTGTTCGACTTAAGTTCTTTCCTTTCTCACTAAAAGATAAGGTGAAGAGTTGGATGTATTCATTGAGACTACGCTCGATTGGGTCATGGGCTGAGATGAACCAAATTTTTTTTTATAAATACTTTCCTCATCATAAGACTAATACTTGGAAAATGCAAGTCTCAACTTTTACACAAAAGAATAGTGAAACTTTGTATTAAGCATGAGAACTTTTTAAAGAGTTACTTATCTTGTGTCCCCATTATGGTTATGAAAGCTGGCGTCTAGTTAGCTATTTTTATGAAGGTCTCACTCCTACAGAGCACTAATTTGTTTAAATGATGTGTAATTGTGAGTTTTTGTAGAACCCGGATGAGGCAATAGAGTATTTGGATGAACTTATAGAAAAAGCTCACAGTTGGACAGAACCAAATGCTTTTGACAGTACCAATCGAACACGCTCCAATCAAACTCATTCTAGTGGATGCATCTATCATCTTAAAGAAGAAGATAACTTGAAGGCAAGGATGGAGGGCCTAATTAGAGAGTTAGGCATTGAAGATGAAGGAAACTATGGCAACTTGTAATATTCCCCAAGTTGATGCCTCTAAACTTTGTATTTATTTGTCAGGGAGTAGATCATCTTCTATAAGATTGCCTAACACTTGCTGAGATAAGAGTAGTGTATGAGGAACATTGTAATTCTCTTGCCATGTATAAAAAACTCTTTTCACCCTATTCAGATACATACAATCCTTGTTGGAGAAATCACTCAAACTTCAGTTGGAAGTCTGACACTAACAACTCTGCACAATCACAACCATTAAGGAATTACTCTACACCATATGATGCATCTCCCTCTTCTAGGAACCTTTTAGAAGGTACTTTGCATGCTTTTATTGAGGTACATGGCAAAACTAATAAAAATTTTGAGTCTTTGATTACACGGATTGTTAAGAAAAATAAGGAGATAAAGAGTCATGTATCCAAGTTGATGACTTCGTTGAGTGTGAATGAGCGTGGCAAGTTCCATTTTCAAGCTCAACCCAGGTCCCAAGGTCAACATATGGTGCAAAGAAATTTGAAAGATGTCAATGCCATTAGGACTGTAAAATGAACAGGCTACTCGATAGGCAGCTCGAGTTCGACTCGATTAAACTCGAAATCGACTCGAATCGAATATTAAATAGGTCGTTCGTAAACATAGAATTATGCTCGATTATTAAACGATACAAGCTCGTATAAAACTCGACCGACTCGATTAATGTTCATGAACAAACTCGTATAAAGCTCGACTCGACTCGTGAGCTCAACTCGTATATATTTATACATATATAATATCCAAAAGTTAGATATATATATAAATATATATAGATACTATAGATATAATTTAGAATATTCATAATTATGTATATAGAGTCTTACTTATAACCCACTACATATACTATAGATAAATTTATATATTAACTTATAGTCTTATAAAACTACATATACTATATAAATTTATAATATTAAATTTATTAGCATCTATTAAGTTTATTATATTAACATATCATATTAGTACTTGTATAGTTGTATTATAGTTTATACATATGGTGCTGTATTAATAATTTAATAAATATATAGTATTATAATTAATATATAACTAGTAGTATAGTTTGGTATAATATAACATTATATATTTAATGATATACTTATATACATATGGTGTTGTATTAATAATTAAATAAATATATAATATAATAAATTAATAACTTATTATATTATATAGTGTTCGTAACTTAGTATTAGAATCAATAATAATACAATTAACTTATATAATATATAAGAGGCTTTTGGATCCGTTGGATCTGTTTGGAGTCGTTAGATCTGTTTGGAGTCGTTGGATTTGGTTGAAGAATCGTAGCCGTTAAAGCTGCGGTGGTATAAAAGAGACTTTTTACAGCCTCAGACCCTCAGTTCTAACCCTAGCCGCCCATCCTTTCACTCTGTCCTTCACGCTTCTGCAGACTGCCGTTTCACTTTTACGTTTCACTCACATCTCACTTTCTCTCAGTCCTCAAACTCATCGCGATTGGCGATTCCCTTCCCTGATACGATTCAATGAAGCCTTGAATCAAGGCTTCATTCTTGAAGGTTCTGTGTCTGGGACTGGGAGTCTGCGATTTGTCAAAACCCTCGCAGATGGAGGCGTCGGCCGGTTTTGTTGACTGCAATCTCAATCTCAGAGATGGTAGTCAGGCCTCGACAGAGGGGTCATTAAATGCTAGCATTTATGACTCCCAAGTCCCAACCAACTATATCTCTGATTTCGTTGTTCATATCTCTCTGGTTCGATGTTTGGTTTGTCTATTAGTCGATTGAGTAGGTTATTTTCATGTTTTGTATAGATTTCGTTGGGAAGTTTGGAGATGTGGTCCTTGACCCGTTTACTCGATTGGAAGTTTAGGGTTTTGCTTGATTTTATTGTTACTGTTCATGTTTCTAATTATTATAGTATTTTTTAACCTCTAGTTCTCTCATAACTATTTCACAATTGTAGTATTGTAGATCTGTGTTTGTTTTTTCATGTTTGTGCTTCTATTTGTAAACCCTATGCTGAAATGGTGTGACTCGTGACATCTTCACTGTCTCTGTGACATAAGTCTCTGTTTAATGACAGTTCATATATGATATCCATGTATTGTATAGATCTAATTATTTTTTTCATGTTTGTAAATTGTAATTGAAAACCCTAGATAGCCGAAATGGTGTGACATCTTGACTGTCTCTGTGACTCTATCTCTGGTTATGACTTGAAGCCTTACATCTGTCTTAATCTTGTTGTCCTTTGTTACATTGCACTTGCACTATACTATCTGTTTTGAGAATTACTACTGTCATAGTGGAAAATCTCTCAAGTGTTGAGAGAAAAACCTTGTGAAGAAAGAAGTTACAAGGCTAACCGTGTCTTGCTTCTGAAAGTTGAAGCAAAACTTTCAGTCCACAACACTGTGAGTAATACTTATTCTTGCTTGATTTGGTTCTTAGTTTATGTCTGTTGCAAATATGAAAACATGCTTTCTTTAACATGTTTTTTTGTTTATGTGTTTATAATCTGTTCTGTAGGGTGTTTATAAACTGTTATGTTATGTGCTTATGTGTTTATGAAATGTTGTTCTGTGTTTATATGACTATTTACTATTATGTGTTTATAAATTGTTCTGTTATGTAACTTCTGTGTTTATGTGTTTAAGTTCTATTCTATTCTATGTTGATGTGTTTATGAAATGTGTTTTGTGTTTATCCAATATTTTCTATGTCTGTTGTTTTTGTTCTGTTATGTGTTTATCCAATATGTGTTGTATTGGTTGATTAATCTTATTCAACCTGTCCTCTGTTTATGTTCTTGCTTCAAGTATTTAAATATGCTTTCTTGAATCTGTTTTGTTCTGTTATGTGTTTATCCAATATGTTCTAATTTGGTTGATTAACCATATTCAACCTGTTCTCTGTTTATGTTCTTTCTTGAAGACTTAAAGTATGCTTTCTTGAATCTATTTGGTTGATTTTAAATTATTATTTATGGTTTTTACTTCAACTATTTAATTATGCTATTTTTTAACATGATTTGGTTGATTAATCATATTCAACCTGTTCTCTGTTTATGTTCTTGCTTCAAGCCTTTAAGTATGCTTGCTTGAATCTGTTTTAGTTGACCATAAATTATTATTGGTTGGTTCTTACTTCAAGTATTTAATTATGTTGTTTTTAACATGATTTGGTTGATTAATCTTATTCAACATGTCCTCTATTTATGTTCTTGCTTCAAGTATTAAATATGCTATCTTGAATCTGTTTTGTTCTGTTATGGGGTATTAATCATATTCAATCTTTAATTATGTCATCTTTAACATGTCTTGCTTGCTTAATCTTGTCTAATCTGTCTTGTGTTTATGTTCTTGCTTCAACTATGAAATGTGCTAGTGTTTATTATGTTTTGGTTGATAAATTTTATTCAATTTGATCTATGTTTATGTTGTTGAGGTGCCTTGCTTCTGGAGGCACATCGAGCCACTAAGGCAAGATTGTATACTAAAACTGTTCGAGTCAAATTAGTTTGACTTTAACATCTGTTTTAGTTGATATTAATCAACTAAATCAGCCTTTCCTTCTGGAGGCACATTGAGCCATCAAGGCAAGGCTGTATAACAAAACTGTTGGAGTCATATTATTTTGACTTTAACATCTTTTAGTATCCTTGCTTCTGGAGGCACCTTGAGCCACCAAGACAAGGTTATTTTGATTTTTGGTCGATGTCTTTATGCTTATTGTATGTTTCTGGTTTTGTGTTTTCAAAATATTAGATCCTAGCAAATGGGTGATCCAGTGAATGAAGTTCATCCGGTAGAAGAGTATGAAAATGAAAACTCGATTGGGATTAGCTTAGTAGAACCCATATCTGATAATGATGGAGACACTGCAAATACTCAGGCCCCTAATACTGTGTCTACTGAGGGCCCTTCCATAGAGGTGCAAACAGTAGCCTATGAAAGAAAAAAAAGAAAGAGAACTTCTGATGTATGGAATGATTTTGTCGAGGTTGAAAGAGATGGGGTTAAACAGCCTCAATGTAAGTGGTGTAAAACTTTGTTTAAAGCTTCTCGATCAAGTTCTACAACTACACTACGTAGGCACTTAGTAACCTGTTTACCATACATGGGGTCTAAGAATAAACAAAAAGTCTTAGCAGTTGAGTCTAAGGAGGCAGATGGAAACTTCACTGTCTCGAACTTTACCTATGATCGTAGTAGGGTCCGAGAGCTTGCTGCTCATATGATACTTTACCATGAATATCCCTTCTCTTTAATGGAGCATGTGGTATTTAATAAATTCATGAGTGCAAACACTCCATATTGGGAAAAAATGTCACGGGCTGTTGCAAAGAAAGAATGCATGAGAACTTATGAGAATGAAAAGTCAAAGTTGAGGGGTTTGCTTAAACATGTGAATAAGGTTCATATCACAACTGACATGTGGACTTCCTGTCAAAAACTTTCATATATGGTAGTGACATGTCATTTTATAGATGCTGATTGGCATCTTCAGAGGCGTGTGTTGAACTTTTGTAATGTGCCACCTCCACATACTGGCCTTCTTATTGCTGATGCTTTAGAAAAGTGTTTCCAAACTTGGGGGATTGAGAATAAAATTAGTTCAATTACTGTTGACAATGCTAGTTCTAATGATGTTGCCATTCGGATCTTGAAAGATGATTTTAGGTTGAAGAAAACATTGAGTGTAGGTGGGAAACTATTTCATGTACGTTGTTGTGCGCATATAACAAATTTACTTGTACAATATGGACTGGGGGAGATTAGGGATATTGTTGATTGTGTAAGAGATGGTATAAAATATTTGGTAGCATCAGAGAATAGGCTAAAACAGTTTAGTGAAATTGCAAAACAGTTGCAATTGCCTTCAAAGAAACTGATTTTAGATGTGCCTACAAGATAG
Source organism: Carya cathayensis (assembly GCA_011037825.1). Classification (NCBI taxonomy): domain Eukaryota; kingdom Viridiplantae; phylum Streptophyta; class Magnoliopsida; order Fagales; family Juglandaceae; genus Carya; species Carya cathayensis. The sequence goes on along the minus strand of QGSO01000233.1, from coordinate 123,095 downwards.
AACAGCACTTATTTAATGTTGGATGCTGCAATTCAGTTCAAAGAAGTTTTTCCTAGATATGGTGATAGCGATAGATGTTTTGAATGGGTTCCAACTGTTGAAGAGTGGGGGCAAGTTGAAAATGTTTGTCAACTACTAGCTATTTTCAATGAAGTCACCAATATTGTATCCGAAAGTGATTACCCAACAGCAAACTTGTTTCTTTCTGAAGTTTGGAGAATGAAAGACATCTTATCTAAGAAGGGTAGAGATGAGAATGAGTACATGAAATCAATGGTAAGGAAAATGAGTGCTAAGTTTGACAAATATTGGGGGGAGTGTAATCTGTTGATGTCAATAGCTGCGGTGTTAGACCCTAGATTCAAAATGGTCCTGATCCAGTTTTGTTTTCCTTTAATTTATCAAGTGCCGGACGCTGAACAAAATATTGATCATGTCTCTCAAGTGTTGCATGAATTATATGATGAGTATGTTCATGAATACAATTCAACTCTTGAGGCACAAAGAGAGCAGGATAATGCTCGAATGAATGTATCTGGTTCTTCCTCAAGTATTGGGACTGGGAGAAGCATGCAGAGTGGCCAGTCATTATTTAAATCTTTTGTTAGAAGTGTTGATACCGTGCAGCCTAGTAAATCAGAACTGGACAATTATTTAGAGGAGAGTATATATATATCTGTGAAGAGGATTCAGATGCAAGTTTCGATGCCTTGGATTGGTGGAAAACAAATAGTCTGAAATTTCAGACTTTGTCCAAATTGGCCCGAGATATATTAGCTACCCCAATTACCACAGTTAACTCAGAATCAACATTCAGTGCAGGAGGCAGAGTCATTGATCCTCATCAAGCGTCATTGTCAACTGAAACTGTCCAGATGTTGTTATGTGGGTCTGATTGGGTTAGACAATTATATGGGCTTAAAAGATCATCAACAAATTCTATAAGTGTCATATATTTATTTTAACTGCCTATTATTATTTTATTATTTTATACTTACTTTTATTAATTTATTTACAACAATACTAACTACTATTTTTTTCTTGTCAATAGAAGGATGTTCCATCAGAAACTCAGATTCTGTTGCCATAGCCATAGGCCCATACAGACTCAAATTCTGTTTTTTTGGCATCTTTAATCTATGGAACATTTGGGCAGTTCTCTAGTTTTATCTGGTCTGTTTTGGTTAATCTATACGATTTGCTATCTGATATTTGGACAATTTACTTTGTAATATTATTTTGTCAGTTTGGCTGTTCAATCTGATATGAGTAATGACAGTTCAGGTAATTTCTAAGTTCTAAATCTTCACCATCCAGATTTCCTACATTTATTTAAATGGCAAATTAAATTTTGCATTGCAAACATCCCTTGACAATATTTTCAAGTTAAAAGTACTTGAGTAATTTTGCAAGGGAATAAATATTATATTAATGTTTTTTACATGTATTAGTGTGTGCAGGTTGTCCTGTGGTGATTTTGTTCAAGGTTGGGTCCGAAATTGTTTACTTCTATCATGGTGAACTCAGATTTTGTATAAGTTTGGTAACTTCTAATCATTGTGATTTTGTTGGTAACTAAGGTAATTGTGTTTAACAAAAATTAGTGAACTTTTGTATGCCTATTACTACTGCAGCCTGCTGCTTTATATATCTTCTGTCATATTGATTTTGTTTTGGTAACTGCATGAGAACTTATTAGTGAATGCCTTTCGTTTCATGAGAACTTGTTTTGATAACTGCATGAGAAGATTGTGTGACTTGTGTCATACTCTTTTGGTTGTTTTGGTAACTTGGTTCAATCTGTCTTGCTTGTTTGGTTGTTTTGGTTAGATCTTTGGCAACTGCATGTGGTATTACAGTTCAGATGCGGTATGTTTTGTTTACCTGCCTGCTAGTTGGGAGATTCTAATCTTCTTGTCTGACTTGTGCCATACCCATATCTAACTTGCTTCAACCTGTTTGAAATATTCTTTTGTTGTCGACTTGTCTGGCTGTTTTGGTTTTGTTTTTGATAGCTGCCTATCTGCCTGTAGACTGTAGTCTGGTAGTTTGCTAATTTTCATGCTACTACCTGCTTCAAATCGTTTTGGTAACCTGTTTAATTACTCAGATTTTGGTATTGGTATACCGTGTACCTAATAAGTTTAGAGATATGTTAATTATTTTTCTTGCAAATTAAGTTTTGCATTCCTGTTAGAAATCCCTTGACAATATACTAAGTTAACAGTACTTGAGCAAGGGATTAAAAATCTATTAACAAATTTTTTTGTGTATTACTGTATGCAGACAACAGGGCAATAATGTATATGGCTCTGACTTCAGGGTTGCATGCAAAACAGATTGAGGACTTCATTGATTTCAATTTTAGAGCCCATGTTTTGTTTTGAAATTTAATGTACTAAGTTTCATTTCTCAGTGTTGTCAATTTAAAGTTATTTTTCATTCACTAGTTCTATTAGGAAGTAAATGTCTCAAAATAGTCTCTAGAAGGCTTCATGATGTAAATTTAAATTTAAGTTGCTATTGCTATTATTCTCCATCCAAAAAAACAATGTTATTATTCTGATGTATTTATTTCAATTGTATATTTAAATTCTGCAAATATGATAATAAGTAAACGAGCCGAGCTCGAGTTTTGGTTACATGTAAATGAGCCGAGCTCGAGCATCAGCTTCGGCTCGGCTAATAAACGAGCCGAGCTTGGGCTCGACTCGAGTTGTGAACGAGCCGAGTTCGCACAACCCAAACTCGCTCGAACTCGGCTCGTTTACAGCCCTAAATGCCATTGACGACTTGCATAATTTAATATATTTTACCATTGTTGAGTACTGTGAAGTCTGGTCCACATCGCTCGAGCGGAGGCATTGGCCGCTCGAGTGAAGTCAGGCAGAGTCGAAAGCTCGAAGGCAGCTCGACAGTGAAACCGAGCTATTGCGGGAAGGGAATTCGCTTAAGCAGAGACATTGGCTGCTCGAACGAAGTCAGGCAGACTCGAACGCTCGATGTCCGCTCGACACGCCGCTCGAGCGAACATCATATTTTACAAATCTAGGGTTTTTTTCACCGTTTGGGTATATATATGTGATTTTACATTATATGACCGTATTGTGTGACTGTAGAACACTGTTGGAGAACAGTATTTCGCCCCACCATTGTATTGTGATTCCTCAACGAGTTCTAGGCATTGCACGTACGCTAAGATCATAGACGGGCACAGACAGGAGAGAAGGACAATGAATATTTTTTCTTGGTGTTTTTGAAGATGAGCTGCGACTGCGAGGCTGCTGCGACTGCGAGGAGCATTTTTCAGTGTTCATTTTTCTTCCATTATTCTCAGAAAAATTATGGTGAATTCGTTTATGTTGAATTTAATTTTTAGCACGAACTAAAATTTATTTATTCTAGGAAAACGATGTAACTTAGTTCCGAACTATACTTAATTTTCTATGCTAATTTAAAGCAATTCTTTTTTTATTTATCTGATTTATTTTGAGTTTATTGATTTTAATTAACTGGCTATTAATTAGATGATTTTAATCTTGTGGTTTGCTATCGAAAAAGAGAATTATATGATAGATATTGAATATTTTGGCATAGGTAAATATAGAGATTCAAAGACTTGTATGAACCTATGTAGTATTTAAATCATTAGTCTTATTGCTTTCTTGCTTTATTAATTTGCATACTCTTGTGTAAAATGATGAACAAGAATAATTTTCAATTGACTATAGAAAGAGGCTTTTGGATGAATTAGAGATTTGCTAATAAACAGAAAGAATTAAATTAAATTAGTTATATGAGTAAAGCATAGTGAAGAATTAGGTGAAATCGATTTCCTAGAAATTTTCTTTCTCATTAATTTGATCTTCGAACATCATTTTTATTTTCCTTTGCGTTTTTTTCTTTGAATTGATTTTATTTTACATTGCAATTACAAAAATCTTAGTGCACTTGCAGTTTTGCACCGATCAAGATGTTGGCGCCGTTGCCGGGGATTGATTTATTCTTCTTTTTTTTTTGCCAATATCGATACAAAGTAACCTTGGTTTTAATTTAAAATTTTATTTTAATTTATTTTTATATTTTATTTTTTGCTCTATAGGTGTGTTTTTTACGTTGGATGCGTTGTGCTAGATCTCGTGACATTACTCCTTTTGATCTGGAGATTGAAAGAACTCTTAGATCACGAAGAAAAAATAAAATACTAGCCATGGCTAACGAACAACATGATGCATCTGCTCATGCACCTTGAAGGATTATGTACAGCTAGTTGTGAATGACAATTACTGGGTATAAAAGCCAGACCATTAATGCCAACAACTTTGAGCTCAAACTAGCCTTGATTAGCATGGTGCAGCAAGCCCAATTCAGCAAATCGCCACTTGATGATCCCATATTCATTTGGTAATGTTCTTGGAGATTTGCTGATACTGTAAAGATAATGGTGTTACTGAAGACACCATTAACTGAGATTGTTTCCTTTTTCTTTGAGGGACAAGGCTAGAGGTTGGCTACAATCTCTACAATTGGAAGCATCACTAGTTGGCAGGACATGGCTGAAAAGTTTCGTACTAAATTCTTTCCACCTGTAAAAACAGCCAACTTAGGAGTGAGATTGGTCAATTCAAGCAAAATGATTTTGAGTCACTCTATGAAGCGTGAGAAAGGTAAAAAGATTTGATTTGACGCTGCCCTCAACATGGATTGTCAGATTGGTTGCAAGTTCAGATGTTCTATAATGGGTTAAATGGGTTAAATGGTCAAACTCGAACTATAGTTTATGTTGCTTCTGGTGGAACTTAATGTCAAAGACAGCTAAGGGTGCTACTTCTCTTTTGGAAGAAATGGCCTCAAACAACTATCAATGGCCAACTGAAAGAACTATGGCTAAGAAAGTTGTTGGAATTCATGAATTGGAGCCGTTAGCAGCCTTTTCAGCTCAAGTTGTTACTCTATCTCATCAGATTTCAGTTTTGACTACCCAAAGGATACCACAAAATGCAGAATATGTTACAACTACAAGTATGATAGTTCCAAGTAATGAAGCGAGTCAAGAACAAGTTCAATCCATCAACAATCAAAACTACAACTATCGTAGTAATCCTATGCTAAATTACTATCATGCAGGGCTTCGAAATCATGAGAATTTGTCATATGGGATTACAAAGAATGTGTTGCAACCTTAACCTTCTCTAGGTTTAAAAAGACTGATTCACGATTGGACAACATTGAGACTCATTGTAACAATATGGGAGCTGTTATAAAGAATCTTGAAGTGCAAATTGGGCAACTAGCCATGACCATCAATGCCCAACAAAGATGAACTTTTCCTAGCAACACAGAAGTGAATTTAAAGGAACAATGGAAGGCCATCACACTTAGGAGTGGAAGAGAAATTGAGAGGTCACCATCAAAGGAAAGCAAGTCCACCCCTACAGCCGCGAACAATGGCCAAAGCAAGAATAAAGTAGAAGAAGAGGAGATTGTTAATGATACACTAAGACAGACTGACATGCCTCCTGCAATTTCATTTCCTGACAATCCTCTTATTCTCTCTACTCCACTTCCTTATCCTTAACGTTTTCAAAAACAAAAATTAGATACGGAATTTTCTAAGTTTTTGGATATTTTTAAGAAAATTCACATAAATATTCCTTTTGCAGATGCCTTGGAACAAATGCCAAACTATGTTAAATTCCTTAAGGACAATATTTCCAAGAAGAGAAGGTTGGAGGAGTTTGAAACAGTGAAACTTTCTGAAGAATGCAGTGCCATTCTTCAAAAGAAATTGCCTCATAAATTAAAAGATCTGGGGAGTTTCACTTTGCCTTGCACTATTGAAAATTCATTTTTTGACAAAGTTTTATGTGATCTTGGTGCTACCATTAATCTTATGCCACTTTCTGTTTGCAGGAAATTAGGACTTGAAGAGATGAAACAAATAACCATTTCTTTGCAACTAGCAGACCGGTCCATCAAGTATCCACGTGAAATCATAGAAGATGTATTGGTAAAGGTGGATAAATTTATTTTTCCTGCTGATTTTGTGGTATTAGATATGGAGGAAGATGAATAAGTCCCACTAATTCTTGGCCGACCATTCTTGGCTACGGGAAGGGTTTTAATTGATGTTCGAAAGGGTGAGTTAACATTGAGAGTGAACAAGGAAGAGGTTTTGTTCAACATCTACCAAGCCATGAGAATTCCAGAAGAGCCAAACACTTGTTTTCGGGTTTATGACATTAAGCAATGTGAAAAAGAGGCCTTTAAAGAAGATGCACCAGCCAATCACCTAGAACGAGCCTTGCAGCAGGATACATCACTTAGCAATGAAGTGGAGAGGAATTGTACACTTATTCCTCTTGGAGATCCCGATTGATGAAGATTGAAAAGTCTGGCTGTAGACTTTAAAACAAGCACTTATGGGAGGCAACCCATAGAACTTTCTTTTCTTCTTTTATTTTTTATTATCTTTATTATTTCTTTTAATAATTTGGATTTTGATGCAGGTTTATTTAGCATGAATAAAGAGCTGAAAATTATAAACTACGGCTGATTCACCATGAAACCAGGGAAGTTCCTTTCATTTCTTTAATCATTTTCACTTTTGCATTACAATGAGGACATTGTTTAGTTTAAGTTTGGGGGTGTAAACTCCTATAGTCATTTGGTCTTCTTGTTTGTTACTTATTTTATTTTACTTGTGATTTTATAAGTCTTGAGTTGTTTGATTCTCTTATCAAGCATGCATTTGAGTACGATTGAATTCTCTATGACTGAAATTTGTGATTGAGGATGGTTTTGAGAAAAAATTTCAAAAATTTCTTTTATGTCAAACAGAGTTTTGTAGGTACTTTGATTTAAATCTTTGACCTTGAACATAATTGAGCACATAGTCATTTTTCTTTTATTCCATTTTGCTTAAGAAGAGAAGAAGTTGAATTAACTAGAAGAGGGAAATTCAATCTTGCTTTGCTCTAGAATCCGTTGATGGATCCTTGAGGTGAAATCCTAGTTTAATGCCCGTCCTTATGGTGGGTCCATTTCATATTCGATTTTGATAAAAATCGACGGGAATTACTATTCCTTTAAAAATTCTATTCTATTAATGCCAGGATAGAAAAGACTCCATGCTATAAATAAAATTCATTTTCTTAATTAAAAGATTTTAGCAGAAAACTTAAATTTCATAATTAAAGTTTCTCGTATAAAACATCTTGCCTAGGCCTCCGTGCTCTTCCCCTTGGGCTGTGCCCGTCCTGACCTGTCATGCTCATCTTGTGCCTGGGAGGGCACACATATAAACTAAAATGAGTCGATGACTCGTAAGCATTACTTCATACAGTCAAAATATAATAACTTAGACTTTCAGTCATGCATTTATCATTCCGTACATACATATCGTACTTAGCATACATACGTCTTTCTTTCCATTTTAAAACGTTGCGAGGTGGGGTTTTTTTTCTTTATAAACATGCTTTCTTCTTTAAAACAGTTCCCCACGCATCGCTGCCTTCATTTCTTAAAGAGTCTTTTCATGCATTCGCTCTTTTACATACATTCATGCATACATACATTCATGCGTTCATCTTTTCTTACTTACGTACATTCATGCATTCCGTTCATCCATTCATACATGCATTCATTCTGAACATGCATCCGTTCTTTCTTTTCACTTTCATTGGTCATAGCACACTGTTACGCCCCGTGTGCTGGGGTTAGCGGTCTTTTGGACCTGATTCCGCTCGTGGCCACAGGTTGGGAATCCATTTCGTTAGGGTGCAGCACTGGGTGCACTACCAGTACTACTTACCCGGCATTGCAATCTACCCCGTCCAGTGCATTCATTTGGTACCATTTCCATTCCAGTCCATGTGGCCCTTACGTATTTTGATACATCATACATTTAGTCCATTCATTCCTTTACAGTCCTTTCCTTTCCTTTACAGTCCATTCTTTCATATCAGTTCTTACAGTTTTTACGGTTCTTAATTTCTTTCGATTCATAAGAGTTTTACTTAAGAAAATGGTTTTCACTCTTTTATTTTGTAAAAGTTGTTTTAAAATAAGTTTCTTTACAAGAAAATGGTTTTCTTTCTTTTATTCTAAGAAAAGTTGTTCAGAAAGAGTCTGAAAAACTTATTTTAGAAAGAATCATTTTTAGGAAAGAAAGTTACTTTAAATTTGTTTTCTTTCTTTTATTTTCATTACAGTTTCTGTCCTTGCATTCCTTAACGGTTCTTACTTGTCTTTTAAAGCTTCATTTCATTTCCTTTCATGAACATGCATACAATACGTACTACTTATAGCATCCATTCACATGCATACACGTACATACTTTGGGTGCGTGAAAAGGGGCTGCTAAGGAAGGCCGCTACGTACTTATACTTGAAAACTTACGTTTCGTTTCTTATTCTTTCATAAAACGTATATTCGTAGAGAAAAGTTTCATTTTCCTTTTAAAGAAAAGCTTTCATCTTTTTCTTCGTTTGTATAAAGAAAACTCTAGAAGAGTATGAACGTAATACTTACCTGGACTTCATGCCATACTCATTCCATGCAGTCTATTCGTGTGCGTACCAAATGGAAACCTACATGCATACACATAACCTTACGTCATCATCTATCTAATGCATAAGCAACTATTCTAAAAATAGAACTATACCTCACTTGGAACACTCTCCGTCCATCCCTGGGCTCTTACGTGCCATTTACTATGCTAAAACCTTTCGGGTCTTATTTCTTAAAGTGAACTTTCATGATTCACCTTAGGGTTAAGACACTAAGACCTCCGTCTCATTCTTCTATTTCCACAATCTAACGCAAGATTCCGACCGACAGAGTCATGCTTCCCAACCTTAGACTACTTACCCATTACTACGTTAACGTATCCTAGCCCATACTAAATTCTCATTCCCAACTAGTCAGGCTACATGAATTCAAGCCAACTCTGGGGCTAAAACACCATGTAACCATGATCAGGATAGATTACCCATTACAAATGGTAAACCTATCCGGCACACGTGCCTCGCCAGAGACACCTACATCTCATCCCCTTTTATCACCTAAGAGCAACTTATAGTTCCAATGAACTCTCGCTTGTATAAACAAGCTCCATACTCTGATACCAACTTGCTTAAACCCGGTCGATAGGACACTTCCTACTTCCCGGCCCTGTACAAGTTCATCCCAACACTTGATAGGAGAGGATTGCATCCACAAATGCACCTCTGTCACGTCACGCAGCTAAAGACTAATGTCGAGTCACGTCACGATACCCATCATGCTTCCACTGCATGCTCTGATACTTTTCCACCACTTCCATATACTCTTAGTCATAGTCAACCACAAGGTGACACCCGTCACCCCGAACTACAGCCACATCACCATTGTTTCGGGACACTGTTACACAGTTCCCGCCACTTAACAAGAGGACTGCATCCAGAAATGCGCCTCTGTCACACTATGCAGCTCGAGACAAATTCTCAAATAACAGCACGATGCCCATCATGCTTCCGTTGCACTCTCTGATACCTTGTCACCGCTTCACACATACCTTCAGCCACAAGTTAGCCTCAAGGCAACACCCGTTACCTTGAGCTACAGCCACATCACCATTGCTTCGGGACACTGTTACACAGTTCCCGCCACTTAACAAGAGGACTGCATCCATAAATGCGCCTCTGTCACACTATGCAGCTTGAGACAAATTCTCAAATAACAGCACGATGCCCATCATGCTTCCGCTGCACTCTCTGATACCTTGTTACCGCTTCACACATACCTTCAGCCACAAATTAGCGTCAAGGCAACACCCGTTACCTTGGACTATAGCCACATCACCATTGCTTCGGGACACTGTTACACAGTTTCCCGACGTTACACCATACACTCCACACTTCTCTGCTATGCCATCCAACCCTTCGGGACATGCCATCCGATGTATCACAACCTAGTACAGAGTATACTCACGTGAACTATCGTCCATCTACACTACAACACACATCACTATGATACACGCCTCACGGTGCATCGCTACTCGACATGGAGTACGCACCACGCGTACTCCTTTCGCTACAACACTTATTATCACAACGCACATCACACGGTGCATCACCATACAACATAGAGTACACTCCACGTGCACTCCCTTCCTTCTATGCCACACATCACTACAACGCAAGTCACACGGCGCGTCGCTGCATTACACTGAGTACGCTTCATGCATACTCTCTTCACACTACATGCCATATCACAAATACGGCATCCATCTCATGCCCATACTTCACAGCACAGTCCACAATACTACACAATCAAGCCCAACACTTCACAACTACACTACACTTCACAACTATGCAGTGAACTCCATAAATACTAACTACACAGTCTATAGTCTAACCAATCAACTACTTTAAACGTAAATAACTAGAGATAAAGGGTTATACCATTGATGAGATCATCCGTACGTTGCTCACTGCTCGCAGCGAACTCCACAAATACTAACTACACAGTCAGAGGAGCGTACGTGGCGGTAACACCGAGTACGATGGTTGTCCACCACATAAAGTGGCAGTTTGGGCTTGAAAATAGCTAGGCGTGGTCTTGGAAAGGCTCACGGTGGCCTCATGGTGGTCAAAGGTGGCAGAGCACGGCAGCATCACCCCATGCACTGTGCATCCGAAATGGTGGGAGGACGCTTGAGGTGGAGGAAGGCCATAGAACTTCATGGAAAGCTAGGGAAAGGTAGAGGAAGATGTGGTGGAGCTATGGTGGTGAGGTGGTAGCCATACGGTGGCTCATGGTAGTGGATCAGCCTCTAGAAGTGGATTTCATGCTGTGGAGAGTGAGGGAGAGTGAGAGCTATACACAGCTTCGTTGGTCATGAAATTTGTTGGGGAAGGTCGTGGTGATGAGAGGAACATGGTGATGGTGGTGGAACACTGTAGGTAGCCGTGTACGGTGGTGCAACCGTACATGTGTAAGTGGAGACCCATCGGAGAAAGAGAGAGAGTTAAAGGAAAAGAAAGATATGGGGAGGAAGCCCATGATGTGGTGATTCCATTGGTGGTGCTTAGTGGCTGTTTCAGCCGTGTATGGTGGCTCAAGGATGAGAAAATGGGTGTAAAACCCATTTGCTTGGAGGGAGAAAGAGAGAAAAGTGGCTGCCAATATAACTCACCACCGGTGAGATAGTGGTCGCCGGTGATGGAGGATCATGCTGGAGGTGGAGGTGGGGCACAGCGGCTGGAGGTGGCACCGGTTGGGAGGCTAGAAGATCACGCACAGTGCAAAGGACACAGTGCACGTCGGGCATGAAGAAGAAAGAGAGGAGAGAGAAGAAGAAAAGGAAAAAGGGAAAATGTGAGGAGGAAAAGAGAGGGGCCTAGGTATTTAATCGAAATCCTTTGCTTCAGGATCCTCAAAATGATCTAACGATGAGTTCAAACATTGATTTGAAAACGCGTAAATATTTTATTTAAAATAAAATACTTAAATAAAACACTGAGAGGAATTAAGATAGAATATTATTTTATAAACTAAAGTTTATAAAATAATATTTCTTCATCATTATTTAAAATGATAAAGTATCGTTAATTACTCAAAGAGGATAAAATCATTTAAATTAGCCTTAGAGTTTTCAACGTAAAGTTAAATATCTTAATATTTATAAACAACTAAAATATTTAATCTAAGTGATTATCCACAATTATAATATTTTTAGAGCTCATTAAAATATTATAATTGTGTTACTTTAAAAGCAAGCTTATCTAATAATACTGGAAATATCTCCTATAGATATTTCCATAATACTTTAAAATATCCGTAAGCTTTAAAATATTTATCTTACTTTGAAATCTGATGGATAGCTTTCAGAACACGCCATCAAGGTACAGCACTTAGGATAAGGCTTTGCACATAGATCGAAGCTCGACATGTAGAACGAGGCTCAACACAATGACTGAAGTTTGACACGTAGATCGAGGCTCATACGTAAAGAAGAAGAAAGAATGAGCGGATATCACACCTAGTGATACCAAATATTAGAGAAATGATTTAGGCATTTCTTTGTTATAACCAAAAAGCTTTCCCAACTGTCCTAAGTATCATGCCATCATTGCATGGTGTATTTCCATAGTCAACCCCCTTGAGCCTTATTTTACATAAGCCTTTATTTGTTCTTTTAACTACATAAATCATTCCCACTCTAAGCATGGAAAATCAGGAATCTAATATTTGCGAAGCCACTACAAATCAAATAGAAAAAAATACCCACTTCAAATCTGCGAAGCCCAAGGATGAAACAAACCAGCAAGATCAATCGATGTCCCCAGAAAGCACCATTGTCATTTTCTATACGAAAAAATGATGAATATGGGCAGCTTTCCAACATCACTTTCTATTTCAACCATCGTCGAAGAAGGTCCTAGCAGTGGAGTACTCCCAGGAGGATCGCCGATCACCGTCTACTCTATCTATGTTGACAACACGGCCGCCAGAGCAAACGGTGGTGTGGCCGTGAGTGACACCTTAGAGAAAAGTGGAAAGGATTTTGGAAGAATAAGGTCGCTGGAAAGATGACAACCCCAGACAACCTACAACGGCGTTACCCAGGCTCGTCAGCCCTATTTGTGCCAGTGGCGTAGAGACACTCACCGGTGTAAGGGTGACAGTGCGAACCTTAAGGTTCTCTGTGTGTGTGTGTGTGTCTCTGTGTGTGTGTGTGTGTAAGGGTCAAAAAGTTTATTTTCATATTCTAATAATATAACCATAGATGTACAAGAAATTTATGTCCAAATACTATGGCGCATGGTTTTAAACATGTTGGGGTAGTTGGTTTCGGTCATGTTAAATATAGGCTTATTGAATATTGATATTTATTTCTACTCTTTTTAATATTGAAAAGATCTTTTGTTTTTAATATTAAGTTTGAATCATTTTTTGACTATGTTTAACTCTGTATGGCCATGTGTTAAACTAGTGGAGATGAGAATGTATTTAACACTTTTCTTCAAGATGAATAGCCTAAGTAAGCAACCAAGGATTTTATTCAAACTAGCAGGTTCGGTTAGAATTTTCTGATTTGCCGAGAGCTATTCTTGCATTTTATGCTATGCTTTCACAAAAAAATGATGTTTCTTCTCAAGTTTTCTTCAACTCTAGTATGATTGGTTTTATGTATTTGTTTGTATGAAAACTATTGAAAACAAGGGACAAAAACCAGCCATCGTGTGAGCTTTAGCTTTTCATTTAATTTGGTTCCAACAAGTTACTAAAAAGCTGTCAAATGCCATTTGTGGTGAAAATTTCAGATTTTTTATACTTGTTCCCTTCAATTTCTAAATAAATTCCTATCATTTGTACATTCTTAACCCACGATCTTCATATATCTTTCATGTAGAAAACTCAATGGCCTTTATTAGACAGCAAGCATGCTATTAGTCATGTTCATGAATTGATCATAAATGCTTGAAATGAGGAGTTTTAAAGTTTTGGCTTAGTGCTAAGTATTGAGAGAAGTTAAAGGGGTTGAGGTTGTACTTTATGGTTGATTTTCCATAAGTGAAGAGGAGGTGAGGAAAGTACTTTGTAGATGATTTTCTCTAGTTGGTTTTTGGTGAAAGGTGTTTTGTTGTGTAATTGAATTAAGAGAAGTTGACAAGTAAGGCTCCCGATTATAATAATTTATATATTTTACCTTCGTTTGGTTTATTTGTGGCCCCTTCACTGATGCATTGTTTGTGTTTGTCTCCTTGGACTGTTTTTGAAGTTCCAAACTGTCACCTATTCAAAATTTGTGAAAAAATGCTAGGTAAATGAAGTTCCAAACAACCTTTGAAGTTCCAAATTGTTGCATTTAAAGGAAAGGGAATACCTTTTATGTTTTCTGCTTTATTCATGTGCAAATGTTTTGTTAGAAATTACTAGTATTGCTTTATTTGATCTGACAGTTCTTATTGGGTAAGAAATGTGCCAATAAGAACTACAAGATTGAATTTTTCTCTCATTGTTCCCAATTCTTCTCAATGTATTTCCTTTAATTTTTTATTATTCATGCACTTTGGTCTGGATGTTTTGTAGTGCGTAGAGGGTTCCAAAGGAAAATATATATATATATCATCCTAAAACAAAAGTTGCCTAAATGAATGAGGCATGGTTTCCCATTTTTCAGTAATGACAGATGCAGGGTTTCCATTATGTATAATGAATCTATGAGTAGGTCCTATGCATTTATATACATATACATACATACACGGGACCTACTCATTGTCATGGTTTCTTGGGTTTTTTTAGAGGGGTAGGGGGTTGGTGGTGAGAGATAGTTGCTTGTATCTTTTGGATGAATAGGTAAGATCTACATCGGTTGACCATCTTGTGCACGATCAGTTCAATGAATAGCCAAAGAATTTTAAAGTCATTACTGACCTTCAACTTCCCAGTTTTGTTCTTGTCCCTACTTAGACTTGTGTTGCCATTCTATGATGGTTAAAATGCCAAGACACTTCTTTAGTAGTCTCCAATTTGGTGGAATCTATAGTGAAGGTAATTAAACTGCTAATTAGTCTTACAACATGGTGGAACCTTACAGGTTGAAGCAGCCAAATAGTGTTTATGTGGACAACCTCCATAATAGGCACTTGCTGGACAAAGGACAATGTAGTTTGGGATGGGGCTCGAGACAATGTTTTGGTTTTAGCTTACTTAATTAGTTATTAGTTTTTTTAGTTTAGTACTAAAAAGTGCACCCTATTTTCCTGTTAGTCCTTGCTCCAAAATTCATTTCATGTTTGCTTATTTTTGGACTTTTAGCTATTGCATGATCATTAAAATTTCTATTCTATCGGGGAAAGTATGGATGGCAGAGAATGAGATTTAGTTTTTGATTTTGATGTATGTATAGCTAAATTAATTGATGAAAACCATATGTACAGTTAATAAGGTTTAAGTTGGCTCTAGGTCATTATGGGTTGCAATGCTAATATTTGTGATGCTACATAATTCGTGTGTATGTCAAATGGGTTTTCCTTCTTGCTCTTTAGTACAAGTTTCTGGCAGTGTGTTAGTTATAGTATAAGGTGTATGGTTGTATGTTTATTCCATAGGATTGGTATTTAAAGGATTCACAAACGGCAATAATAGTAGACTTTTGTGCATTGTATGATAAGGATGTTGTGTTTTAAGCTATGACAGCTTTCCAGCTAACGTAGTACCATTTTTTAAAAAAACAAAATTTGGTATTGAGTTTTTCCGGTGATTTTTGGTTGCCGAAAATTAGCATATGGCTGTTGCAAATGAGTATTTGCAACATTTTTTCATCGTTGTGATAGACATTATTTCCTACAAATTTTTCAAATGCTGCAAATCAGAACATCTTTTGTAGCGATATTATAGCTATTTGCGATAGTAATAAATTGCTGCAAATAATTTTTCTCAACGCTTTCAGACAGAACTGTGATGTACAGTTGCAACGATTTTGACCGATATTTGTAGCGACGTAAATCGCTGGAAATGAGGTATTCTTTGCAACAATTTTTGGATTTCGTTGGTTTTGTTTATAATTGAATAAACAAATGCGACTAAAGTCCAGTGCAATAGAAATTATTGAGAAAGAGCAATTGCAGTGATTTTAGGGGTTATTTGTAATGATTAATGGTTCTAGAAAATACCATTTTTCTTGCAGTGACTATTTGTAGTGATTTTGGAGCTTCGTTGGTTTTGCATAGAAGTGAAAAAACAATGCCAATGAAAATCTGGCAAGGCAAAAATTGCTGGAAAAAGGTATAAGCTACGATTTCAGATTTTATGGCCTTTTTGTGACGATTTCATGTATGGAAAAAAGTGGTTTTTCTTGTGGCATGCACTTAGATAATGATCCTGTGTAGGCTAAGATGTGTCTTTAATATTTTCTTTAAAGCCATACATTAATAGCTCACTATCCATGTAGCCCATGATTAGTTAGAAGTAAATGAAGGAACTTGGGTTAGACTCCATGCTTGTGATTGGATTAAGATCTTACGGTGTATCAATTCAAACATTCATTTTTTTTATTATTAAAAGGAAAGAGAACTTTATTGTATCTTGTGTCTGATAAGACATTATTTTTCGACTAATAATAGAAGTGAGTGCCTATGACCATCTTCGATGCAGTTTAAAGGGAAATTTGTTTGGAAAGCGAGTAGACCAAAATTGACTAGAATGATTGTGAAGGAAAGACTATTTGGTAATATATTGTATTTCTACTCTCTATTAGAAGGTTAAGTTGCTTCTTGGATATTGCAACATAGCTGTGGGTACATCATATTTTGCAGAGATTGAACATTAATTTGACACATTGGACTGAAGAGAGATTAGAAATATTTAATGTAATATGATTGAATGAGTTGAGGCATAAGGAGACACTATTGATATATTGATATGCTGACTATTTCTTATCAAAGATCGATTTTGTTTAGTGCTAACATTTTTTTCTTTACAGACATGGTCAATTGTCACACAGCCTAATTCTTAATACGATCAAGATTGAGAATATTTAGATGCAAATTTAGGATCAAGCCCACTATATGCAAATTGAAGATATAGTAATAGAACCAAAGTGGGTGCACCGCCCATGGCCTTGCATATAACAAAATTAGACGTTAACACCTTACAATAAAGTGACCAAGCATCTTCATTGCAAAATAATGGCTTGCCTGAATGGCTACCCGTGCTTATGCGAGAAGAGAAAATAGACAACCCCTCCTCACTATTTGCATGGGCAAAAAGAAAAAAGAAAAAACAATGTTAGTGAGAAATCTCTCTCAATGGGCTGGGTCTCTCTTCAATGTGGTATTTAGGTTGTGAATATGTAGGAGTGGCTTTAACTTTTAACACATAGCACAAACCACCATAATGGAAGACGAAGCAGGATGGAGAAAAGGCTACTAAAGATCATGGAACTACTACAAATCAAACTAAAATTTCCCACCAAATGTAATATTGTTTTCACTATATATGCATCAATATTTGCTTTTTAAGTAAGAACAAGAAGCATGTTCCACAAATATATTGAAAGTGTGTTTAAATTCTACAACATGTTCAATAAAAAATGACAGCTTTAGACTTTCAAGGGCATGTCATCTATCTACCATGAACCGTTGAAATAGTGACATTGTTGATAGAGCAAACTTTTTGATTGGGGTAAGAGAACTCATTTTCTAAGGTAATCTAATTTATAGTGAATCCTGGCTGCCTTGGGTATGGTAGATCAACAATCTCACTTTTAAGCATAGAAATAACAATAGGTATGGTTGGTCTATCTTTAGCGAATTCTTGTACACACAACAGCCCAACATGTATGCATCTCAAGATTTCCTTTTCAAAGCCAGATCTTGATATTTTGGGGTCTACCAATGCTGTCAAGTTGTCAATGTTCCACATTTTCCATGCCTGGAAAGATGAAAATATGATTGGAGAAGTGATGTAGGATAATAGAAAAATGAGAAAGAAACAGCGTAAAAGTAGAGTAGAGAAAAGTCAAACAAACCAAAAAGAAAATAAGAAAAGGGGAAGAAGAAGTCAGAGAAAGAGATTAGAGAAAGAGGTTGGAGGCAACGGTTGCAACAAGCTTCCTTTCTTTTTTCTCAAAAAAATTGTTCAATTCTTCATTACAAGCATTTAAATAGTAAAGTAACACAAACCCTAAATAAACCCTAGAGAGTCAATGGGCTAAAGCCCAAGCCCATTAATACAAAATCCAAATAAAAAAAAATAAAACATAAGTGAAATCACCAAAATAATAATGAGAGATGTCCTCATCAAGAAGATTCATTTGTCTTGTATAAATCTTTGCTTTGAATGCTTGATCAGTATTGATATCAAGTTGGGATAGAGCTATGCAATTGAGCATCTGAAAAACGACGCAATGAGATAAGGGAGACTTACAAGTCCTAGAAGGCTCACGCTCCCCTCATCATGATAAAAATGAGTGTTTTTCCTTCCGCTTACTATCTCTAGCAACAACACTCCAAAGTTGAAAGCATCTGAATTTTCTGAAAACCGCCCCTCGATTGCATATTCAGGAGACATGTAGCCACTTCAACATTTGAATACATCCAAACATTATTATCCATAATATTAGCATTAGTATCTGATTGAATTCAACAAATAAAATGTACTTACTATGTTCCAACAACCCTTTTAGTATTGGCTTGGTCTTCATTGCCTCCAAAAATCCTGGCCATTCCAAAGTCTAATATTTTTGGATTTAACTCTTCATCCAACAATATGTTACTTGCTTTTAGATCCCTATGAATAATTTTTAATCTTGAATCCCTATGAAGGTAGAGTAGACCACAACCAATTCCTTCAATAATGTTGAAACGTTTTTTCCAATCTAGCAGTTCTTGTTTGATTGAATCTGATAAATTTAATTCAAACAGATTAGAAAAATAAAGTGAGGTTGAATTTTATAATAGTAATGAAGGTAATATTTGAAAAGATAGTCATCATAAAGTATGTGATTACAAGCTAAAATACCACAACCATAGATATCATTATTCGTCTTGTGATGTAGATAATTGTAGATTATGATATTTAAAGATGCTAATGTACTAGGGGATTAGAATGAACTAACCAAAGAGAAATGTGTCCAAACTTTTGTTTGGCATGTATTCATAGACTAGCAACTTTTCTTCTCCTTCAACACACCCACAAAGGAGTCCAACAAGATTTCGGTGTTGGAGTCTAGAAATCACTACGACTTCATTCTTAAATTCTTCTAGCCCTTGCCCTGAAGTTCTTGCTAGTCGTTTTAAGGCAATTTCTTGTCCATCTAACAATTTTCCCTATAAACAAGCAACAACTGATTGACTACATATTCTAATTAATAAGCAATAATCCTCTATAAGCACAACATTAATTACATTGTATACGGGACCAAATCCACCTTGTCCAAGTTTGTTAGATTGGTGGAAGTTGTTCGTTGCATTTGCTAACTCCTCAAGACTAAATATTGGTAGCTCTTGGAGTTTATCTTGGTTCTTGTTGTCTACAAGATTTTCTTCACATTAAAATCCTTGGTGCCTTCCCCCTATATAGAACAATATATAACTTTTGCTTAGTTTTTCCCCATATAAAGTTTTTTGAAAGGCATTATATTGAGATAAAATACTGTTGAAAAGGTAAAAGATGGAATGTGTGGTATAAGTGAAATTAATCGAAGATCATGTAGAGATAGGAGATGGAATTGAAGTTTTAGGTGTGTTTAAAATGGAGGTGGATTAGAGGCTTAGATATATTTATGTGGCTTAGGTGATGGTTAAGGATATAGCCAGGAGGGTATATGGTTTTGGAGGTTACTTTGACGAAATGCTAAAAAGAATGTTGTGCTATATATGGATGGTAATGCAGGTTTATCTAATTCTAGAGGATTGGGTTAACGCAGTTACAAAATTCGCCAATGTACTATTAGTGGCATTTAAAGAAATGCCGCCAAATTATATGACGAGCTGGCAGTTTACTTGTAGCGGCGTTTAGATAACCGCCATTAAATTAGGTCATTGGTAATTCGCCAATGTACTATTAGTGGCATTTAAAGAAATGCCGCCAAATTATATGACGAGCTGGCAGTTTACTTGTAGCGGCGTTTAGATAACCGCCATTAAATTAGGTCATTGGTGGCGTTAAGATAAACGCCATTAAAGTATTCAATGTGCCGCCACCAACATGTTATTAGTGGCAAAAATTGGTGGCGGTCATATAAACGCCGTTAATAAATTCAATGTGCCACCGCCAATGTACTATTAGTGGCATTTAAATAAATGTCGCTAATTTATATGATGTGTCGGCAATGTAGTAGCCGCGGCGTTTATGGTAACGCCGCTAGTATATGGCAACGATAAATTGGCGGCGTTTCGAGAAACGCTGTTAATGTAGTTACTGTGGCAGCGTTTCATGAAATGCCGCTAAATTTATCCAAACGCCACTAATGAGATTTACAAATACCAGCATTTGCGTAAACGCCGGAACAATGAAAATAGCGACCCTCCATTACCGGCGGACGGTTGCGCCGTTAGAAAAACGCCGCGAATTAATTAGCGGCGTTTTTGGGATAGTTGCCGGCGTATAACCAATGCCGGAAAATCTGCTTTTTTTTGTAGTGAGCTAGCTCGTGAAGTTGGTGAAGAGAATGCGGTGATAATATGACATTGGCCACCTTAGAATAAAAAATAAAAAAATCCCAAATGATTGAGATGGCAAAAGAAAAGGAGAACGAGGGACAGAGAACCTTTAAGTAAAATAAATCTATAATTATGAAAATAAAATCTTTTTAATTAAGATAATAATCAAGTAAATACATGGTAATAGATAAAACTAGTTAGTGTCTACCTATAAATACATGAGCATTTTACCTTTACGTTTAGCCCTCCACCGGCATAAGAATAAAGTGCCCACGGCCACGAAGACTATTCCTATGATCACTGTGACTATGACAATTACTTTCCCTTCTTCCTTTTTATCTGTAAATCAGAAACATCAAACTAATTCAAGTTCTTTAATTTATATATTTAACTTCTGAATATATAGACTTGGATTGTGAAAGGAAAGTAACCTACCGAGATCTGAATAGGCCAAACGAACATAAACATCAACTCCGGCGCTGGAAAATTTGTGCAAGTCTATTAAATCTCTGGTCCATAACATACACCCAATGCCTCCTACGTATGCATAAGCTATACAAGAACAGTCTTCCAAGCACCGATATCTGCATTTATCCTCAGAAACAGATGACCAATTTGCCAAACTTGGCGCTTTCATCATCTTCAGCTCCAAAAACCCATCGGTTTTACCTTCTTTACCACCTGTGCTCCCTTTCGTACACTGCAAGGGTGTCCTCCTCACACATCCACTAGTCCAATCTTCTCTATTTCATTCTTCTATATTCTTTGGTTCAAACCCCTCTAAGCAGCTGCAGATCCGTTTATTTTCTGGGTTACAATTTCCAAATGCCCCACACTTGCCGTAAACATCGCACTCAGACATCAAAGACGACCACTTGACTATCCAATCCTTCCCATTAATAGAAGAAGTTGCCAACATGTTTCCTTCTGCATTCAAGACGATATGTTCTTGTGCGGACCCGTTTGAAAAATCAAAAGCAACATAGAATGATCCGGGCTCTTTGTCCTCCACAAGACTAAATTTACTCGCATATCCAGGTTTCTTGGTTGGTACTCCAATAAAGAGCTACCATTCCACGGACCACTGCGCCAATAAGGGCTACTACCATTCCAAATATACGTTTCACGAAGATTAAAAAAGTAAGTACCAAAGAAAAGGTTCCAACGGCTGGATCCGACGGACTCTTCCATGATGTGAGCCGAACGTTAATCTTGCCCGTTGTTGCATTAGTACCCAATTTCATACTCTCCAACCACGAATCAGAAGGATGTTGGAAACTCTCCCATGTGATTAACCCAGTTGTGTTTTCTTGTAGACAAGGTTCCCGGTATCTAGAAGTCGTGCGCTCATATTGGAAGCAGAACTTTTTACATTTGATGATCCACAAAATCGTCTTTCTCCATCCAATACGACTAGATTGCCATCTTCGGATATAGTAAGAATCCCGGAGGTGGTCTTGAGGGGCTTGTTCCTGTTAGCAACCCATATGGCACGAGTTGTGGAATCTCCAGCATACCATATCCCAACATATCGATAAGTAGAATTCGTAGGGCTAAAAAATCCCAATACGAACCTACCGCCATTGGAGATTATGGTTTCAGAATCTTTAATAAAGTTGAGTGCTGTGATGGTGTCCGTAGAATTTGGCCGAACTCTAAACAAAAGGAAGATAGGAAGACAAGGAAATATGACAAGTTTATCATGCTTCGGACAAGTCCCATAACTCAAGAAGTTGTTCTTGTCGTGAAAATGGAGAACTCTGTCACTGTCAGGTGTCTCACAATAAAGAATAAAATCATGTGTAGGCACTTCGAGGGCCAAGTCCTCCAGCAAAACTAATGGACTAAAGGTTTTTCATACTTCATTATTATTAACGTGAACTTGTTGGTACTTAAATACAACTGAATAAAATAACTGACATACTATCATGCCTAAAATAACTTTGATTTTTACCATTTAAGTAAATTATTTCTATTATTCATCATTTAAAACACATAAATTTCATTTTCTTCTAAAAAATATATTGAAATAAAATATTTTTTAACCAATTTTTTCATATTTTGATTTTATTTTTAATTTTTATTTGTATATATATTTTTGTTTTATGTGTATATGACTGAATTATTTTACATTGTATATAAAAACAAATTGCAAATATAAAATAATATATAGATATTGTAAATTTATTGTTAGAAAGGAAATATTTAAAAAGAATAAAAAAGATTGTTTAAATGATATGAAGAAAAAATAGATAAGTTTATAAATAATATATTATAAAAATTAATATGTAAAATAAAAAAATAAATTTTAATGATGTATTTAAAAAAATAAAATGAATGAATCTCTTGGCCTACTAAAGCAAAAGAACATAAAAAAAAGCTAGAGACCCGGTCGAAAGAACAAAGTGGAAATAAAATAATGAAGTGGAAAGAAAGTAGAAATCAACTGTGCATTATCCTATACGTGCGTGAACATCCTGGAATAATTCCCTCTATCACATTTCCACCACACGATCACATGGGAGCATCTTTGATACGATTCGTTGCTCCATAGCGTCATACTTTTCCGACTATTTCTATATATCGAGAGCCATCCACATAAAATTCCATAAACTATCATGACTTCAAACTACGGGCAGCTCAATACAAATTAAGGTTTAAGATAAAATTTAAGTTAGTCATTTGTAATTATAATATAATAAAATATAAATTATTATATGGAATATTTTCAAAATTTTTAATAAAATGAATTTTATTTAAAATNCTCTGTTTTTATCGTTACACAAATAGGAGAGCTATAACAAAGCAAGGACATCAAATACCCCTACTTCTACCACCAGAACACCAGGCATAACGGGTACAAAGCAACTCACATAGGACTTATGGGCAGAGATTCTTTTTGTTGGATCCCTCTCAAGCATCTTTCGGATCAAATCTTTTGCACTTTCTGAAATACTAGGCCATGGTGCAGATTCAAAATCTAATTTTCCTTTTAAAATCTGTCTAAAGATTCCTGTTTCAGTTTCTGCAAGTAATTGGCAAAAGTAGGTACAGCTCAGGTAGAAATAATGCAAAAAGAGTATAACCGTCAACAATCCAGCCACAACTCTAAAGTATAGAAGATCTTAGCTAGTCAAGATGACTACCAGCCCAAAAAGGTGGAACTCTAAAGTATAGAAGATCTGTTTGTGTCCGCAACATGTATGCATGTCAATTCGCTCCAATCCACTCTACCAAACAACATATTAAGCACCCCCCTTCAAATATCCAAAAGAAAGGAGAACATTCGAAACAGCTTCCAGAGCAAACTGCCCATCATAATAATACCCACAGTTTCCATTCTTCCTTTCATTTGGAAGTGAACTTCCTAAATCAATCTGAGCAAAATAATTTTCATGATGTGCTTCCAATATTTCATTTTTGTGCCTTTTTAAGTTATAGCCACATCTTTTACATACAAAAAGTTCTAGTTCTAGTTATATTTTTATCTAATTCTTATATCCTACTTTGTATGTATCATTCATGATGGCTTTCTATATTCTTGTATGATTTTTAATTTTTGGATCAGTGCACATTACAGCAATCATGTAATGTGATGGTGAGATGTGGATCAGTGCACATTACAGCAATCATGTAAAGACCAATAGAAGAGGTGAAGCCCTTTTTTTTTTCAAACAATTCAAAATTTGCTTGAATAATTCAAGGGTTAATCATTTTAAACTGGCAGGTATCTTCATCCATGTGAACCAAAATCATCATTAATCCTTAAAGTAACCACGGGTAGCAAAAATAATGAAACTGTAGCTTTCACGTTGATATATTGCCAGATGCATGTACATATCAATCCAATTTAGCCTGATATACCACCCCGTTTCCACCACAGAACTTAAGTCTACTCCAATGAACATGTCATGAGTTATAAAGACATTCAAAAGCAGAAATTAAAAGACCAAGACAAAACACCCAAGCCAAACTAAGCTCAGGCTGGATAATTGATCCAGGGAAACATGGAAAGACCATGTAAATTATTAGTACTGCCAACATAAAAGATCAGAGAAAAATTCAAACAAAAAAGTTAAAAAAGGCACTTGCTACAGCTACACAGAAAGTTCATAGCTGGAATATTTAAACATGGGGGATTACAACCAGGTAGAGTGGTTGGCTGTTAACTGACTGGTTGGGTTCTAAGCCTCTCCCCTATTACCAGGGGCCTGTTCTTGCTCTCGTAATTCATGAAGACGGTAAGTGCATGCACGTTTATAAGCATAAGACAATCAAAGCCATAAAATGTGTTTCCAAATCTGACACTAAATCGCAGGATGCTATTTAACACAAACATCAGGGGTATGGTTAGAAGAACATCGCATAGTTAAATTTAAATTTTAGAGCTAATAATTCAAAGCCCATACAAAGCCCAAAAATCGACCCAACAGATAAAAACTCGTGGAAAATCCAAATCCAGTTGCACTAAATCCCTAAGCCGTATGTCTAAAAACCATGCACTATTTTTTAACATCTATCTATATATATATAGGTTCATTTTAGGTGAAGATTCTTTGGATCAGTTTTTTTTTTTCCACACACGTCTATCAATTTCTGATTAGAAATTAAATAATGAAATCTAACTCTTTTAACTATTTTGTACTGTTTTAAAATAATAAATAATTTCACATAATATTAAAGTAGAGATTATAAGTACAAACATGGTTTTCAAAACTACAATATTGTATTACATGTAGATAATTAAATGGGATTAGAAATTTTAGAGTCAATATTGACCTAAGATTTCTCAACTACCAAACAAATCGAAACAATATCGTTAAATTTTCTCGCTTACAATTTCACAGCAACCATTTTGGTTCGGGGGTTACATACATTTCCTTTCTCTATTTATGTTATCGAGAAGGAAAACCACAGAAGATCGTAAGCTTACTGACCTCATTCAGTTAAGAATGCTAAATTGCAGACACAGAGAACAAATGTTTCAAAAAAAAACACAGAGAACAAAAGAAACGGCTGAAGACAACAGATCTAACCCAAAAGCTAGCGGCAGTCTAAGCTCAACAAGCCCATTTAACTTTTCAGAATGGGTAAATAGACTTAGAAACTATAGATCTAACCCGAAATGTTCCCAAATCTTGTAAACAATCAATGGACCGATTTCATCAGAACATTTCTAGTCCAAGTTATACAGATCAACAATAAGGACCATTATGTGCTTGGCGTTGAGCTCTTTGGAAACGTTGGCAACAAACAGAGAAGAAAGAAAATAAACCCTAATGCTATCGGCAGTCTAAGCTAAACAAACCCATTTAACTTTTCAGAATGGGTAACCATAGACGCAGAAACTATAGGCAGAAAATAACCAAAACAAGATCAAATCTAATCAACCAACCAAAGCATCTAGGATAAAGACGGTAGCATCACAGAAGCATCTACTTACATATATCGGCACGAGGATGACGACGAGGTACGATGATGAAGATAATGGCTAGAGTTTCGGAGAGACACGGAGAGGGAAGATGGCGTTGGTTTCGGAGAGACAGAGAGAGGGTTCAGCGCGAGAGGAGGTAGGGGACGGGTTGCTGAGGCTTAGGGTTTTTTTTTTTCGATTTATACAAACCCGGTTAACCGGGTTCAGTATTGTAACCGGATATCATATCCGGATCCTGACCGGGTAAAACGGTTATATTGAATCCGGGTTTCGTCCCGGGTCAAACCCGGTCCGAAAACCGTAACCGGGAACCCGGTTATCCGGGTTCTGGTCCGGGCCGGATAAAATCCGGCCCGTATGAACAGTCCTAATTTTTACCATTTAAGTAAATTATAATTTCTATTATTCATCATTTAAAACACATAAATTTCATTTTCTTCTAAAAAATATATTGAAAATATTCAAATATTTTTTAACCAATTTTTTCATATTTTGATTTTATTTTTAATTTTTATTTGTATATATATTTTTGTTTTATGTGTATATGACTGAATTATTTTATATTGTATATAAAAACAAATTGCAAATATAAAATAATATATAGATATTGTAAATTTATTATTAGAAAGGAAATATTTAAAAAGAATAAAAAAGATTGTTTAAATGATATGAAGAAAAAATAGATAAGTTTATAAATAATATATTATAAAAATTAATATGTAAAATAAAAAAATAAATTTTAATGATGTATTTAAAAAAATAAAATGAATAATCTCTTGGCCTGCTAAAGCAAAAGAACATAAAAAAAAGTTAGAGACCCGGTCGAAAGCAACAAAGTGGAAATAAAGTAATGAAGTGGAAAGAAAGTAGAAATCAACTGCTGCATTATCCTATTACGTGCGTGAACATTATGGAATAATTCCCTCTATCACATTTCCACCACACGATCACATGGGAGCATCTTTGATACGTTCGTTGCTTCATAGCGTCATACTTTTCCGACATTTCTATATATCGAGAGCCATCCACATAAAATTCCAATATCATGACTTCAAACTAAGGGCAGCACAATACAAATTAAGGTTTAAGATAAAATTTAAGTTAGTCATTCGTAATTATAATATAATAAAATATAAGTTATTATATAAAATATTTTCAAGATTTTTAATAAAATGAGATTTTATTTAAAATCTTTAAATAAAAATTTTTTTAAATTTATATTTAATACTACTTCAAATGAGGCTTCAATACAAAATTTATAGCTCAATTTAGTAAAATCATAAAATATTATTTAAAATATAAATAATTCATTGTATTAAATATTAAATTTAATATTATGGAGCCTTGCACACTTTGAAAAATATAAAATTTATATGAAATTTTATTTAATGAAATAATTTTTATTTACATTAGATGTGAGCCTTAGACAATGGCTTCAATGGCCTTACCATTTAACTGGCCCGAATCAAATCGCGTGGACCAGACTTCTTTCGAACCCTTCGATTGTCAAACTAGGGACCACGTTTGGAGAGTAACATTTGTGAGCTATATATAATGTTTATAGAAGACGACACGTGACGGCAAAATTGGATGATTTCACTTCACAATGTATATTAGAAGACGACACTAGAGCCAATACAAGTCACGATGTGAGAGATCAGATCCACCCATTTTTTCTTCTTAGTTTCTTTCTCTACTTCTTAAGCCCAATAAGGTAGATGAACCCTTCTCGCGCATCTCATCGATAGAATGATGGATTGATCTTACATACAGTTAATGACGTTAGAGCAATAAGGTGCAAAAAAATAAAAGGGCCCAAATACAGCTTAAACATATTGAGCAAGCAATTAAGAGTGCAACGTTGACCAAAAGAAATGATAAGAAAAGTCACAATTCTAACGTCTAGCCCCAATGGTGAAACATTATAGGATTTTGCTTTATTGCTTTCGGTTCTGAAAGAAAATAAATAAATAAATAAATCCTAGTTATTAAAAATACTCACAGTGGGCAATATATAATGTTTGACTCAAAAACTTCTTTGGAAATATTTTGTGTGCTCAATGCACAGTTTTGCTTTGCTTTCCTTCTTTGCGTTTTATTGATTCATAATGCATCGTTGATTAGTATATTATTAACAATAATAATAATTCGAACACACAAACCTTCCGAACTAGGTATATATTATAATTTCTTTCTTCCTCTCTCTGGGCAAAGGGTAGAGGTTTTTTCTCTCATCCTCTATACGAGTTTAACGGGATGACAGATAATCTGAATGAACTTTATGTGAGTTTGTCATTAACAAAAAAGGAGAACGGTAGCATCATTGATACGTTGCTTGATAGTCTCGTACTTCTCCGATATTTCTATATATTGAGAGCTTTCTACATGATTCAGTCATTGCAATATTTCAATTCCACTATAAGAAAAACGGACTACTACGATCAACTAATAGTAACGAAAAGAGTATTAACAACTAAATAGTTTGAATTCAAACTATCAGGACTTCAAACCGCGTGGATCAGACTTTTGAGCCTTTCGATTGTCAAACTAGGGACCACGTTCGGAGAGTGACATTTTTGAGCTATATATAATGTTTATAGAAGACGACACTGGTGACGACAAAATTGGGTGATTTGATCACTTCACGACGTACATTAGAAGCTGAACAGTTTGCCGTCAAAAATTGCTTTGGGATTTGGGTGTGCTCAATCATGCACAGGTCTGCTTTCTTGATTGGGAGTGTTAGGATGCGTTGTCGTCTCCACGGCCATTTATGGAATATAATAATTTAGTTGTATATTTAGAAAATGGAAGAAG
Source organism: Carya cathayensis (assembly GCA_011037825.1). Classification (NCBI taxonomy): domain Eukaryota; kingdom Viridiplantae; phylum Streptophyta; class Magnoliopsida; order Fagales; family Juglandaceae; genus Carya; species Carya cathayensis. The sequence continues at coordinate 94,688 of QGSO01000233.1, read as the reverse complement.
ACCTAGTTTCTTACTAGGGTTATATTACTCGTCATTCCATATTATATATTATAGATATTTAATTTTATTTATCTTAAATTAATTAAATTATTCTATTTATTATCTATATATCACATACTTTTTATAAAAAATATAGAAAAAAAAATTAAAAAAAAAATGTGATATGTAGGATGCTAAGTAAAATTATTTTTCTTAGTACATGAGTAATCATATAATCCATATAATGTTCCAGCAGGTAGAGAAATTACAAAGAGTTAATTAACTACTCGTCATAAAGAATTAATTAACTAATCTTTAAATAAATTAATTAAGTACTACCATGCAATTAAAATTAAACTAATTTATCGTTGTCATTCTTACGGGGCGCTTGAAATAGTCGACTTGAATAGGCCCATTGACGATACAAGTCATGATGCGAGAGATCAAATTCATTGTTTCTTGACTATTTTGCAGGGCATGGATTGATGCAGGTAATCCACCCGTTTTTTCTTCTTAATTTCTTTCTCTACTCCTTCTTCCGCCCAATAACGTGGACGATACCGGTTGACCTCCAACCGGGAATTCTCGCTAATGACTCATTGATAGAATGATGGGATTGATTTTATATAGGAAAATTTTAGTTACAAGTATAATTACCTATTAATATGTGTATTAATTTAATGTGATTGGTCAAAAAATAATTTTTATTGAAAATAATATTAATTTTAAAATTTTAAATATGAAAGAATCAATAAATTTTAACAGATTTCCGTTTGACTTGTCTCTTTTAAAATACAACAACCATACTGATTATTTTATAATTCGAACCAATCCTTTATAAATGGTTGACACTACAACAAAAAAGGGTTTTTGGGACAATTTTTCTTTGGGACGAATTGGAAATCATCCCAAAAAGTGAGATTTTAGAACAAAATTCAAATTTTGTTCTGAAAAAACGACGAAATGGTCAAACCGTTCGAACGCTATACTTAGAGACGAATTTTTTTGTCCCAAATAAGTTAATTGTTCGACCGTTAATGATTCACCATTCGAACGTGTAAATTTTACCGTTCGAACGTAACTTTGGCGTGTTAAGTAAATTTTTTTGGAGGGAAATTTATATACCGTTCGAATGGTACATTTGAAACATTCAAATAATGCATATGGACCATTCAAACATTATTTGAAGGGGTCGAACGGTGAGAAGGGTTTTAATTTTTTAAATTTTTTGCCAAATTATATTTAGATTAACTAGTAATTATAAGAAATTGGTTAATTAAATAATAGGAATAATCTAAATTAATAATTAGTTCAGAAAAAATAAAATAATACTATTTCATACTTAAATATTGAATTTACAAAACACAAAATGTTATCCATACAAAAAACAATAAATAAATAAATAAAAGATAGAATGAAGTAATTAAGACCCCAAGTCTTTGCACACTTCCTCGACTGCAGCTATACGTTTCTCTATTTGTGTCAGTCGAGTACTGGTGGTGACCTGAGTCGCAGACATGGCAGCAAACTCTGTACGAAGCTTAGACACAGCAGAATAGATCTCCATATACACTGCATGGATCACTGCTGATGTCTGTTCGCTGATCGCTGCACGCACAATCTCAGCCATCTTCTCAGGATTAACATTGTTTACTAATGCCTCGGCTCGTGTAGATGTCTCAGCAATTGATACTCCATGATCTCCCGGCTGTGCATCTCTTTGAGAATCAACCGACTGAAACATGTCCACGAAGACGCAGTCTCGAGTGTCTCGTGCTGCGTGAAAGGGTGGTGCTGTTTATTGGTCCCATCAGCTCCCGTTTACACTCGGTAATATTAGGCACAACACCAACCAATAGCAGATATCGGGTGATCAGGATTCCGAATGGCAGTAAATCCATCGAAATGTACCGAAATTCTAATCAAAACCTATCGAATATATACCCCACCAAGTCGATAGGAATGCCACGAGCGACCCGTATCATAAATTTCGTCCGATCAATGCCAACCTATATCTTGCGCTGCCGAGGGTCAATGTTATTGGCAATTATCAAATTTAAGATTTTAACGAAAGAAGATAAATCTGCCTGTTTGATGCTCTTCGTCCCATCATAGGGTGGAGCATCTGGACCGACAACCAAATCCCTCACCTCGTGATCAGCAAGGGTATTGACCTCATCAGTATAAACTGATGCCTCCTCCTCAGCTGTCTCCGCCTCAGCTGAAGGATTAGACTCTCTAAGCACCACATTCGGATATGTATCTGGCAGCCTAAGAATACCGAGATGCTCAGCGAGTCCATCCCGTGAAAATATAACTGGTACTCCTCGAACAGTGATCATGTAGGCCCCAGTGTCATCTGCGCTGGCACTACCGAGTTCTCTATAGAACTCAGCAACAATGTCAATATAGGAGACTAGCTCCCATGCTTCCTCCCGCTCATCCAAGATAGGTCCCCAACCACGATCGCTGAAGACTAATGGCAATGCTCTCATAGAAGACTCTAGAAATTAGAAATCTTCACCGGTCGCTCCAGTGAAACTGTCCTCTCCCGGACTGGACCACTACTACTCTCAGGAAGATTGCGTCGCTTATGTCCAGGCCTAAAAGTAGACATTATAATCAACCTAAAATTTATAATTAAAAATTAGATATATATAACATTAACAATAAAAATACAATAAATAACTATTTACAGTACTTTCAAATGAATAGCAATTTAATAACACTTGATATTGTGAACATAATTTTTAATAAATAATATCTCACAATATCAATATTAATTAGATATTAACAAAAATAGAAATATAATATTAAAAAAAGACTTGTGGTAATGGAACTATAATATGGATGTATTAAATGTATAAAGGTATATTACATTAAATTTAAGTTTACTGTTCAAATGTCTAAACTATAGATCAAACGGTAAGTTAAACATTCAAACAGTTAAAGTAATGGTCGAACGGTAAGTTAGGCCGACCGTTTGAATGTCTAAAACAACGTTCCACAGGTTATCGAATATTGTGTTGTTCATAGCGTTTGAACGGTATACGAATTGATCGGGATTCCAGACCGAGTCGACTCAGCAATTGAAATCCCTGGAATCCTTCAATTCCATGGATTTTACACCAAAATAAATGCAATAGAAACCTAAATAATCCTTCCTACCATGGATTAAAGCAAATCTACCGTTTATTTTGATGTACAAATCGGTTTATCCTAATTCAAACAAATAATCCATCAAAAACCTAAATCTAAACGGTAAAATGCTTTAAAAAAGAATAATACCGGTAATTAGAGGAAGAGGCTAAGAGTGGGTATTGTTGAAGGTGGCGAAGACGACGTTGAACGGTGGAGATAGACGGTTAACGGCTTAGAACGGAGGAAATGCACATGTTTGGCTTCCGTGAAAATGACGTCCCTGCCAACTTATATATGCAGTACCGTTCGAACGGTAAGTTAATACCGTTCGAATGTATTAACTGAAATTAAGTACCGAACAGTAATTAATTGAATATAAATGTAAGATGTTCTTTTTAAATATTCAATTTAATTGAATATAAATTTATTATAATATTAAATATAATAAATGCAATATATTTAATGTTATTATATTCTATTAAACACTATATATTATATTTATCATTTCTAATATAGTATATATTATATTATATTTGATTAAAATATATTATACTATTGAATATCATATAGTATATAGTATAAGTTATATGATATAGTATAATATAATATAGACTACTATATATACGACACTATGTTCATAGTGTTATATAACATATATGTTATATTAACTAATACATATATTTAATAGTAAATGTATTAGATGACTTGTTTAGTATATTTTTCATATTATATTGCAGTTATAAGCTAATTAGATGACACTCTCTATTCTGGCACTATAAATGACACTATATATGATAATATATATATTTTATATATATGATAATATAACATAACATGCTCAATTTTAGCTTTAGTATAATTAGAATACACTCTAATTGCTAGTATTATAAATGACACTATATATGATAGTATGTATTACATTATTATATAATATTATATTGTACGGTTACAACAATGAAGAGTGAACGACGTTGGAGCAATAAAGTTAAGGGAAAAAAAAAACTGCCCAACCACTCAGTTGTGTTTAAATATTGAGGTGAGTTGAGACGAAAGTTAAAAGTTGAATAAAATATTATAAAAATATTATTTTTTAATATTATTATTATTTTGAGATTTGAAAAGGTTGAATTATTTATTATATTTTGTGTTGAAATTTTAAAAAATTATAATAATTAAATGAGATAAGTTGAGATAAGTTAAAATGAGTTAAGATCCAAACTGACCTAAAACATATTAAGCAAGCAATTAAGAGTCGAAAGCTGACCAACAGTGAGCAATATATAATGTTTCCGGTCAAAAACTTCTTTGGAAATATTATGTATGCAGCTCTGCTTTGCTTTGCTTCTTTGGGTTTTATTGATTCATATTGCATCGTTGATTTCCTACCACAAGATATGGATTCAAACATCATGTGTTTGCTGTTTAGATGCCTCTCAATTATCTGCAGTTCCAAACTTATTTACACATTTTATTATTGTTTTTTTAAAATGAAAAAAACATTTACAAGGAGCATTACCGAATTGCATTGATTTTACCATGAAGACCTTTCCACTATAATTTTTCAGTTTCTTCATTCTTGAATGTGAGTGTATGGATGCGATGTCGTGTCCACACGGCCATTTATCGAATATAACAATTTAGTTTTATATTTAGGTATTTTAAGAATGGAAGAAGGTGTCATCCGTTAGTGAATGATTGGACACATCAGCTTAGCCATTGTTTCTTGACTATTTTGTAGGGCTAGGATTTTCTTTTCTTTTTAATTTTATTTTCTTTTTATACCCATTAGATGAGCATTGGATCTGCAATTTAGATTTAGAAAGGAAATTTTGCAGTAAAGAGATGTAGACTTATTGCATGTATTTTGAAGTAAACAACCTTATTCGAAGTATTCATATTTCATTTTTCATAAAATTATCTATAATTTAGTTAAAAAGTATATTTTTTATAATTTTTTTCTAAATTTTACTCATTTTTAAAAAATCTCCTACATCTCATTCCCTATCATTTCTCTATTATATTAAAATAATATTTCTTTATTATTTCTTTATTACTTTTTTCTCTCACTTCCATTTATAAACTTATCTACTTAATATTTTTTCATATATTTTGAACTATTACTCTAGTGAATATTTTAAACAAAACTTTAAATTATTTTTGTGGGTATGATAATATTTTTAAAATTAGTTTTTTTATATTTTCGTAATTAATTAAATTATTTTTAAAATTATTATTTAAAAGTATAAAATTTAAGTATAAAAAAAAGTGTAAATGATTGGAATAATAATTTATTTTATGTATTAAAATAAAATATTGACAAAAAATAGTTTGGGGAATGAAAAGTGATTCCTTATATTAGGGAAATTACTGTTTATTCTCTAAATATTTTGTCCGAAATAGGGATTCGGATGTAGGGGATATTTGCCACACCGAATGTGAATGCTTTCACTGTTTTTCATAATCTTTTAGTGCATTAACATTAAAGAAGTGTTAGGTTTATACACAATTCTTCTATTTATTTTGTAATAAAAAATATTTTACAATATGATAGGTTACATTAAACTGCATTAGTGTATATGCCAAAAATTTACCTTTGGCATTCACCATTGTAATTTCTTAGTGTGACCAACTGGTCTTTTCTTTCAATTGGTTATAAGTCTCATCTACACGTTTTAAATATCGAAGTTGTGTTTTTAACACCTCGAAGCTATGTTTTTAAATTTATCTTGTGATTTTTTAATGGAGCCATTTATTTTTAAAATCTTCAAAATATTTAAATGTCTAAAATTATTTTAAAGATAGGTATTTTTAGTATTATTGCACCAAACTTAATTTTCAAGTAAGCCTTTCTTTTATTGGCAAGTTCCGAAAATAATATAGTTTTAGAAAATTATTTTAATTAAATAATTTTCATTCTTTAAGAATATTATTTAACATTCTTTGTTTTATTTTATATTGAAAACTCTAATTATTTAGATGGGTTTATTTCTCTTAAAATATTTAGTGAGTTTTATTGTTTTATTTTATGATAAAGATTATTATTTTTTATAGTTAGAAAAATAGAGTTTGATTTTAAATAAAGTTGGATCTTAATTTTCTATCTATTTTTACCCCTCTCTGGTTTAAAAGGTCAACCGTTGGTTTAAATCTAAAAGTCCCTAGACGTAGGGCTAGAATTTAATCCCAAAATCATAGCTTTTTCCCCTCACTTTTTCCCTTCTCTCTCTCTCTCTCTCTCTCTCTCTCTCTCTCTCTCTTCTCCCAGCCGCCACCTTCTTCCCTGATTTCTCCGTCCCCTCGCATGCCACCATTAAATCCCCCTAGCTGCCACCACAGTGTCGATGACCAACACATCGTAGTCCTCCCCCACTTCCAAACGCCTCCCTCATGGCCTCTCTCTCTCTCTCTCTCTCTCTCTCTCTCTCTCTCTCGCAGATCTCCCTCTCCCCTCCTCTGTTTTCTCACCCACGACTTCTAGTTCTCTCAATGTCGTCGCAAGGTCCCAGTAGCCACCATCGTCCAGTCACCACCGGTAGCCAAGCCACGGACACCTATTTCCTCCCCACCATACGAAGCTCTCTCTCAGCCTTCCCTCTCATCAAAGCCATCTCTCGGATCTCGTTAGATCCTTGATGTCGTATGCTGCCATCCACAACCAGGTCGAGCCATCATGGGCTCCCTCCTAGGCCGAGTCGCCCCTGGCCATTTGTAACGCCTGTCCTTGTGGTGGGTCATTTTCAAAACAATTTTGATAAAAATCGACGGGAATTACGATTCCTTTTAAAATTTCTTTTCATTTCATGCCAGGATACAAAAGACTCAATGTTATAAATAGAATTTTTTTTCTTAATTAAAAGATTACATTGGAAAATATTAAATTTTATAATTAAAGTTTCTTTTACAAAATATCTTGTCTAGGCCTTCGTGCTATTCTCCTTGGGCTGTGCCCGTCCTAACCTGTCATGCTCATCTTGTCCCTTGGAGGGCACGCATAAAAACTAAAATGAGTCGATAACTCGTAAGCATTCCTTCATACAGTCAAAATATATCACCATAGGTTTTCAGTCATGTAGTTAGCATTCCGTACATACATATCATGCATACGTCTTTCAGTTCGTTTAAAAAATGTTGCGAGGTGGGATTTTTCTTTAAAACATGCTTTCTTCTTTAAAACAGTTCCCCATGCATCGCTGCCTTCATTTATTAAGGAATCTATTCATGCATTCATCCTTTTACGTACATTCATGCATTCATCTTTTCTTACGTACATTCATGCATACAGTCCATACATACATACATGCATTCTTTCTTAACATGCATACGTTCATTTTTATCACTTTCATTGGACGTAGCACACTGTTATACCCCATGTACTAGGATTAGAGGTCTTTTGGACCTGATTCCGCTTGTGGCCACAGGTTGGGAATCCATTCCGTCAGGGTGCAGCACTAGGTGTACTACTAATATTACTTACCCGGCATTGCAATCTGCACAATCCAATCCATTTATTGGTACCATTTCCATTTCATTCATGTGGCCGTTACGTATTTTCATACATCATCCATTCAGTCCGTTCATTCCTTTACGGTCCTTTCCTTTCCTTTACAGTCCTTTACGGTTCTTATAGTTCTTCAGTTCGTTTCTTTCATAGAAAGTCATTTTAAAAAGAAAAGACTTTTCATAAAAGTTATTTTAGAAAAAGTCATCCTTCATGGCATCATTTAAAACATCAGTTTGTGCATCATTTAAAGCATCATCTTTCATAGGGACATTTTAAAACACTTTCTTCATGTTTTTTAAAGCATAGGGCATAGGCCTCACTTTCATAGGGACATTTTGAAACACTTTCTTCGCGTCGTTTAAAGCATAGGGCCGAGGCCTCACTTTTCATTTTGTAAAAATACATACAATACATACCACATATAATATCTATCCACATGCCTACACATGCATACTTTGTGCGTAAAAAGGGGCTGCCAAGGAAGGGTCGCTACATACTTTTACTTGAAAACTTATCCTTCGTTTTCTTTTTAAGTAAAGCATGTCTGGTGGAGAAAAGTTTCGTTGTCCTTTTAGAGAAAAGCTTTCATTTTCTTCTTCGTGTATTTAATAAAAACTCTAGAAGAGTATGAACGCAATACTTACCTGGACTTCATGTCATACTCATTCCATGCAGTCCATTCGCATGCATGTCAGATAGCAACCTACATGCATACACATAACCTTACGTCATCATCTATCTAATGCATAAGTCATTATACTAAAAATAGAAGTATGCCCCACTAGGAACACTTTTCGTCCATCCTTGGGCTCTTACGTACTATTTACTATGCTAAAACCTTCAGGGTCTTATTTCTTAAAGTGAACCTTCGTGATTCATCTTAGGGTTAAGATGTGAAGACCTCCATCTCGTTCTTCTATTTCCACATTCCTACGCATGATTCCGACTAACAGAGTCATGCATCCCAACCTTAGACTACTTGCCCATTACTACCTTCACGTATCCTAGCCCATACTTAATCCTCATTTCCAACCAGTCAAGCTACATGAATTCAAGCCAACTCTGGGGCTAAAACACCATGTAACCATGCTCAGGACAGATTACCCATTACATATGGTTAACCTATCTGGCACACGTGTCTTGCCAGAGGCACATGTACCTTATCCCTTTTTATCACCTAAGAGCAACTTATAAGTCCAATGAATGCCCGCTCGTATAAACAAGCTCCATACTCCAAAATCAACTTGCTCAGACCTGGTCGATAGGACTCTTCCTACTTCTCGGCCCTGTACAAGTTCATCCCAACACTTGATAGGAGAGGACTGCATCCACAAATGCACCTCTGTCACGTCACGTAGCTCGAGACTAATCCCGAGTCACGTCACGATGCCCATCATGCTTCTGCTACACTCTTTGATACCTTTTCACCACTTCCATATACTCTCAGCCATAAGTCAACCACAAGGTGACACCCGTCACCTCGGACTACAGGCCACATCACCACTATTTCGGGGCAATGTTACACAGTTCCAGCCACATAATAAGAGGGCTGCATCCAAAAATGCGCCTCTGTCACATTATGCAGCTCGAGGCAAATTCCCCAGTTATGGCATGACACCCATCATGCTTCCATTGCACTCTCTAATACATTTTCACCACTTCCATATACTCTTAGACATAAGTCAACCACAAGGTGACATCCGTCACCCCGAACTACAGGCCACATCACCACTACTTTGGGACACTTTTACACAATTCCCGCCACTTAATAAGAGGACTGCATCCACAAATGCGCGTTTGTCACATTATCCAACTCGAGACAAATTCCTAAGTTACTGCATGACACCCATCATGCTTCTGCTACACTCTCTGATACCTTTTTACCACTTCACACTTACTTTCAGCCAGAAGTCAATCTCAACGTGACACCCGTCACCTTGGACTATAGCCACATCACCACTGCTCCGGGACACTGTTACACAGTTCCCGTCGCTACATCATACACTCCACGCTTCTCCGCTATGCCATCCAACCCTTCGTGACAGGCCATCTGTTGTATCATGTATAGCACAGAGTACACTCACTTGAGCTCTCTTCCATCGACACTACGACACACATTGCTACGATACACACCTCACGGTGCATCACTTCGTGACAAGGAGTATGCGCCACTCGTACTCCCTTTGCTACATCACTTATTATCACAATGCACATCACACGGTGCATCGCTACACGACACAAAGCACATGGCATGTGTACTCTCTTTATTCTACGCCACACATCACTACAGCGCACGTCACACGGTGTGTCACTGTAGTACATGGAGTACGCAGCACGTGTACTCCCTTCACACTTTACGCCGTATCACAACTACGACATCCATCTCAAGCCCATACTCACAGCACAGTCCACAACACTACACAGTCAAGCCTAACACTTCACAACTACGCAGGGAACTCCACAAATACTAACTATAGAGTCTATAGTCCAACCAATCAACTACTGTAAAAGTAAATAACTAGAGATAGAGGGTTATACCATCGACGAGATAACCCATACGTCACTCGCTTCCCGTCACAATCAAAGCATCGGAGGAGTCATACGAAGTGGTAACACTGCGTACGGTGGTTGTCCACCATGTAAAGTGGCAGTTGGGGCTTGAGAATAACTAGGCATGGTCTTGGAAAGGCTCAAGGTGGCCTTGTGGTGGTCAAAAGTACGGAGCACGGCGGAATCACGTCGTGAATGGTACATCCAAAGTGGATACAGGTTGCTTGAGGTGGAGAAAGACTATGGAACTTCATGGGAAGCTAGGCAGAGGTAGAGGAAGATGTGTTGGAGCTGTGGTGGCGAGGTGGTGGTTGTGCGGTGGCTCACGGCGGCGAATCGGCCACAAGTGGTGCAACTCGTGCCTTGGAGAGTGAGGGCTGTGTACAGCTCTATTGGGGATGAAAATTATTGGGGAAAGTCATGGTGATGAAAGGAACAAGATGGTGGTGGTGAAACACCGTGGGTAGCCGTGCATGGCTGTGCACGGTGGTACAACCGAATGGGTAGTTGTGAAGACCCATCGAAGAAAGAGATGTGACGCCCCCAAATTCCGCTTAGGATCGAACGGACATCTGAAGTGTTAGGACATGCAACACAAGGTTACTACCCCCGTTCATGACATATAAGATGCAATGTTCATAACATGCATCTAGTATTATGTAATATTGGCAGCGGATAATTTTTTTTTTTTTTTTTTTTTAGCAATACTATGTACCAAACTAAAAATATCCCAAATACTTGAAACATACTTCTTACATAAAGGCATACTAAATAGCCATGATCACCACACTCGTCCAAAATGGTTGTGATTAAAAAGGTACTTGAGATACAACTCCAAAAGTACAAGTACTAATCTAAGTTAAATACTATGCAATCATCGACATCGCACCGTAGCCTAGTCGACCGTGTTCAGTTGGTCGGATTCCAATTCTCCTTCGAGTCCTATAACAAGATCTACCATTAGGGGGGGGAATGATAGTTGGGACTACTATAGTAAGATTTGATTACAAATCTCAGCAAGTTAACATAAAACCTCCACACAGGTTAATGATGCATGCATGGCAGTAAAAGCATGAATGCATAATTAAAGTCGTAAGTAAGCATAGCATAACTTGACATATAGCATGACATAACTTGAACATAAACGTGAACGGAATTTGAATTAATGTGACATGAACTTGAGTTTAAAACATAACTTGGACTAGCAACATAACATGAACGTGAACTTGAAACATAACATGAACTTGAAACATAGCATGAATAGCATGAACGTGAACATGCATAACATAAATATGAACTTGAACTTAACATAAACCTGAGCATAACATGACATAAACGTGAACTTAAGACATAATGTGAACGTGAACATAAAATAACATGAACGTGAACTTGAAAATAACATGTACGTGAACATAACATGACAAAATCGTAAACTTGAAACATAACGTGAACATGAACATAACATAACATGAACGTGAGCTTGAACATATCATAAACGTGAACATAACATAATATGAACATGAACTTGAAACTTAACGTGAACATGAACATAACATGTACGTGAGCATAACATAACATAACATGAACTTGATCTGAAAATTGACTTAACATGTACTTGATCTGAAACTTAACTTAATATAAACTTGGAATCTCGCTTCTTTACTTAACATGAAGTTGGACTTGAATTCTGACAATAAAAAATGATTCCGCCAGTCGTTTTGTCAGGAATAGTGAACAATCAGAATGATTCCGCCCAACATATTTCATCAGAGATACTCAGACAATCAGAATGATTCCATCACAAGTATCTTAAAACACGTACCCTAGCAATCAGAATGATTACACCAGGAGTACCTAGTAATACTTTGACAATCAGAATGATTCCATCACGAGTATCTTAAAATAAGATACCCTAACAATCAGAATGATTACGCTAGGAGTAACTGCATAACTTAATTTGAACAGCACTCTAACAATCAAAATGATTTCGCCAAAAGTACCTCGTGTGAATTACAAGTGGAGATGCTCGAACAATCATAATGATTACATCACGAGTATGCTAGATATAACTGACTTAAACGTAACTTGAAAGACATAACTTACTTGAGATGGAAACACTTCATAACATGACCGAACATGTAACAGATGTCATACTTGACGTGACATACTTGCAACAGTGAATATTATATGATATGACATACTTATAACATACAACATTACATGACAGAATAGATTATATAATAGAAAAATATTCATGAAAGAATAAATCATGCGTAACAGATAAACATGTAATGATATGGCATGGCATGGCATATATGATAACATACATACATAAATTGTAGTTCCCTTACTCATCATACATACACAGTAAACTGATAGTAAGTTAGAAGCTAACTTAACTCGATCGTCGCGTTCTACAAGAATAAAGTATGAAACACGAGAAACTGTAAGAAGGTATTCTAAAAGTTAGACATGTAATTACTAATAATTAGAAACATGAAAACAATCTAACTTAAGGTAAAATTACCATTTTACCCTTTACATGTGAGAAAATAACCATTTTACCCCTAACTTAAGGATTTCATATCTTAACTCTAAAAATTTCTAAAATCTACATTCCTCATGTAAATTTTATCCTAAACTCAAATATCAACTCAGAAAAATTTAAAACAAAACACAACTATGGAAAACACACTATGGCCGAAACATCCATAAGTCATTTCTCTTGATTTTTGTTGCAAATCCTTCCAACTTCAAAACTCATGCTTAAACCAAAATTTTGCAACAAACATCTTCCAATCCTAAGTTTAAAACCATACTTAAAATATCCATTTAGAAAAAGCTAATAATCAACACCAAAATTTTTTTTGTAAAAAGATTCAAACACTTGAATCACAAGCTTTGACCCTAAATCAAAACATCTCCAAGAATTTCAAAAATCAAATCTTACTTCTAACATATTCATAACATAATTCTAAGATCAATCATGCTTTAAATCATCAAACTAAAGTCACTAAAATCACAAAATAACACTTGGAGTTTTTGGTTTTACACTTAGTCCAAAAAAATAATTTTTTCCTCAACTAGCTTTATAAATCTCTTGATCAATGGCTTAAGAAGGTGAGATCGTCGAAATAAAGCATCACATGGTTTAATAATGTGTCTTAAATAAGATCCAACCATCAAACTTAAAATCACATGCTTAAAAAACTAATAAAACATGATCTAATCCAAAAACATCAAATCTTAGGTCTAACCGAAATCCTCTTGCATAGAAAAATCATATATTTGAAATTAATACTAAATATCTTCAAAATAACATCCTAACATAAAAATAAGAGACTTACGATCATCATATAAAAATATCAAAGCCTTTAGAGTAAGATAAAACCTCGAAATATTCAAACTTTCTCCAAATAAAAACTGTTTTGCAACTTCCAGTTTTCAAGTTTCTAGATCTAAGAAAATCTATCATCAAAAGTTTTATTCATGCAACAAAATCTCAATGAAAATTCTAAAAATGCTAAAAACACTCCATAAATTTTTCAGACCAAGATATGTCCATTAACTTGGTCAAAAAATCCAAAACATAACAAACTCTTCAGATTCACGCCCAGAATGACCTTTCCATGGTTAAAAATACTTTTGACCGACCAAATGACTATGGAATGATACGAATAATATATCTAAAGAAACTATACTCAAATAGGAACAACGTTTATGAAGGATTTATCGTGTGAAAATATTTACAAAGGGTCAAAAATCTCCACGCAAAAACACACAGAAATCTCCCCTAGAGAGCTCTTTTGAGTTTCTCTCTAAGAACGGGGTGAAGAAGTGATGAAAGGGAAGTAAGTGTGACTTTCAAGACTCAAGACTTCTGTAGGGGGAAGATATAGACCTGAATAACCCTTGATTGGAGGTGGCTATGTGACATAAAGTGTAGAATAGTGGAGGGAGAGGACAGCCTGCAGAAGCTGTGAGGTATGGAGGTTGATGGGGTGGGTTTCTCCATCTCATCAAGGCACTATTGGGTGCAGCCAAGGGCAGTGAATGGTCTACCATGTGGGGGAGGAAAATTCTCCAAGAATCCTTGCCAAGGTGGCAAAATTCGTGGGCCTTGGTGAGCTTCAATCAAGTGGGCTTCAATTTGGGGTTTAAATGGGGTTTGGTTAGGGTTTGAGATGCTATCAAGCTCAAACCCAATTTTTCTTGGCCCAATTAAATTTCCAAGGTTTAAAAGGTTGAATAATGATGTCATAACAAGCATTTGAGAAATTAATAGCATGTGGAAGTGATTTAATCAAGTGATTAAACACAATGCTAGAAATTGGATCAAAAAGGGTTTGAATGCCAACTTTAGGGTTTGCGGAAACCGTTTAGAATTTCAGTTTCAACCAAACTTTTGGGGTTTCAATTGGATTCCAATCAGTTAGGGTTTCACTATGGTTGAAACCCTCTTTGATCTGGCTCAATTTGGTTGATCAGATGAAAAACAAGTTTTGCTTAGGTGGCTAGATCTCACACCTTGATTTCCTTCACAAATCCATCTAATGGTTCCTCTTTGGGCCAAGTGTCTAATACTATTCACTATGTCTGGCTAAGATCTTGCCAAGTGTCCAAATAAAACTTATCTAACCTAATTTGGACATTCCACATTGTGATTTTGAATACACTGCACTTAGTACGCTTATCGAGGTTACTATTCAGTCAAAAAAAAGCATAATAAACTTAGTACTAAAAAATTCTAAATATTCATATTAACTTACAGTAAAAACCGTTTACCAAAACTCAACCCTGAAGTGCCCCTATAAATAAATTCATAGTTTCGAACAGTCGTTTCGTCCGAAATTATGAAATGGGCTATTGCGTTATAAAATCCTAAATATTGAACTAAGTCTAGTGGTGTAGACTATAACATATTCTGACACTTCTAACTATCTAAAACAATTAAAATCGCAATTATGTTACCATAGTGAGTGATAACACTATGTTAACAAACTAAAACTTTTGCGATTAGCTTATTCGTAAAAACTTACGGAGTTTTCACGAGGTTCCTCAAGTCTATATAAATTCTATCATTGAATTTCTAGCAGGCTGTTACAGAGAAGTAGAGGGAAAGGAGGACATGACGAGAAAGCCCATGATGTGGTGGTGCTAGTGGAAGTGCTCGTTGGCCGTTTTGGCCATGCGTGGCGGTGCTAGGTGGAGGAAAGACTCTAACGCTCATTAGGTTGGAGGGAGAAAGAGAGAGAGAAGGCTGCCAGTGTAGCTCACCACCAGTGGGGTAGTGCTCGCCGGTGGGAGGAGAACATGTCGGAGGTGGAGGTAAGGCACGGCGGCTGGATGTGGCATCGACTGGAAGTGCAACCCACATGGTGAAGAACAACATGCGTATGTCGGGCATGGAGAAGAAAGAGAGGAGAGAGAAGAGAGAGAAGGAAGAAAGGAAAAAAGTGTGATACCCCGTTTATTAGTATATTTTCACTGAATGAGTATTTTTAATTTAATTAATATATTGGTTTATTTATTTTAAATTAATATATTTTAATTGGTTTTTAATTTATTTGATGTGGTGTCTAATTTATTTTAGTCGTTTTATGTTTTTAATATCGTTTTCAGCGGAACAATTTTTGGATCCTGGAAGTGAGGATTGAACCTCATTTCTTTTCTTTTCTCTTTTCTTTTTCCCTTTTCCTTTTTCTTTTTCTTCTTTTCCTTCCTTTTTCTTTCTTTTTCTTTCTTTTTCTTCTTCTTTTCATCTCCGGCTCTCTCTGCTCGTGCTCTACCCCTTCTATTTTCTCCTTCCCGTCACCCCTACTTCAGCCGGCCAGTGCACCGCCGTCCAGCAGCTGTGTTGTACACCACCCCCACCATTCTCTTCCCCTCCCACCAGAGATCATCCCCACCAATTCTCAGAGCCATCGGACCAGCCGTTAGCCGCCACGCACGGCTTAAAGTCACTGCCCCAGCCCTGTTTTCCACCCCTGTCGCCGGTTGCTTTCGCAGCCCAGAACCACCGCTCGCCAGCAGCGTGGCCTATACCACCGACCCAGTTTTCTTCCCCTCTCACCGGTGAACATCCCCACCAAGTTTCACCTCCATCCGAGCCACCGTTAGCCGCCGCGAGCTCCTCCAAGCCACACGATTTTTCACTGATTCCAACGTCGTCGCACCACCTCCGGCCACCATCTCTTCACAGCTTCTTCATCTACCTCTTCCCGTCCTAACCCACCTAATTTTAGCCCCGATCAGTTGCCGAAGCAGCTCCCACGAGCTCAACTCTGATGTGGGCTTTTTTCGATTCCTCCGCCGTTTCCACCACCACCCGGCGAGGGCCAAAGCTCACTTCCTTTAGCTTCATAAATATCTCAAGGCCATTCCCTATCAATTTCGTGCCTTGGTTTGTCCCCGTTCGAAAGTGGGTAATTTATTAGCCACGGCCACAGTGTGAAATACACTGTTACGTTGCTCTTCCTCCGTCGTTTGCAACGCCGCGAGCTTTCGAAAAATACCTTATAGCACTGTAAGTATTTTCCAAACTCTACTTTTAGATTTAAATATGTTTTGCTCTTACAATAAATTATCTGGTTGGTTGGTTGATTCCGGACTGAGTCCGAGGAGTTCGGGGGTCGGATGGATTAAGGACGGAGTTGCTTGGTTTGTTGAGTTATGGTTGGTTGGTTGTGTTGTGCATTGAGATTTGTATTTACATGGTGCATGCACGTGCATTTTATTTAAATTGAGAAAATCATGTTTTATTGGCGTAAATGGATTTTCGGGTGCGTGTGTACCACGACCCCAAGCCGGGATGAGGTATTATCTCGGTGGAGCTCCTCTGGTCACTCGGGAGTGTAATATACTGAGTGACGTCCACTGAGTCGAAGCTTGGCTACGAACGCGCCGGGCGCGGAATTGAGCGACAACGGGAGCGGGGGCTAGGGGATGCCTGGCTACGAACGCGCCAAGCGCGGAACTGGGCATCGCTCTATGCACCGACTCCGTGGCCCTTCGCTGGCGAGGGCTAGAGGATGCTTGGCTACGAACATGCGGGGCGCGGAACTAGGCATCGCTCGTTTAGGTGTCATACGCGTGGTGGATATCCGCGGTGTGGCACAAGAACCAGGGTGTGCGGATGACCCCTAGGGGAGGTCATGGTGCATACGGATTAATGGGTTATTTGGATTGAGTTGTATATTGGCCAAATGGACTTTTGGCGTGACACTTGTAAAGATCATGTTTTTGGGCCAAATGGGATTTTTGGCGTGCGTGGAAAAATACAGTTTTATGAGTTTGTGCATTGGCATTCTCTCATACATATTGTTTGAGTTTTAATATGTTTTTATCTAGTGTTGTTTGGACTTTACTTACCTGCGGCACCATTTTTGGTACCGTAGATTTTGATGCAGGGATCGAGGAGGAGGAGGAGCCTGAACCCGAGGATGCGGCTCCGCCGGAGTATTGAGTTGAAGTGCTTATCTATGGATTTTAATTGTATTTGTTTTGATGTTATGTATTTGGATTTGATAGTATTGAACATGTTATATTTTATTTACGCGTTTAAATGTATTATGTATGCTTTAAACAGCTTTGTATTAAACTAAGAAAAATTCTGGTACTTAGTTATATAACTTTGCTATCCGCTGCGTGTTTCTTCGTGCACATTTGTTGCTTTTACACACACTTGGCACTCGTCGATAGGGTGGTGACCCGTGTTGTCACCATCCGGACGTCTCGATTTTCCCGTGTCTATGCGTGAGGATTTGGGGGCGTCACAAAAAGTGAAGAGAAGAGGATAGGGGCTTGGGTATTTAATCCAAGTCCTTCGTTTCGGAATACTCAAAACGATCTAACGATGAGTTTAAACACTAATTTAAAAAAGCGTAAGTGTTTTATTTAAACTAAAGTTTAAAATAAAACACTGAGACGAATTAAGATAGAATATTATTTTATAAACTAAAGTTTATAAAATATTATTTCTTCATCATTATTTAAAATGATGAAGTATCGTTAATTACTCAAACAGAATAAAACCATTTAAATTAATTTTAGAGTTTTCAACATAAATTTAAATCCCTTAATATTTTAAATAACTAAAATATTTACTTTAAGTAATTATCCACAATTATAATATTTTTAGAGCTATTTAAAATATTATAATTGTGTTATTTTAAAAGACAAGTTTATCTAATAATACTGGAAATATCTCATATAAATATTTTCAGAATATTTAAAATATCCGTAAGTTTTAAAATATCTATCTAGCTTTAAAATCCGCTTGATAACTTTCGAAACACGCTATCGAGGTATAGCACGTAGGATAAGGCTCAGCACATAGACCGAAGCTCAAAACGTAGAACGAGGCTCAACACATAGACCGAAACTCAGCACATAGACCGAAACTCAAAACATAGATCGAGACTCATAATTAAAGGAGAAAAAAGAAGGAGCGGATATCACACCATTGTTGCTCCACCCCAATTGTGCATCTCTCTCATTTTTTGTCTCTCATTTTCAACCGAGTATGCTTACTAAATGGCATATATTATAATTTTTTTGAAAAAGCCTATGCATTTAGGTAATTTCTTATGCATAGTTAGAAAACCCTTATTCTCTTCCTCTTCTTTCAAGCTAGACTTCCAACTTGCTCACCATTGCACATATTGGTCTACTCAAACTCAAAGTGAGCTAAAGTCTAAACGGTTGAAGGTAAGAACTAAATTGAGTCAAAGCCATGATGTGCAACTATATTCTTGTTATTACACCCCTCGGTCTATCTATGATTTGGAATCTTTCTTTATGTTATTGTGTTGCTAGTCATAATTGTAATGGTGATTGTTTTAATGATTAATTTTTTTATAAGTACGATACACGCACACTTTTTTTTTTTTGATAAGTAGACACACACATATATATAATGAACAATCCGGTCATCCCGAAACAGTACTTTGACAAATATAAGTATTGAAATATTTAGTTTCAATGTCCAAACTGAAAATATCCCCAAAATGGAACTCAAAACATTGCTTAAAACACTACTTAAGACTAGTGGTCTAATGTGTAGTTTTGATAGTGAGATGAGATGATATGGTTTTAGATAAAAGTTGAATAAGCTTTTGCCACATCCAGCTTAACTATGTTAAATAGTCTAAGGGATGTGGGTTGTGTGTTCTTGCATGTCTATGTGTAATGCCCAATAATATGTGAATCTTAGGAAACAAAAACATGCTGAAGTATTGGAAGTGTCCAGCAATTGGGTACATGAGACGCATTTTTTGATAGGTGGGTACATGACTTGTATTTGGAAACATTAGGCATAAATGTGCTTGTTGGAAGAATTGATAAGACTATTGAACTTGCCCTACAAACCCAAAAACACCAATAATCATAACAACCAAATGTCATGATGCTGTTCCATGTTGCATAGATTTCAAACTGGATGTGTCAATTATTACCATGTAAATTAGCGTGGGAATTAAATATTCAATGAATAAAGTCATATATGCATTATATTCTCCTTACTAAGCCATCATCAATTAGTAAGGAGAATATGTGATATTAGTTATTATGGGTCTGAATGGTAGGATAGCATATATTAGTCTTAATAACATATTGTGTAGATTGATGCATTTTATCTACCATTGGCAGATTGATGTTTGGTTGCAAAGCACAATGACTGTTCTGAAAATTTCCCGCTTGTAAATAAGGAGGTGGATTGTTGTGGAATTAAATGGAGTTCCACCCACCCCTGCCTAGCTTGTGTTCGAATTATAGCTGCCTACTTCAATAGAGGTATTTCCCAACTGAGGAGTATAAAAATGTATTGGGCTATGTTGTGTAAAAAAAGGACATAGATCCCATAGTCTGTACTTGCTCTTCATTAAACTACATATTATGTGAATCTTCAACATTGGATGAATGAATGTCCTTTATTAAGTTGGCAGAAAAAAATAAATAAATAAATAAAAGAAGAAGAAGATGATTGCACATAGTTTTGTTGGTGTGGATCCTAGATTAATGTTCAACAGGTCGATAGATAAGTCATCAAATGAAATATATGTTACTAGGCCTGTGCTAGGGTTCACAATTATATCTATGAAATCATAAAAAGTATAAGGTTAATAGATTTATGAAATCATAAAAAGAATTAAATAAATCAATTGAAATTCTCAAATAAAGTTACCCGATTCAAGCTTATAGCTCTCAGTATCAATGCAAATGGTATATGGTCCAATGGGCGTATCACTTAACCAGTTCTCTGTGCAAACGAGGGCTTTTGTAGTTGACAGTGATAATGAACTCCGGTAAGAATCCAATACTCGACCTCTAGTGCTAAATACCGATTCAAAGGCAACCGTAATGATAGGAATGGCTAGCACATCTCGGGCAATACGAGAAAGGATCTGATACTTGGTAGAATTAACCTTCCACCAAGTTAATAACTGAAACACATCGCTAGGTGCCTCGACCTCTTCCATAAAATATCGTTCAATCTCAGAAGTACACTCCATAATATTGGTCATTTTCTACTAGTTCTATACTAGTAGTCCCTGGTACATAATTAAGCAGTCGTGAGGGTGGCTACCCAATAGAGCTTTGAAAGAAGTCAATTTGGTGGAGGCATTTGGTGTGGAGTTGAACCACCACTCTGCCAAGGGTACCCAAGTTGACCAATCCTTCAATCTATCTCCTGACACCTGTGATAGTTTTCTAGTACTTTATTCATGTCTTCAAACTGGCCTTCAGTCTGAGGATGATAAGTTGTAGACAATTGCATTTGGACCCCTTGCAGCTTAAAGAACGTTCTCCAAAAATTTATGGTGAAGATAGGATCTCAATCATACACCGCTTAGGTAGGAAAATCATGCAAGTTGAACACCTATTTGAGGAAAATCTCTACCACACCTATTTGAGGAAAATCTCTACCACTTTTGTAGCTGTACAAGGGTGCTTAAGGGGAGTGAAGTGAATATACTTAGTCAACTTGTCTACTACCACCCATAGAGTATCAAAACCTTTAGAGTTGGGTAGGCCATCAATGAAATCCATTGTAATGTGGGTCCAAAGTTGTTTTGGTATGGTTAAAGGCTGTAACAGTCTACTAGATCGAGTATTATCCATTATAACTCTCTGACAGAGGTTGCAGTTCCTTATAAATTGTTTCACTTCCCTCTTTTGTCTAGGCTAGTAAAAATCCTTCCTTACCCTGTGTATGGTCTTGTCATAACCAGAGTCTCCCCCCCAAGGGCTGCTATGTAACGGTTTTAGCAATTTGTCTTTGAAATTAGGTTAATTGGGTATATACAACCTACCCTTATACAGCAATAAGTCCTCCCTCAGTGCATAATCAGTTGTTAGTTCCCCTCTCTTGCATTTATCTATAAGGCTTTTCAACATTTCATCTTCACCGTAGGCTTCCTTAACCTTATCCATCCAAACTACTGCAAGAAAGGTACTTAGGGCTAGTGTCCATTCTTCCTCAGCCCTTTTTCTAGGGAGTGCACCCGTCTCTATGTTAGTAGCCCTTCTTTTGTATTCCATTATGAAATCATGTTAGTAGCCCTTCTTTTGTATTCCATTATGAAATCATAACCAATGAGTTTGGTTATACATCTCTACTGAGCTAGAGTGCCCACCTTATGATCCAATGCATATTTTAAGCTCTATTGATTAGTTTTGATTACAAATTTTTGTCCTAGCAAGTAGGGCCTCCACTTGAGTACGGCTGAGACAAGCATATAACTCTTTCTCATATGTTGACATTAAAAGTGCCCTTCCTTTCAATGCTTGACTAAAAAAGGCAAATGGCCTCCCTTTTTGCATTAACACCGACCCAATAATACCTCTAGAGACATCACACTTAATGGTAAAGGGAAGTGTGAAATCTAGTAATGCTAGGATTGGTTGTTGCATGACTACTTGTTTCAACCTCTCAAAAACCTTCTTCCCTCCTCAGTCCAATGGAAATTATTTTTCTTCAACATTTCTGTCAGGGGGTAGCAATGCCTCCATATCCTTGGATAAATCTCATGTTATACCTATGAGGCCCAAGAATCCTCTGAGCTCCTTGATGGTGTGAGGGAAGGACCATTCTCTCATGGCTTGCAGTTTCTCAGGGTCGGTTCTAACCCCTTGGGCAAATATCAGATGGTCCAAATAGGAGATCTCATCACATTTGAATTTATGCTTGGTTTTACTTGACATATAGTTGGTGTTGCTACAAAGTTATTAGAGTAGCCTTTAGGTGTCCAAGATGGTCCTGTACAGACTTGCTATACAATAATTTGTCATAAAAAAAAGTACAAATTTTCTTAGGTATGGTTTAAACACCTCATTCATGAGACCTTAGAAAGTAGATAGGGCATTGGTCAATCTATAGGGCATGACAAGAAACTCATAGTGTCCCTCATGTGTTCTAAAGGCTATTATAGGCACATCATGTGCTTCAATTGAATTTGGTGATACCCTGACCTTAGGTCTAGCTTAGCGAACATAGTTGCCCAATGTAATTCATCTATGAGTTCTTCCACCATAGAAATGGGAAACTTTTCTTTGACTGTAAAATTTTTAGCTCCCTGTAATCAACACATAGCCTCCATGTTCCATATGATTTTCTCACTAGGAGGATAGGGGAAGAGTAGTGGGCTTTGGCTTGGCTGGATAACCCCACTACTCAGTAACTCCTTTACAATTATTTTCATCTCATCATTTTGGAAGTAAGGATATCTATAAGGCTAGATTGAGATGGATGTGGTTCCATGAAGTAAATTTATGGCATTTTCATGGGATAGAGATGGTGGTAAGCCCTTACGCTCTACGAACACCTCTTGGAAGTCTTTTAGCAACTCCTAAATTTTCTAGGAAGGTTTAAACTCATATTTGGTTGACCAGTGCTTTCCTCTTCCTTTAGTTGTAATACCACCCCTTTATTCGAAAAACAAGTATTTGGACTGTCACCTTGATTCCCTTGCCCTGACCCTCACTGGGAATTAGCTCCCTATTGGCTACTCTGACCTTTACACTTTCGGTGAAATCAATGAGAATTTGTGCAGTGTTAGTGTAACATCCCATTAGAAATTCAATGGTATAATTTCTATTTAGTTTAAGAACCTTGTGAAAACTCCATAAGTTTTTACGAATTGACCAATCGCATAGATTTTATTTTGTCAATATAGTTAATATTATCACTTACTATGGTGCCAGAAGTGCAATTTTAATTATTTGAGGTAGTTAAAAGAGTCAGAATACGTTATGGTCAGTACCATTAGACTCAGTTAATTATTTAAAATTTTATGGTGCAATAACTCATTTTCATATTTTCGGATGAAACACTTATTCAAAAGCATGAAATTATTTTTAAGGGTACTTTAGGGTTGAATTTCGGTAAATGATTTTCATTATAGGTTCATATGAATATTTATGATTTTTTAATAATAAGTTTATTATGCAGTGTTTTGGATTGAATAGTAATCTCAATCAGTGCACCAAGTGTAATGTTTTCAAAATCATAGTACGGAATATCCAAATTGGATTAGAGAAGTTTTATTTAGACACTTGGCATGATCATAGCCATAAATGATGAATAGTATTAGACACTTGGCACCATGAGGAACATTTGATGGATTTGAAGGAATCAAGGTGTGAGATCATGTCACCTAAGCAAAAACCGTATTCTATCTAACCAATCAAATTATGCCAAACCAAAGAGGATTTACACCATAGTATGATTGGAATCCAACTGAGAACCCAAAAGTATGGTTGAAAGCGAAATCCTAAACGGTTTTATCCGAATCATAACAAAACCTAACTGAATCGGTTTCTAGCATTATGTTTAATCGCTTAATTAAATTATTTTCATATGCTATTAATCATTCAAATTTATGTTGGAACATCATTATCCAACATTTTTAACTTTGGATAATTGTGTGAGCCAAGAGAAATTCGATTTAAACTTGATAGCAACCCAAACCCTCTTAAAACCCAAAATTGAGGTCCATTCAGTTAAGGCCCATGAATTTGAACACATTAGTATTGCGTTGTGAAAATTTGCAAGTTTACAAAATCATAACAAGTAATATAATGATAAAGAAGGATGTTGAACCCACGAGGACTATTTACCTATTAATTATTGAAATTGTTCTAATTCTAAATTATTTGAAAATCAAGAAAAGTGATGGATTTTGAATCTGAAAAATAAAAATATAAAACAAATATAAAATTAACTCAACAAATGAAGAATGAACCAAATATTTGAAAAGAAGAAGATTTCACCTAATAAAAAAACACTAAGACATCTGACTCACCTAACCAATCCAATCACAAATCCTAATAATGCAATCATCAATTATCATCCTACGATACCCATGATTCTAACTTATCTAAGACTCTTTCTCGAGTAGAATTAGAATTACCAAACATACGATACCCATAATATGTCTATGCGAATTTAAAAGTATTTGAGCACATTAAGATTTATAATATTTCATATAAAAGCCGCATAAATCATGTTGGCACATTTCTGTCTTTTGTTCAATTCATGGCATACATCATATTAAAACAACACTACATGCATCATCTCTTGAATTAACATGCACAAAAAATCACTCAAATATTGGCCAGATAATTAAAAACATTAAACTCAATAATGTATACTCAAAAAGAATGATAAAATTATGATCACATAGAAATAAGATTCGGAATTGTCATGAAGAGACTACATTGTAGCTTTAGCAATAGAAATTAGCTTATAATAGACTCAAAACAAACCATAATAATTTTGCAATTCATAATGAAAATTGTACAAAGACAAGATGAAAGAGTTAAGAAGAAAACTGTTTGTAGATCAAGAATCTCAATCGTCAACAACTCCAATTCGGCTTCTGTCTTCTTTTTCTCTTTGCAAGCTTTGAATCCCTCTTCAATGCTGAAGAAAATCCTTTTTTATTTTCAAGGTTCTAGTCGTCCTCCATCTTATCTCCCCAAAAACAAGATTCTCCCAAAATCGGCTGATTTTCTGCTACCTTCTTGATTTTCTTTTTTCTCTATTGAAATCTTCTTTTTATTGAAAGTCTTAAACACAAAAGTGGTAGGGTTTCTTCTGAGATTTCCATAGATATCTAGATCACTCTTTTTGAAATTTTCTAGCAAAAGTTATGCTCAAAATATTGAAGGCTATTTCAGAAAATTCGAGAAAGGAAAGTTTTATTAGACTGTTAATGAAGGGAATTTGAATTTGAAAAGAAAAGTTTCTCCTTAATTCCCACAACTCCTTTAATTTATTTATTCCTAAATAAAAATAAACAAAATAAATAAAAACTCTAATAAATAAGGAAATCAAACACAAACTAACATAAAAATAAGAATAAAAATATGACAAAACTTATATAGAGATTAAATACATCACATTGCTTCTTGAATAAGTTTTGCACCACGACTTGGCTGACCAAATCTTTCCAAAATAGGGCCTAGAGGATACTTGAAGTAAAAAGCTAAAGGGTCACCTCACTCTTTCAATTCTACACTCCACCTAGAGGCAATATCTTTGTCTGATTTTTTTATATTGAATTGGGTAAGAAAGATCAACACTCAAGCTTCCTTTTAACCTTATTATTTTTTATAACTTGTACAAGAAGCCCTCCAGCCCACTTTCCATGAAAATCATCTCTCCATTACACTTTCCTTTGAAAAAACACAAAAGACACTTTCAGACAGCTTTCTGAACTCTTTTGCATGCTTGATTTGAAGTTTTTAAGTGTTTTCTCACAAAATTCTCTTCTTAAAATTTTTTCTTTTGTTAGTCTAGTTTACATGGATATCACATTTGTTCTATGTCAAGATTGTTTGTTTGGTCCAATATTGTTTAAACCCCAGAAAGGTCATTCTGACTGATAAACTGGAGAGTATATTGTATTTTGTTGTTTTTGACCAAGCTAATGGATAGATCTTGGTCCAAAATTGTTATGGTGTATTTTTAACATGTGTATACAATTATGGGTTGAGAATTTTTTGCATGATTAAACATTTTGAGAATGATTTTCTTAGATCTAGAAACTTAGAAACTGGAAAAAGAAAAACGGTTTCTGTTTTGAGAAAATTTAAATATTTTATGGTCTAATCTTATATCGATGGCTTTGATATTTTTATTTGAGGATAATAAGCCTCTTATATACATGTTAGAGTATTATTTTAAAGATATTTAATATTAGTTTCAAATATATGAATTTTTATGCAAGAGCATATTCGGTTAGGCCAAAGTATTGATGTTCTTGGTTAAATTTATGTTTTAGTTGATTTTTAACCATGTGATATTGAGTTTGAAGTTTAGATCTGTTTTAGGACACATTTTTAAATAATGTGATGGTTTGGTTTGAAGATCACATCTTTATAAGTCTTGGATTGGGAGGTTGATCAAAACAAGTTAGAAACAAAAATTTGATTTTGAACTTAGAAAGAGAAACCTGAAAAGTTTAAGTGTGGTTTTAGTAATTTTGATGACTTTTGTTCATGATTCAAAATATTATTATTCTTAAGAATATGTTATGAATATATTAGACGTTGGATTTGGAAGTTTTTGAAGTTCTTAGAGATGCTTTGAAATAGATCAAATCATATGATTCAAGGGTTCACTTTTTTAGTTAAAAAGTTTGGATCCTTTTTCCAAAACATTTGGTTTCGATTTCTAGCATATTTTTAGTGAATATTTTAAGTACATTTTTTAAATTTAGAATAGGAAAATCTTTGTTGCAAAAATTTGTTTTGATCATGACTTTTGAAATTGAAAGAATTGCAACAAAAATCAAGGGAAAAAGCCTATGCATGTTTCGACCCTTATGGAGTTTTCATAGTTGTATTTAGTTTTAAAATATTCTAAGTGTGTATTTGAGTTCAAGACAAGATTTACACGAGCTATGTACATTTTGGTGATTTTTGAAATTAAGATGCAAAATCCGTAAGTTATGGGTAAATAGTCATTTCCCACTCGGAGAGGGTAAAATGGTAATTTTTCTCTAAGTTAGTATTTTTCCATGTTTCTAATTGTTAGTGTTTAAGTTCTAACCTATAGAATCACTATTTTCAGTTACTTGTGATCGCGCTTGAGTTTTACTTAGAAAATGTGGAAATCGAGGTGAGTTAGATTTTAACTTACTATCAATTTAATGTGTATGTTTTATGAGTATAGAAACTATATTGTATGTATGTATGTTATCATATATGTCATGCCATGGCAAGTCATTACTTATTCATCTATTACACAATTTATTCTGTCACGAGTTATTCATCTGCTACACAAAATATTCTGTCAAGTGTTGTTATACATTGCAAGTATGTCATGTTAATTATGCCATTTATTACATGTATTTCATGTCATGTAATATAATTTGTTGCAAGTATGTCATGTTAAATATGTTATATGTTACATATTATGTCATGTTACGAAATATTCTATTACATGTTATGTCATGTTATGAAATATTTCTATTTCAAGTAAGTCATGTCTTTTGAGTTATGTTCAAGTCATGTTGTGTTATGTCAGAGCTTTTATCCTTTCATATTCCAATGACGTCTAGTTACAAATACAGTTTTGTGAATTTCGATAACAGTCATGTCAAGTTATTCATGTGAATCATGATCGTAAGTATTAGAATGGGGTAATATCCTAATGAAACTCCTTTGTTGACACTAGAGTATCTAAATCGGTGTGAAATTCCCTGAGTTGATGAAATAGTATCAATGGGTGGCAAGCGGGGACCTAACTAGCTGGGTACCGGAGCGCGTGATGACTTGCAGAAATTCACATTACAGTTTTACCATATCGCTCGACTAAATTCAGGCAGTGTTGAACGCTCGATGCGGGCTTAACACCCCGCTCGAGCGAAGTCAGACAAAGTTGAACGCTCAATGCTCGCTCGACACGCCGCTCGAGCGAACATCATATTTACAGATCTACAGTTTTTCCGCCGTCGAGGTATATTTAAGTGATTTTACATCATATGGCTATACTTCTGACTAGAGAACACTGTTTGGGATAGAAAAACACAGCTAGAAGAATTCAAGTCATCTGTTTTGGAGAGAGAGTTCCACGCATTGCACGTAAGTTGGAATCATACACAGACACAGACAGGAGACAAGCAGTGAATCATATTCAGGTGTTTTTGAAGACGAGCTGCCACTGTGATGAGTATTTTTCAGTGTTTATTTTCTTTCCAATATTCTCAGAACAATTATGGTGAATTCGTTTATGTTGAATTCCATTTTTAGCATGAACTAAATTTTATTTATTCTAGGAAAACGATGTAACCTAGTTCCGAACTATGCTTGATTGTTTATGCTAATTTAAAGCAATTATCTCTTTGTTTATCTGATTTATTCTGAGCTTATTGCTTCTAATTAACTGGCCATTGATTAGATGATATTTTAATCTTGTGATTTGCTATCGAAAGAGAGCATTATAGGATTGATGTTGAATATTTCAACATAGGTAAATATAGAGATTGAAAGACTTCTATGAACTTATGTAGTATTTAAATCATTGGTCTTATTGCTTTCTTACTATATTAATTTGCATATTCTTATGTAAATTGATGAACAAGAATAATTTCAAATTGACTATCGAAAGAGGCTTTTGGATGAATTAGAAATTTGCTAATAAACAAAAAGAATTAAATTAAATTAGTTAGATGAGTAAAGTATAGTGAGGAATTAGGTAAAATCAATTTCCTAGAAGTTT
The DNA here is from genome assembly GCA_011037825.1 of Carya cathayensis. Lineage (NCBI taxonomy): Eukaryota > Viridiplantae > Streptophyta > Magnoliopsida > Fagales > Juglandaceae > Carya > Carya cathayensis. Next base: position 65,790 of record QGSO01000233.1, on the reverse strand, counting down.
TCTTTCCCATTAATTTGATCTTCGAACATCATTTTTTTATTTCCTTTGCATATTTTTCTTGAAATTTATTTTAGTTTAAATTGCAACTACAAAAGATCTTAGTGATTTCTCTAAATAAAATCAAGATTAGTATAATTTTGATATTTGTCAAAATTAAGATACCAATCCCTGAGGACGATACTCTTCTTATCACTTTACTATAAAACTACGATACTGTGCACTTACAGTTTTGCACCAATCAAGTTTTTGGCGCCGTTGCCGGGAATTGATTTATTCTTATTCTTTTTGCCAATATCAATACAAAGTAATCTTGGTTTTAATTTAGAATTTTATTTTAATTTGTTCTTATATTTTATTTTTGCTCTACAGGTGTGTTTTTTACGTTGGATGTGCCGTGCTAGATCTCGTGACAATACTCATTTTGATCTGGAGATTAAAAGAACTCTTAAATCACAAAGAAAAAATAAGATAGTAGCTATGGCTGACGAACAACATGATGCACTGCCACGCACCTTGAAAGACTATGTACGGCCAGTTGTGAATGGAAATTACTCGAGTATAAGACGCCAGACTATTAATGCCAACAACTTTGGGCTCAAACAATCTTTGATTAGCATGGTGTAGCAGGCCCAATTATCATATCGCCACTTGATGATCCCAATATTCATTTGGCAATGTCCTTGGAGGTTTGCGACACTGTAAAGATCAATGGTGTTACTGAAGACACCATTAGACTGAGATTGTTCCCTTTTTCTTTGAGGGACAAGGCTAGAGGTTGGCTACAATCTCT
>QGSO01000233.1:60000-62500 GCA_011037825.1 Carya cathayensis | reverse complement strand
ATGTATGCATGGATTACCACAAGTTGAACAAAGCAACAAGGAATGATCATTTTCCACTTCCATTAATTGATCAAATGTTGGATCGATTGGCTGGGTACTCCTATTATTGCTTTTTAGATGGTTATTCGGGGTATAACCAGATTACCATAGCCCCTGAAGATCAAGAGAAAACTACTTTCACATTCCCCTATGGAACATTTGCTTTTAGGAGGATGCCCTTTAGATTGTGCAACGCCCCTACGACATTTCAACGTTGCATGATGGCTATCTTTTCTGATATGGTGGAAGATATAATGGAAATTTTCATGAATGACTTCAGTTTTTTATACATCTTTTGACCATTGTTTGCATAATTTAGCTCTTGTTTTGCAGAGATGTGAAGATAAAAATCTAGTCATAAACTGGGAGAAGTGTCATTTCATGGTTCAAGAATGGATCGTGCTTGGCCATAGAGTGTCATTTAAAGGAATTGAGGTAGATCGAGCTAAAATTGCAACCATAGAAAAACTACCACCTCCAAAGAATGTGAAGACAATCATAAGTTTTTTTAGACATGCGGGATTTTATAGAAGATTTATCAAGGATTTTTCTAAACTCTCTAAACCTTTATGTAATCTTCTTGAAAAAAATTCTACATTTGACTTTGATGATATTTGTTTGCAGGCCTTTAATGCAATCAAGGAGAAACTAATTTTAGCACCAATTATGATTGTACCTTATCGGAGTCAACCTTTTGAAGTTATGTGCGATGCAAGTGACGTTGCAATTGGAGCAATGTTGGGACAAAGGCGAGACAAACTATTTAGGGCCATCTATTATGCAAGCCGGACATTGAATGAAACTCAATTAAATTATACAACAACTGAGAAGGAGATGTTGGCTGTGGTGTTTGCTTGTGACAAATTTTAGTCTTACCTCATTGGTACAAAGGTGATAGTGTTCACTGATCATGCAATACTTCGCTATTTGTTTGGCAAAAAGGATGTTAAGCCTAGGCTAATTCGTTGGATCCTGCTTCTTCAAGAATTTGATTTGGAGATTCGAGATAAGAGAGGAAGTGAAAATTCAGTTGCTGATCATCTCTCTCGGCTAAAGCAAGAGGAAGAAAGACCAGATTCAATAATCCAAGAAGCATTCCCTGATGAGCAGTTGTTTGCATATGAGATCAAGCTTCCGTGGTATGCTGATATTGTAAACTACCTGGTTTGTAAAGTACTACCACCTGATCTTACTTACTATCAACGCAAGAAGTTTTTGTATGATATGAAATATTATCTTTGGGATGAGCCTTTGTTGTTCAAAAATGCCCTAATCAAATCATTCGAAAATGTGTGCCAGAAGAAGAGATGCAAGTCATTCTCCATCATTGCCATCATCATCATATGGAGGACACTTTGGAGCAACCCGTACAGCAGCTAAGGTACTTCAAAGTGGGTTCTTTTGGCCTTCTATTTTTCGTGATAGTTATACTTTGGTAAAAACTTGTGACCGTTGCCAACGTATTGGAAATATTTCAAGGCGTCATGAGTCACCATTGAAAAATATCTTAGAAGTTGAGTTGTTTAATGTTTGGGGAATAGATTTTATGGGGCCTTTTCCTCCTTCTTTTGGCTTTACTTATATCTTGTTAGCAGTTAATTATTTTTCAAAATAGGTGGAAGCAATTGCTACAACAAGAAATGATGCAAAGGTAGTGCTCAAATTTTTGCACAAAAATTTATTCACAAGATGTGGCACTACACGAGCTATTATTAGTGATGAACGGATCCACTTTTGCAACAAGTTGTTTGATAATCTTCTCTCTAAATTTGGTGTAAAGCACAAGATAGCACTTGCTTACCATCCTCAAACTAATGGCCAAGCTAAAATTTCAAATCGAGAAATCAAGAACANCCGTCGAGGTATATTTAAGTGATTTTACATCATATGGCTATACTTCTGACTAGAGAACACTGTTTGGGATAGAAAAACACAGCTAGAAGAATTCAAGTCATCTGTTTTGGAGAGAGAGTTCCACGCATTGCACGTAAGTTGGAATCATACACAGACACAGACAGGAGACAAGCAGTGAATCATATTCAGGTGTTTTTGAAGACGAGCTGCCACTGTGATGAGTATTTTTCAGTGTTTATTTTCTTTCCAATATTCTCAGAACAATTATGGTGAATTCGTTTATGTTGAATTCCATTTTTAGCATGAACTAAATTTTATTTATTCTAGGAAAACGATGTAACCTAGTTCCGAACTATGCTTGATTGTTTATGCTAATTTAAAGCAATTATCTCTTTGTTTATCTGATTTATTCTGAGCTTATTGCTTCTAATTAACTGGCCATTGATTAGATGATATTTTAATCTTGTGATTTGCTATCGAAAGAGAGCATTATAGGATTGATGTTGAATATTTCAACATAGGTAAATATAGAGATTGAAAGACTTCTATGAACTTATGTAGTATTTAAATCATTGGTCTTATTGCTTTCTTACTATATTAATTTGCA
>QGSO01000233.1:0-55000 GCA_011037825.1 Carya cathayensis | reverse complement strand
TTTAGAAGTTGAGTTGTTTAATGTTTGGGGAATAGATTTTATGGGGCATTTTCCTCCTTCTTTTGGCTTTGCTTATATATTGTTAGCAGTTGATTATTTTTCAAAATTGGTGGAAGCAATTGCTACAACAACAAATGATGCAAAGGTAGTGCTCAAATTTCTGTACAAAAATTTATTCACAAGATGTGGCACTCCACGAGCTATTATTAGTGATGAAGGGACCCACTTTTGCAACAAGTTGTTTGATAATCTTCTCTCTAAATTTGGTGTAAAGCACAAGATAGCACTTGCTTACCATCCTCAAACTAATGGCCAAGCTGAAATTTCAAATCGAGAAATCAAGAACATCCTTGAGAAGACTGTCAACACCAATAGAAAGGATTGGGTGAAGAAGCTTGATAATGCTTTGTGGGCATACCGTACAACCTTTAAAGCTTGATGATTTTGGAAAGGCATGTCACCTTCCTGTGGAGTTGGAGCATAGAACTTATTGGGCTGTAAAGAAGTTTAACTTTGATTTGAAGGTAGTAAGGGAAAAGCAAATTCTTCAATTAAATGAGACGGATGAGTTCCGGAATGACGCATATGAAAATGCAAAGATCTATAAAGAACGAACGAAGAAGTGGCATGACAAACAGATTCTTAGGCGTGAGTTTGCACCGGGACAACAGGTTTTACTCTTTAATTCACGACTCAAACTCTTTCCAGGAAAGTTAAAATCAAGATGGACAGGTCCTTATACAATTGATAAAGTTTTCTCTTTTGGAGCCATAGACTTGAAAGACAAGACAAGGAATATATTCAGAGTTAATGGTCAAAAATTTAAGCACTACTATGGAGAACAAGTGGAGAGGAACTATGCATTTATTCCTCTTGGAGATCCTAATTGATGAAAATTGAAAAGTCTGGCTGTAGACTTTAAAACGAGCGCTTATGAGAGGCAACCCATAGATCTTTCTTTTATTCTTTTATTTATTATTATTTTTTTATTATCTTTATTTATTTATTTTTAATAATTTGGACTTTGATGCAGGTTTGTTTAGCATGAATAAAGAGCTGAAAATTATAAACTACGGCTGATTCACCATGAAACCAGGGAAGTTCCTTTCATTTCTTCAATCTTTTTCACTTTTGCATTACAATGAGGACATTGTTTACTTTAAGTTTGGGGGTGTAAACTCCTATAGTCATTTGATCCTCTTGTTTTATAAGTATTGAGTTATTTGATTCTCATACCAAGCATGCATTGGGGTAAGATTGAATTCTCTATGGCTCTGAAATTTGTGATTGAGGATGGTTTTGAGAAAAATTTCCAAAAATTTCTTTTATATCAAGCGGAGTTTTGTGGGTACTTTGATTTAAATCTTTGACCTTGAATATAATTGAGCACATAGTCATTTTTATTTTATTCCATTTTCCTTATGAAGAGAAGAAGTTGAATCAATTGGAAGAGGGAAATTCAATCTTGCCTTGCTCTAGAATCCGTTGATGGATCCTTGAGGCGAAATCCTAGTTGATACCAAATATTAGAGAAATGATCTAGGCATTTCTTTGTCATAACCAAAAAGCTTTCCCAGTCGTCCTAAGTATCATGCCATCATTGCATGATGTATTTCCATAGTCAACCCCCTTGAGCCTTATTTTACATAAGCCTTTATGTGTTCTTTTAACTACATAAACCATTCCCACTCTAAGTCTGAAAAACCATGATTCTACCTTTTATAGTTGAGAAAATACTTTGGTGGAAATTTACATTTAAAGAGGAAGTTAGTTCAAAGAAAATTATCCGTATTATGTTTGCTTTGTTTGATCAAAGTGTGAAAAAAAATAGAAAGAAGAAGGAAAAAAAGAAAAAGAAGAAAAAACTCAATAAGAGGAGTACGTATCACCTCAGATTTTGTTAAAAGAGTTGTTGGTATTACTTCATTGATTACAGCAACAATAATATCACCAATATGAGCATATTGTCAAGAAAGAGCTGTGATTTGAATCATGTAGATATCTCTTTTATTGTTCTTTCCATCAATCCAGTTTGCTTTGATTCTCCATATCTAGTTCTTTCTTAACCCTCACCCTGTTGCCTGTCCTTACAACCTTATTAAAGACCTTGTGATCTCTGATCTTGGTGTTGACTACATTAGTGGAGAAGATTTCTAAAAATTAGACTTATGGGGTTAAGTTTTGAGAGAATTCTTATGATTCTAATTGTTCTACTTTTATCTAAGTTTGCAGGTGGTTTGAGATTAAATTGATTATATCACACACACACTCAAGGTCTTAGCTTTAGGTTGAAGTAAACGCCTAACTCTTACTTGACAAATTGTGAAATTTTTGATTGATTTTCCTGCTATCTTTGATGTTAAAAGAGTAAGATACTAGTGATGAAATCTAAATTCATATAAAACTTGGTGAGTGATTATACTTCTCTATGGGGTCTAGTTGATATTGCCTAAAGTAACATTTTATTTTCTTTTTGTTTGAGGACAAACAAAGTTGTAAGTTTAGAAGTATTTAATGACTTGCAGAAATTCACATTATAGTTTTACCACATCGCTCGAGTGGAGGAATTGGGCTCTCGAGCGAATTCAGGCAGAGTTGAACGCTCAATGCGCACTCGACACCCCGCTCGAGCGAAGTCAGACAGAGTTAAACACTAAATGCTCGCTCGACACGCCGCTCGAGCGAAAATCATATTTACAGATCTAGGGTTTTTCCGCCGTCAAGGTATATTTAAGTGATTTTACATCATATGGCCATACTTTTGACTGGAGAACACTGTTTGGGATAGAAAAACACAGTTAGAAGAATTCAAGTCATCTTTTTTGGAGAGAGAGTTCCACGCATTGCACGTACGCTAGAATCATACACGGAAACAGACGGGAGAGAAGCAGTGAATCATTTCCTGGTGTTTTTTAAGACGAGCTACGACTGCGATGAGTATTTTTCAGTGTTTATTTTCTTTCCAATATTCTTAGAACAATTATGATGAATTCGTTTATGTTGAATTCCATTTTTAGCATGAACTAAATTTTATTTATTTTAGAAAAACGATGTAACCTAGTTCCGAACTATGCTTGATTGTCTATGCTAATTTAAAGCAATTCTTTCTTTGTTTATCTAATTTATTTTGAGTTTATTGCTTCTAATTAATTGGCCATTGATTAGATGATATTTTAATCTTGTGATTTGCTATCGAAAGAGGGAATTATAGGATAGATCTTGAATATTTCGACATAGGTAAATATAGAGATCGAAAGATTTGTATGAACTTATGTAGTATTTAAATCATTGGTCTTATTGCTTTCTTGCTTTATTAATTTGCATATTCTTGTGTAAATTGATGAACAAGAATAATTTTCAATTAACTATCGAAAGAGGCTTTTGGATGAATTAGATATTTGCTAATAAACAAAAAGAATTAAATTAAATTAGTTAGATGAGTAAAGCATAGTGAAGAATTAGGTGAAATCGATTTCCTAGAAGTTTTCTTTCCCATTAATTTGATCTTCGAACATCATTTTTTTATTTCCTTTGTGTATTTTTCTTGAAATTTATTTTAGTTTAAATTGCAACTACAAAAGATCTTAGTGATTTCTAGATAAAATCAAGATTAGTATAATTTTGCTATTTGTCAAAAGTAAGATACCAATCCCTGTGGACAATACTCTTCTTATCACTTTACTATAAAACTATGATACTGTGCACTTGCAGTTTTGCACCGATTAGCGCGTTTGACACCAACAACGATGGAGCCACATTCAGTTCTCCTAGAGTCCACAGTCAATGTGGTACACAAGGTATGGGGTCCACAATTAGTGTGACACATACAACACACTCATAGCTGATGCAAATAATTGTGTTGTGATGTGTTAATCGGCAGGGACACATGTCTCTGAGGAATCCATATAGCACCCAAGAAGTTGAGTTTAAGCAGTTAAATAATAAGATTCCATGTTTATGTTAAGTCAAGTCATAGATCAAGTTCATGTCAAGTTAAGTCTCATTTTAAGTTCAATTCAGTTTAAGCAAGTCAAGTTCAGTTCAAGTTTCAGTTTAAGTTTTGTCAGTTATGCTATATTGTATGTCAAGTTGTACTATAATTACTTATAATTTTGATTATGCATTCATACTTTTACTGCCATACATGCATCATTAACCTGTGTGGAGGTTTTCTGTTAACTTCATAAGATTTGTAATCAAATTTCATTGTGGTAGTCTCAACTACCATTCCACCTTGAATGGTAGATCTTGTTATAGAACCTAAAGGAGAACCGGGAATTGACTAATTGGATACGATCGACTAAGCTGAGGTTTGACTTCGATGATAATATAGTAATTAACTTAAATTACTACTTGTACTTACGAAATTGTATCTCCAATACTCTTTTGATCATAGCCATTTTGGATTAGTGTTGTGATCATGGCAATTTAGTATACCTTTATGTATGAAGTATATTTAAGTATTTGAGATATTTTTAATTTGGTGCATAGTATTGCTAAAAAAATTATTCACTGCAAATATTGTATAATGCTAGATGCATGTTAGGAACATTGCATCTTATATATCATGAACGGGGGCAGGTAACCTTATGTTGCATATCTCGACGCTTCAAATGTTCGTCTAATCCCAAGCAGAATTTGGGGGCATCACAATTAGCCACTTCCAAATCCAAAAAGTTGTGGGTGGATCCTAAGTTAATAAGGATTGTTATCCATCTAAGCCTAATCTCACCCTCAACTCAAATTATTTTTGGATTAAGAGACCCTGTAATGACATGTAGGGATATTTCTGGTTTTTTCTATGAGGTTGCTGAATTTTATGACTTCCTTCCCTTACATATTATCCTAGGGTTCTAGAGGGTTCCCATTTCCAATTCCTCCTCCTGTAGAAGTTCCTAAAGTAAGTAGAGCTTAGGACTTTGACATCTAAGTCTTGGGCCCTATTTTAAGTTAAAAGAGTAACACAATCCTTTTTCCCTCCTTTCTATCATCTTGGTTTGATTAATCCTTTGGATGGGTACAATAGATTTTGATGGGGTAAGGTTTTTAAGATTTTTGGTTCTGAGGAAAAGGAGGGAAATATTTTAGGAGATTTTAATGGAAGTTCAGGTTCCTCTTCTTGTATATTGGCTAAACTGTACAATGTTGTCAGTGTGAAAGGGTTAAACATTCTCACGAGTAGTCTAACATCATCTCTCGAGCTACTTAGGAAACAATTGAGCTTGTAACGCTTAGATAGCCCTTTTAATCTCTTTGGTAGGGACTCAACTCTTGCTTTGTACTCCTCAACAATCCCATTTTGTCTTAGCCTTGTTAGAGACTCTATGGGGTCATCATTGGCATTTGGTCCAAATCTAACCAAGAGTGCCTTGACAAGTGATTCCCAGCCTGTCAATTGCCCACACTCCTTTAGGTCTTGAAATCAAACAAGATTTTTACCTTGTATGTGAAAGGAGGCTAATCGGATCTTGTGTTGTGGTAGTGTGTTATGAAAGTTAAAGAAATTGTGTATCTTATACAGTCATCTAGTGGGGTCATCTCCCTGGAAAACAGGAAACTCTAAATACACTATCCTTGTCTAGACATCTCTTTCATGTGTACTGCCCGTCTTCATGGCTCTCTCCTCTAGAAGAGGATTCTCCAAGATTTTAACCTTCAATTTTTTTTTCCCTATGATTAAATCTGCAAGTTGTAGTGTGATAGCTTCCACATGTCTATTCATGGCCAACATTTCAGTTTCCAAGGTATGATTTTGTGCATTAGAAGTCTTCTTTTGTGCATTTGTGGCCTTTTTCAAAGCATTAAGGCCATCCAGAAGTTGTTAGCCTGGTCGCATCAGCCATGGCACTGTAACTATTTAATTCCTAGATTCACAGAATCGGTTCTCTTATACCAAAATGTAACAAATCCCCTTATTAAAAGTAGAACAATGATGATATTCTCACTTTGTGTGTGAGGACCTCCAAGAAAAAGATGAGAGAGTAAAAGAGAACTCTCTATAATATTCCAAATAATTCCAAAATGGTTCTACAGCTACCCTATATGTCAGGATTCCCAACAGAATGATGACACTCTAGAGGGCCAAATCCCATTACATAACAAATGAACTGGGAATATACAAAAATAAAAAGACAACACTGAGTAAAAAATAATTGGGCGACAAACTACTACTTAATTAAACATAAGTCCAGTACGGCTTAAAAAGCCCATGAGCCCATAGCCGTCTAGCCTTCTCAATTCTATCTAAAGTCTTCTGCCTTATGAGTTTTGTCCCTAAGTAATTTCTTTTGATCCCTTATCCCTTACTATTTTACTTTCCCTTCTGCCATGAGATCCCAAATCCCGATCATGAAAAAATCTTTTTGGGAAGCTAAGGGATATCTGAGAACTCGGGGTTATGTGAAAAAGGTGAGTTTGTTGATGGGTTTGAGAGAGAGAGAGAGAGAGAGAGAGAGACTATGGGGAAGAAGGAAAGCTCTGGGGTGTCTAGCTTGAGGGAAGAGAGATAGATAGAGAGAGACAGAGAGAAGGGTTGGAGAAGAGAGAGAAAGAGAGAGATTGAGAGGAGAGATGGAGCTTGTACGATTTCCTCAAATCGATTCTATGGTAAATAGAAGAGACAGGTTATACTTATTAAAATGTGTAAATCTAGGATTCTTACTACGTCCTGTTTAAAGATTTTCTCCGTTAGAGAGAAAAAATATGCATATTCTTTAAAGTTTCCCAACACATTTAAAACACGTACAAAAGGATATATTAAGTATTTATTTCTTATCCATCTATGTATTACAATCATTTTCCCTATTGCCTTTGGCCCATGGTCGGCAGATAGCCCTAGTTTTTAACTACGTACGCCAGTTTATCATATATTGTAAGTGTGGTTACATGTAAAACAAATGGTCATTGCAAGAGAAATTGAATTATACGTAGTACCCATATGCCCAAATGTAATATCAAACATAAGCTAATCTAAAACATCACATCATCACGAATTAGGTTTTACTGGAAGGCCCATTTGACTGTAGCAGAATAGAATGAGGGTCTTGACGTAACAAAGGAATCTATCTCAAGCTATCTAGGGCAAAACTGTGAAATCACTATTTATTTTATAAGTTTAGGTTAATGTGAAAAGTTAGATTTTATTATTTACCTTATATGTTAACACTCTCTTTCACAAGTGGTCTAGACTTCTGCCTAATGAGTATGGCCAATAAGCGAAATATTTAATTAAATGCGGTAGAGTATAGACTTAATATTGAACTCATAACCTCTTCTCTGATACCATGTTAAATCATCACTTGTCCTAAAATTTTAAATTGATTAAAAGGATAAATTTTATTATTTATTTTATATCTTAACAAAAATGCATATCCAACTTGTATGTAAATACAACGTGAGTAGTAGTCATGATCAGCATAAATCTTACCAAGGATAACATCCTTAATATCACTTTTCAGCTTTTGTTAGTTCAATATCAGAAAAATCATTAACAACAGTAGGAAAAGCCACAAAAGAATTGTCATCATCAGATGGTATACTTGAAATTTCAGATTTTGAACTGTCACTAAGTGTGACATTCAATGCTTTTCCTTTATTTTTCTTGAAATTTGGACATTCAATTCTTATGTGACCATAACCACAGCATTCATAGCACTTTACTTTATCATTATTATCAGATTTTTCTTTTTTCCATTTTTCAAAATAATTTTTCTTTGCAGAAAATTCTTTACCCATTTTTTTCTTTCCACTAGACTTCTTATTAAACAAGAATTTTCTAAACTTTCTTACTATGAAATCTATATCCTCATTGTTAAAATTTTCTTCATCAAAAAAATCATCTTGATCCTCTTTTACTGTTTTGAGAGCAATGGACATACCTTTCCTTGTTTGAGGAAGTGATGATTCATACGTTTGTAAGGAACCGACCAGCTCTTCAACCTTTATTGTATCCAAATCCTTACTTTCTTCAATGGCAGGAACCTTAGGCCGAAATCTTTCTGGTATAGATCTCAAAATTTTTCTCACGATCCTTGAATCCTCCACCTTCTCACCGAGATTAAACCTGGAATTCATAATATCATTTAGTTTAGCATAAAAATCATTAAAACTTTCATCTTCCAACATTTTAATCTCTTCAAATTTTGAGGTTAGCATTTGTAATTTTGAATTTTTTACTATTCTTGTGCCTTCATGTGTAACCTCAAAAATATCCCAAGTTTCTTTAGCAATCTCACACATGAAGATTCTTTTAAATTTTTCGGGTGATACCGCCATGAAAATAGCGTTAAGTCATTTGCTATTCAAATTGCAATTGCTGATTTCATCTTTTGTCCAAGAATCTATAGATGTCTCGGGTTTAGTCCATCCTTGTTCAACCGAATGCCATACACGTTCATCCAAAAACTTGAGAAAAGCCCTCATACGAACTTTCCAATAAGCATAGTTTTCTCCATCAAAATATGGTGGAACGTATAATGACGTCGACATGATCTACAAGGGCACGGATCACACTCGGATGAGTGAACCACGCTCTGATGCCAATTGAAAAGCCCAACGTACCCCTGTAAAACCACAAAATTGTCTACCAAATTCCTTGAACAAATTGATTAGATATCAATATCTAGAATTAATAAATGAATCAAAATACTCAAAGAGAATAAACAAATTTGTAAGACACAACGATTGGTTACGAAGGGAAGCCCTTTAAAGAACTCTTTAAAGGTAAAACCCTATGGGGCAGCCAAATCCAGGAAAGTCAATCTTATTATTTGAAAAACAATTACAAGCAATCATCAATTACAAAACCTTTGCAATTTGACTATCTTACTTGTCAAGACAAACGACCCGTTTGTCTTCTACCGCAGTAGCAGTCAGAACTTCTGACGATTTTCAAATGTTGTCTTTCCTCCTAGAACTCTAGAGGTTGAATTCCAATCACCCGATCCTCCAACACCGGAGCACGATCACACTTAAAGAGAGATGAAAAACTCCACGAAAATTCTGAAATGAATTTTCTCACACATATGCTCAGAATATCCTCTCTGAAATTCGTGGCTCAAAGTTCATAAGAAGAAACAAAACCGAATCCCTTTAAATAGAAAGTCTGGAAAGAGTTCTAGTCACAACAGGACTCTGCTGACGGTTAGCAACAGTCACTAAGACGTGTTCCGACGGACTGCTAACATATCGCGAATAACAATCTTCTGGATTGACTTAATCTGTTCAGCTTTCTTCTGAATATACCAGGACTCGATTTTAACTTCAAAGACTTATCTAAACATCACCTAAGATTTCTATATAAACTTAACATTGTTTAGAGATAAATAAATAATTATTTTACATTCATCCAACAAATTCAAATATAATGATAAGATAAGCCTTATCATTTAGTCAAATAATGATAAGATAAACCTTATCATTTAGTCATCTAATACTAGCCAATTTTCGCCTTAACAATCTCCCCCTTTGGCGGATTAGTGACAAAACCAACTTGATGAATGTCTTGCATATACAATCTTCCCCTTTGGCGGATTGGTCACAAAACCAACTTGATGAATGTAGTGTGTACCTAAGACAAAAACAACCAGCAGACCAAGATCTCGTGAAAATAATTTTAATACAATAACGAGAAGAAATGACATAGAACATTCTTTGAAATTAGTCTCAATAATAATCAAAGGTAAGACATAATGTAAATCTATCAAAAAATTGTTCTAGTCATCATCAATAACCATGTTCTGTACTTAGTTCTCCCTTTCCATATTCTGCAACCACCCCTAAAGTATATAGTTCTCCCCCTCAATATTCTGCTGCTCCTCATTTTTATTTTCAGCAAATTCATTAAACTCTTACTCCTACTTACTCACACTCCCCCTAAATTTCACAATATCGAAATATTCCAATTTGCTCTTCCAATACTCCCCCTTTTTGTCACTAATCTGACAAGACACAATAAATATCACTTATGTGTGCCAAGATGAAGACACTAAAAAAGACATGATAAACAACTCCCTTGTATTTATTTGATATAAACCAAAATAAATAGAGATTAGAAAAAAATAACAAAAAATTTGAACTTTTTTTTAATATATATATAAAATAAATAAATAGGCAAAAGGGCAAGTAACATATCTAGATGCATCTTAGTTCAAAACATAGTGTAACTCACAAAACAAATCCAATAGAGTACACTCTTTTATTTGCAACAATCACTATAGATGTTCACTCCTCATAAGATCATCAATGTCAAAGTTCATGTGAGTGTGTGAGTGAGTATACTTATACAATAGCATATTTATGAACTATTTTCTTCAATATATTTTTTTATACCTTTATTCGTAAATGATTGCTTCTTATAGATGCTTGCAAGAATTTGTTGCTTCACCTTAAAAGTCAAACTTTATGCTAGGGCCTAGATACATGAGCATCTCCTCCTAACATTAATTTATACACCCCCTTTTTGTGTTCATGTTTGTTGCTCATCTTTTTCCATAATAATTAGAGCAACGATTTTTTCTGTAAGAACTTAAAGTGGTAGATCCGTGTAGGATGTTTGTCTTTTTCCGCAATGAATTAACTCTGACTTTTTCTATATGGATCAACTCTTTGTGTTTGGCAAGAGGAGAGCTCTTTATTGATGTACTAGGTTCAACTAGTATTAGTTAATTTAAAGCATGAACTTCCTCTTTGATGAACATCTCATTAAAAAAATGAACTTTAATTATAAAATGCATACATATAGGTTCCTCATTTCAATGTGCATTGAAAATGAACTTTTCCAAGATAATCCATTGAGTTAGTATGCATAAAGTGAATCGCACAAAATAGAGAGATGCATAGGTTCAAAAATTTATTAAGTGAGAACACAAATGTTCAAACTTTGACATATCAAGCATGCACTTTCCTTAAAGAAAAGCTTTAAACCAAACCAGAAAAAAAAATTTATATTATATTTTTCTTATTTAAAACTGAAAAACAAAATTATAGGAGCAAAGCAGAAAAATAAAATGCATGTCCAAGACTAATGCAATAATATAAAGAATGCAAAAACATGCAAGTAGTCCTATCAATTAATGTGACATGGCATCTTCTTTGACCACCCACTTTGCTTTAGATTTTGGCCTATTCTTTTTATTAACATTACTTTGTATGATTTTTTCTTTATTTTGGAAGCAAAAATTTACTAGTTCACCAAGTTTGAGACTTAAAAAATTGATTTGTTGACTCATATCATAAACTTGATTCTCTAAACTCTTTTCTCTACTTTGTGTATTTCTTTCACCATTAATTTTCTGCACTTTAATCAATTTAAAGCAATTTGGTCTTATATGACCAACAACACCACAATAATGACAAGTAGGAATATACTTACCTTTGGACTTACCTTGGTTGAGCTTCTTTGTTATTGGTCTATCATGTGAGGCTCTTAGAACATGAGTTTCAGATTCGGTTTTCTTTGGAGCTTCCTCATCTTGACTTCTTTTAACAAAAATGATATCTTTTGATGAAGTGACAGCGGATGATGAGCCTTTAAATTTCATATCTTGGGAAGTCATATATCCCAAACCTGTGCAATCATGACTAGATTTTTGAACACTCAACATCTCTTCTAACTTTTGTGTTGCTGTTTTTCTTGGCACTCCTTAAACTTTTGCAATTCTTTTTCTAGTGCAACCTTTTGATCTTTTAATATTGATCCTCAACACCATAATTTTTTAGTACTTCTGAGATATTATTTTTCTCACCTTCCACAGCAGTAAGTCTATTGTACAGCTTCTTGTTGAGTTTCTTTAATTTGACTACTTCTTCACACACGTTATTATATGCTTCTTGTATGCTAAAATCCTGATCAGCTTCAACAAGTGCTACATCTGAATCACTAAAGGCACATTCATTTTCAGCTTTTGTTAGTTCAATATCAGAAAAATCATTAACAACAGTAGGAAAAGCCACAAAAGAATTGTCATCATCAGATGGTATACTTGAAATTTCAGATTTTGAACTGTCACTAAGTGTGACATTCAATGCTTTTCCTTTATTTTTCTTGAAATTTGGACATTCAATTCTTATGTGACCATAACCACAGCATTCATAGCACTTTACTTTATCATTATTATCAGATTTTTCTTTTTTCCATTTTTCAAAATAATTTTTCTTTGCAGAAAATTCTTTACCCATTTTTTTCTTTCCACTAGACTTCTTATTAAACAAGAATTTTCTAAACTTTCTTACTATGAAATCTATATCCTCATTGTTAAAATTTTCTTCATCAAAAAAATCATCTTGATCCTCTTTTACTGTTTTGAGAGCAATGGACATACCTTTCCTTGTTTGAGGAAGTGATGATTCATACGTTTGTAAGGAACCGACCAGCTCTTCAACCTTTATTGTATCCAAATCCTTACTTTCTTCAATGGCAGGAACCTTAGGCCGAAATCTTTCTGGTATAGATCTCAAAATTTTTCTCACGATCCTTGAATCCTCCACCTTCTCACCGAGATTAAACCTGGAATTCATAATATCATTTAGTTTAGCATAAAAATCATTAAAACTTTCATCTTCCAACATTTTAATCTCTTCAAATTTTGAGGTTAGCATTTGTAATTTTGAATTTTTTACTATTCTTGTGCCTTCATGTGTAACCTCAAAAATATCCCACATAATTGATTCATATCATAATGGATAGAGTGGGTAATACGAGATTTCTATCGCCCAATTAATTTAGAATTGTGGAGCCCCTCATCCTTCTGGTCTGGCTTGGCCTGTCTATCCTCCAACACCAATTTTAGTTCACCAAACAAGAATAATTATTAAGTAGTTTTAGACATGAGAAAAATTGCGAAAGTCTAACGCAAAAGACATGAGAAAAGGAATGAAAGTAGCTGAATTGGCAAACACAGCAAGATTAACTTGAGTACTACGTTCACGGACAGGCTCTACATACGTACAAGTGACAAAACCAGTACTCATCTTGACCTGATTGTCAAAAAACCGAGACGACAAGAAGTAGGAAAGGGCGGGTCAGACGTTGTTCAATTGTTTCTATGGCATATTGACCTATAAACACAAACTTAAAAAAAAAAAAAAATACAAAATACAAAATTAAGTGCTTTTGTAAACATCAAGATAAGTGTCGATCGATTCCTTGGTCGTACAATTCCCCAGCCATGGAAACAAATCTTGCGAAAAAAAAGGGATAATATATATCAACATGGATTACCTGCGCAATCCGACATGTCATGATATGGCCCTCTTTGCTCCAGCCCTGTGCTCCTGGTCCTACTACCAAAGCAAAACTCAGCACCAAAACATACCAAAATGCAGGAGACCAACTCCCCATAATCTTGCCCATTCTCTCTAAGTATCTCTGTTTCCTTTGATCGCCTATTCCTCTTATCTCTTTCTCCAACATTACAACACAAAACAGATGAATTAAGCCCAACCAAAATGTGCAAGCAACAAATATATACGTACAAAACAGAATTTTAGGTACTGGCCGTATTGATCATTGGGTACAAGTTATTACTTCCCGCTTTTTTAAGCACCCTAATCATGTTGACTTATAATACAAGCAAGGTGGTGGATATTCTGGCATAGAGAAGGAATCCCGTACTAAATTAGGCATGAACTCAGTCGAGTACAGTTAACTATAAGGCAGAAAGTCTCATGTCTTGGCTTAAAAGATGGTTGAGAGAACGTGGAAGGATTGTGATTTGTGAGGTCTTCGCGTATGGGAAACTTGAAGCAGCTTTATTCTAATGGTTGAGTGGGGCCCATGCTATACTGCCTATACATCAGGAAGATGCAATATTTCTATCCTTTTTTTTTTTTGTTTTTTTTTGTTTGACTGTTTTAACAAACCACCATAAGTAGTTTGGTTTCTAATAAACCAGATGTTGTCCATGGCAAAGACCACAAAGATTAGGAATGGGTGGAAATCTTTTTGTGGTATTCCTAGTTTGCTTGAGGGATTAAGGATGACTGAGATCTAGCTATGAATGGAAAGATGAGCAAACCTTTCAATGTTAATTGGCCATCTAGAATGTCTCCATAAGATTCGAGAGAAAGGGTAGTTGAAAAATAGGTGGGACATGTTATCTTCGTCTATATTGCACAAAGGACAGAGTTCTTGGTTTTCCTCCACTGTGATGAATCTTTTAATATTTGACTTGGTGAGAAGGATTTGATGCATGACTTTCTAGAGGAAATTTTTTAAGCGATCTTGGATTTTAATTTTCCAAAATTTTTTTCCAATATGCATTAGGGATTTGTGATTAGTTGGGGCTGACAAGAGCACAATAGGTTGATTTAACCGAGAAGTTTCTAGAAGAGTGATGGATCCTTTTGAGTTTGTCTTCGATGGAGGAATAGTTAACAATGGAAATGGAGATTTTTTGAATGGCATTTACTGTGTCGGTGGTGAAGAGGGCCTGAAGTAAAATAATATTCCATTTTCTTGGCTCTTTTAAGGTTAATTTTACCACTTTCATTTCAGGATCAATGTTTGTGGTGATGTGATTGGCCGGGAGAGGTGTTAGAGTTGGCATATCAGGGATCCAAAGGTCAAACCACACTTTTGTTTTTGTTCAATTATTGATTTGAAAACAACGGCTATTCACAAAGTCTCTTTGCTTAAGCAAGCCTTTCCAAAACTAGGAGTCAGAAGGTTTGCTTTTGACTTCGGTGAAGGAGGAGGCTTTCAAGTATTTACTGGTTAGGAAGTTTTTCCAGTGTGAACTTGTGTTAGTCAAAAGAGACCAAGCAAATTTTTAGATGAGGGCTTTACTAAAAAAGATGGAGAACTTTTTGATACCTAAACCTCCAAAAGAATTAGGCTTGCAAATCAATCTTCTGGCCTTAGTAGTGAATTTGTGAGTGTTCTAATCATGACCGCACCAAAATTTACGGCAAGAATTATCCATTTGTTTAGTTATTGTGGTAGGCATCCAAAGGATGGACATGGTGTAGGTGGGGATGGCGTTAACCACTGATTTGATGAGGGTTGCTCTACCGACTTGGGAGAGAATATTTGTTTTCCATCATTGGATTCTACTTTGAATTTTTTCTTTTATTTCTTGAAAGAGTTATTTTTTACCTTCACCAAGATAAAGAGGAAGACCAAGGTATCTCAACTTGGGAGGAGAAGTTTTGTAGTTCAGGATCCTTTTTATTTCTTAGAGGATTTGATTTGGAATATTACTGCTAAAATGGATAGAAGATTTTCCATGGTTGATTCTTTGGCCAAACCAAGCAGTGTATGTGTCAAGACATTGAGTGAAAGTTTTTGCATTTTGAGGGGTTGGTTAGCCAAAAAAGATAAGGTCATTAGCGAATAAAAGGTGAGAATGGAAGGTCCCCTTCTAGAGTAACTGATACCTTCAATGTTACTGGCAATTTCTAGCTTCTCTAATGATTAGTTTGACAGCACTTCTATCGAGATATAGAGAAAGGAGATAAGGTTTATCTTATCATTATTTGACTAAATGATAAGGCTTATCTTATCATTATATTTGAATTTGTTGGATGAATGTAAAATAATTATTTATTTATCTCTAAACAATGTTAAGCTTATCTAGAAGTCTTAGGTGATGTTTAGATAAGTCTTTGAAGTTAAAATCGAGTCCTGGTATATTCAGAAGAAAGCTGAACAGATTAAGTCAATCCAGAAGATTGTTATTCGCGATATGTTAGCAGTCCGTGGAACACGTCTTCGCGACTGTTGCTAACCGTCAGCAGAGTCCTACTGTGACTGGAACTCTTTCCAGACTTTCTATTTAAAGGGATTCGGTTTTGTATCTTATTATGGACTTTGAGCCACGAATTTCAGAGAGGATATTCTGAGCATATGTGTGAGAAAATTCACTTGAGAATTTTCATGGAGTTTTTCATCTCTCTTTAAGTGTGATCGTGCTCCGGTGTTGGAGGATCGTGTGATTGGAATTCAGCCCCTAGAGTTCTAGGAGGAAAGGCAACATTTGAAGATCGCCAGAGGTTCTGGCTGCTACTGCGGTAGAAGACAAACGGGTCGTTTGTCTTGGCAAGTAAGATAGTCGAATTGCAAAGGTTTTGTAATTGATGATTGCTTGTAATTGTTCTTCAAATAATAAGATTGACTTTCCTGGGTTTGGCTGCCCCGTAGGGTTTTACCTTTAAAGAGTTCTTTAAAGGGTTTCCCTTCGTAACCAATCGTTGTGTCTTACAAATTTGTTTATTCTCTTTGAGTATTTTGATTAATTTATTAATTCTAGATATTGAGATCTAATCAATTTGTTCAAGGAAATTGGTAGACAATTTCGTGGTTTTACAGGGGTACGTTGGGCTTTTCAATTGGCATCAGAGCGTGGTTCACTCATCCGAGTGTGATCCGTGCCCTTGTAGATCATGTCGACGTCATTATACGTTCCACCATATTTCGATGGAGAAAACTATGCTTATTGGAAAGTTCGTATGAGGGCTTTTCTCAAGTCTTTGGATGAACGTGTATGGCATTCGGTTGAACAAGGATGGACTAAACCCGAGACATCTATAGATGCTTGGACAAAAGATGAAATCAGCAATTGCAATTTGAATAGCAAAGGACTTAACGCTATTTTCATGGCGGTATCCCCCGAAGAATTTAAAAGAATCTCCATGTGTGAGATTGCTAAAGAAGCTNATAAGGGCTATGTTTGTACGGTTCCATTCTTTGAGAAGCTTGCCTTGAG
This sequence comes from Carya cathayensis, assembly GCA_011037825.1. Taxonomy (NCBI): domain Eukaryota; kingdom Viridiplantae; phylum Streptophyta; class Magnoliopsida; order Fagales; family Juglandaceae; genus Carya; species Carya cathayensis. Next base: position 38,297 of record QGSO01000233.1, on the reverse strand, counting down.
TGAAGAAGTTGTTAATCGCCGCTAGAATATTCTCTTTTATATGGAACCGTACAAACATAGCCCTTATCCCGAAAACTGATAGTCTCAATGCTCCTCAACACTTCCAACCAATAAGCCTTTCCAATGTCTGTTATAAAATTATTGCAAAAAATTCTTGTGAACAAACTTAAAATCATTCTGTCAAAAATCATATCTCCATTCTAAACAGCTTTCATCCTGGGAAGACTCTTTCAAGAAAACACAATCATGGCCCAAGAAATTTTCCATACCTTAAAAAAAAAAAAGAAAAAAAAAAGAGAAGGTAGACAAGGATTGATGGCCATTAACATCGATATGAAAAAAAGCCTTCGATTACATGGAATGATCATTTCTCATGTCAATCTTCAAAGCTCTTGGCTTCAACCAAACTTGGGTGAACTGGATAAAAGAATGTATTTCCACAGTCTCTTACTCCATTCTCATTAATGGATCTGCAATTGGCTATCTTCGCCCTTCACGAGGTATTTGGCAATGAGACCCCTTATCTCCCTTCCTTTTTATTCTCGATAGTGAAGTGCTGTCAAGACTAATCATTAGAGAAGCTAGAAATTGCGAGTAACATTGAAGGTATCAGTTACTCTAGAAGGGGACCTTCCATTTCTCACATTTTATTCGCTAATGACCTTATCTTTTTTGGCTAACCAACCCCTCAAAATGCAAAAACTTTCACTCAATGTCTTGACACATACACTGCTTGGTTTGGCCAAAGAATCAACCATGGAAAATCTTCTATCCATTTTAGCAGTAATATTCCAAATCAAATCCTCTAAGAAATAAAAAGGATCCTGAACTACAAAACTTCTCCTCCCAAGTTGAGATACCTTGGTCTTCCTCTTTATCTTGGTGAAGGTAAAAAATAACTCTTTCAAGAAATAAAAGAAAAAATTCAAAGTAGAATCCAATGATGGAAAACAAATATTCTCTCCCAAGTCGGTAGAGCAACCCTCATCAAATCAGTGGTTAACGCCATCCCCACCTACACCATGTCCATCCTTTGGATGCCTACCACAATAACTAAACAAATGGATAATTCTTGCCGTAAATTTTGGTGCGGTCATGATTAGAACACTCACAAATTCACTACTAAGGCCAGAAGATTGATTTGCAAGCCTAATTCTTTTGGAGGTTTAGGTATCAAAAAGTTCTCCATCTTTTTTAGTAAAGCCCTCATCTAAAAATTTGCTTGGTCACTTTTGACTAACACAAGTTCACACTGGAAAAACTTCCTAACCAGTAAATACTTGAAAGCCTCCTCCTTCACCGAAGTCAAAAGCAAACCTTCTGACTCCTAGTTTTGGAAAGGCTTGCTTAAGCAAAGAGACTTTGTGAATAGCCGTTGTTTTCAAATCAATAATTGAACAAAAACAAAAGTGTGGTTTGACCTTTGGATCCCTGATATGCCAACTCTAACACCTCTCCCGGCCAATCACATCACCACAAACATTGATCCTGAAATGAAAGTGGTAAAATTAACCTTAAAAGAGCCAAGAAAATGGAATATTATTTTACTTCAGGCCCTCTTCACCACCGACACAGTAAATGCCATTCAAAAAATCTCCATTTCCATTGTTAACTATTCCTCCATCGAAGACAAACTCAAAAGGATCCATCACTCTTCTAGAAACTTCTCGGTTAAATCAACCTATTGTGCTCTTGTCAGCCCCAACTAATCACAAATCCCTAATGCATATTGGAAAAAAATTTTGGAAAATTAAAATCCAAGATCGCTTAAAAAATTTCCTCTAGAAAGTCATGCATCAAATCCTTCTCACCAAGTCAAATATTAAAAGATTCATCACAGTGGAGGAAAACCAAGAACTCTGTCCTTTGTGCAATATAGACGAAGATAACATGTCCCACCTATTTTTCAACTACCCTTTCTCTCGAATCTTATGGAGACATTCTAGATGGCCAATTAACATTGAAAGGTTTGCTCATCTTTCCATTCATAGCTAGATCTCAGTCATCCTTAATCCCTCAAGCAAACTAGGAATACCACAAAAAGATTTCCACCCATTCCTAATCTTTGTGGTCTTTGCCATGGACAACATCTGGTTTATTAGAAACCAAACTACTTATGGTGGTTTGTTAAAACAGTCAAACAAAAAAAAACAAAAAAAAAAAAGGATAGAAATATTGCATCTTCCTGATGTATAGGCAGTATAGCATGGGCCCCACTCAACCATTAGAATAAAGCTGCTTCAAGTTTCCCATACGCGAAGACCTCACAAATCACAATCCTTCCACGTTCTCTCAACCATCTTTTAAGCCACGACATGAGACTTTCTGCCTTATAGTTAACTGTACTCGACTGAGTTCATGCCTAATTTAGTACGGGATTCCTTCTCTATGCCAGAATATCCACCACCTTGCTTGTATTATAAGTCAACATGATTAGGGTGCTTAAAAAAGCGGGAAGTAATAACTTGTACCCAATGATCAATACGGCCAGTACCTAAAATTCTGTTTTGTACGTATATATTTGTTGCTTGCACATTTTGGTTGGGCTTAATTCATCTGTTTTGTGTTGTAATGTTGGAGAAAGAGATAAGAGGAATAGGCGATCAAAGGAAACAGAGATACTTAGAGAGAATGGGCAAGATTATGGGGAGTTGGTCTCCTGCATTTTGGTATGTTTTGGTGCTGAGTTTTGCTTTGGTAGTAGGACCAGGAGCACAGGGCTGGAGCAAAGAGGGCCATATCATGACATGTCGGATTGCGCAGGTAATCCATGTTGATATATATTATCCCTTTTTTTTCGCAAGATTTGTTTCCATGGCTGGGGAATTGTACGACCAAGGAATCGATCGACACTTATCTTGATGTTTACAAAAGCACTTAATTTTGTATTTTGTATTTTTTTTTTTTTTTAAGTTTGTGTTTATAGGTCAATATGCCATAGAAACAATTGAACAACGTCTGACCCGCCCTTTCCTACTTCTTGTCGTCTCGGTTTTTTGACAATCAGGTCAAGATGAGTACTGGTTTTGTCACTTGTACGTATGTAGAGCCTGTCCGTGAACGTAGTACTCAAGTTAATCTTGCTGTGTTTGCCAATTCAGCTACTTTCATTCCTTTTCTCATGTCTTTTGCGTTAGACTTTCGCAATTTTTCTCATGTCTAAAACTACTTAATAATTATTCTTGTTTGGTGAACTAAAATTGGTGTTGGAGGATAGACAGGCCAAGCCAGACCAGAAGGATGAGGGGCTCCACAATTCTAAATTAATTGGGCGATAGAAATCTCGTATTACCCACTCTATCCATTATGATATGAATCAATTATGATCCCTAACGCCTAAAGCACTGAGCGCTTTGAAGTTAGTGCTACGTGTTCTTCACTTGGTAGAAGGACGGCTAAACAGCTTCAAGGGATGGTCCGACCACCGTAAGAGGAGTGGTAATTGGGTGGGCCGCCCCCAACACAAGCCAATTAAGTGGTCGGTTCAGCGACCTCTCCGTGCTGTGTACCGGTGGATCTCTAGCCATCCTGAGGGGCGGCGGCTGCCACCTATAAGTCGACTGGATCATCCTAAGCATTGTCCTAGGTTTTTTGTTTAATTTAAGAAAATGTGAAAAGTAAAATTGTCATGTGATATATGTAATTTTTTTGAAAAATAATAGAATCTTTGTTGGAAATTTGGGATTAATAGTTTTATACCCACATCCAAACAGTAGTTGTTCTTTTAAGGATTCTCTTAAAAATAATTAGTATTTTTATTCGTTTTTTAAAAATATTAGTATTTGAGTTTTATGAGTTTAGTGTTTATTGTAAGGTTTTAGATCGATTTGTCATTAAAAAAATCAATCAGAAGTGATTGAGCTCATGATTAATTCTAAAATTTTTAGAATACAGTAGTATCATTAGTATCTATTAAATACAGCAGTATCGATCATTAATATAAAAATATTTATTTGTCTTATTTCTTAATAAAGAAATATTTTAGTTATAAAAATAAACTGATAAATTAACATAATTTATGTGGTATGCCTGATTGTAAAGTTATTTTTATTGTAAAGTAAATCTAACATATCATATGAAGTCACGTTAGCTTGTAAGTTTATTTTTATAAAATCTTTTATGGTGTAGCACATGATCTATTTATGCATGGTTGTAATTGTAGCACTTCTCTCCTTAATATATATCGAGTTTGCTCCTCTTGCATCTCATATTCATTCCATCAAGAGGAGGGGATATTTCAAGAATGTTCATAAATCCAGAAATCATGACAAAATTGTGCTACTAAAAATTAACAGGAACTTCTAGGGTCTGAAGCAGCAGAGGCTGTTCGAAATTTGTTACCCCATTATGTGAATGGCGATTTATCTGCCCTTTGTATACGGCCTGACCAAGTTCGACACTGGTACAAGTACAGGTGGACAAGCCCTCTTCACTTCATTGACACACCAGACAATGACTGCACGTTCGACTATGAAAGTAAGCCTAAATATTGTCACCAAAAACTTGATGATTATGTCACCTTATCATCATCAAACCCATAGCAATGACATATCAATTAAAATGGTAACCTTGAAACTTTGTGGGTTTAGGGGACTGTCATAACCCGCATGGCAAGGAGGACATGTGTGTCGCAGGTGCCATTCAAAATTTTACCTCTCAACTTATACACTACAGAGAGGGAAGTGCTGATCGTCGTTGTAAGTATATAAATCCAATTTATGTAACAATTTGTGTTGTTTTTGTCCTTAGAATATTGTTGGGTTTTTCAATTGAGATTCTCTCTAGTTTCTTGATCTTATTGGACACAATATTAATAAATGCCCATGTGAGGTTAATTCTCTAAGAAAACCTTATAATAGCCGTATTAAATAATGTGTTTGTGTCTGTCTCTCTAAAATTGAGCCCTCTAATTCAATTTAGCAAAAGAATGTCTATCTTATATGATCAAGGCCTTTGCAGATAATATGACCGAGGCCTTGTTATTCTTGTCACACTTCATGGGAGATATCCATCAGGTATGAATGCACATGTGAGAAAGTTTAAGATCCATTTTCTAAAGCCTTTGGGATTCCAATTCAAGCATTCATGGAAGATGATATCATGTATTTGTTCTTGGTCTTTCAGCCAATGCATGTTGGATTTACCAGTGATGAAGGGGGAAACACCATAAATCTACGCTGGTTTAGGCGCAAGTCTAATCTGCATCATGTAAGCCAAAATCCCAATCAACGGTGGAGATCATTTTTCATGTCCTTTCAACTCTTTGTTCACGTTATAGTTGAGCTGACCTATCTATTGACTGTACAGGTTTGGGATAGCGACATCATTACAACAAGTATGTCAGATTATTATGAGAAGGACATGGAAGTCCTTTTGGAAAACATAGAGACAAACTTCACCGACGTAAGACAACTAACTAATTAACTTCGTTGCATTTGTATGAAAAGTGTGGTATATTATATTATAAAATTATTTTAATATTAATTTGCATTAAAAATACAGGGAATATGGTCTTCTGATGTTACATCATGGGAGCATTGTGATGATATTCTTTCATGTGTAACCAAGTGAGCTTTCTCTCTATGGAAAATTCCCTCTTGTTCATACCAATTAATTTCAGTACCCACTATGCTTAATTCTTTTTGCCAATATATACGTGTAACTTTTTCAGATTAATTTAATTTGCTGACATATGATTCATTTTTGCACATATGTAGGTGGGCTTTAGAGAGCATAAACATAGCCTGCAAATGGGGTTACAAAGGAGTCGAGCCCGGTACCACTCTGTCGGGTATATATGCAAATCCTACCCACCTTCAAAAAACTATAAAATTGTTCAAAAATGATAAGCAGTCATTTTGATAAGAGAAATTATAGTTGTAATCGTAAGTGCGTAAATGCCGTATAATTATTTTAAAAAAATGAATAAATATGATATCCACATGAAAAAAATTAATATTTTAATAGTAGATCTCATTATTTATCAAAGCGACTCCACAACTGTATGTAACATTACTTATTTGACAAAAATACTCATTTTAAAACATACTTACCTAAAGATCAGTAATTAATATTACATACACTAATTATAAAAATGATTGTATGTATGTGTATCATTTTACCTAAAATTTGTCATACACTTTATACTCTCGAATTATTCAAAGTTTTATATTTTACATTCTAAACCACAGAAACTAATATATATTATATTTTTGGAGGGAGAGAAATTATATTACAAACTAATACCTTAATTCATTGTATGTATTAGGAAATGAATCAGAAAAATGATGACAGATAATGATCAATTAAATTGAGTTAAATATAATTTTGGTGTGCTTGCAGATGATTACTTTGACTCAAGGATGCCAATTGTTATGAAACGAATTGCACAGGGAGGAGTTCGATTGGCTATGATTTTGAACCGAGTTTTTGGTGACTCTAAAGAAGGATTTGCAACACCAACTTAAGCAAGCATGCAACCCGCAATGTCTTTCAATGTTCAATGTTACATATTGATCTTCATTTTAACCAATTATACCTATATAATTAGTTTGACTCCATTTCTCCATGATATTCATTACTTGTATTTAATGATAATCCCTTACAATGTTAGTCATTGACGACTCATTTCTAATTAATTATAATTGCGTAGAAATGACTCATGTATATCTCAAATCATGTAAAAACATTGTCGACTGATCATGCTTTCTTATTTATCAAACCATAAATAAAGTACGTTATAAATGTTTCATTAATTTCTTGTGTGACACCCCCAATTCTCACGTACGGACAAGTGAAAATCAAGATTTCGGGACGATAACAACACGGATCTCACATCACATCGCTAAGTGTCAGTGTGTGTATATAAGCAACACGTGTAAAACAACAATGTAGCAGAATTTGCTTAAACATAAGCGTACCAAAAATATTACAAATTTCCAGTAACAAAGTCATAAACCAAAATACATAATTTAAAAGTAGGAAAATAATTTCCAACATGATATACAAGCAAGAGGCACCTCAAATCACTCCTCTAGCGGAGCTGCCTCCTCAGGCTTAGCCTCATTATTATCTGAATAAAAAATCTACGGTACCACGAAATGGTACCGCAAGTAAGTAATAATCCAAACAACTCACAAGATAAAATATACAGATGCAGCCAACAAATATGCATGCACATGATGATATATGCATGAGATCCAAAAATCATCATTTTCCCAAAAAGAGTAATTTTCCACGCACACCAAAAATCTTATTTGGCCCAGAAATCATTTCCAATAAAACAACCCACCATTTTCCCAGAAAATAACCAAACATAAAATTCATTAATCCAACCTCGCCATTTTTCCGGAAAATGACCCAATATCCATTTTCAAAACCAATATCCAATTTTATCTGTATGCACCATTATCTCCCCTAAGGATCATCTGCACACCCTGGCTCTCAATGCCACACCGCAAGTAATGACCACGCATGTGACATTATAACGAGCGATACTCAGCTCTACACCTAGCGAGTACCATGACCAAGTATCCTCTAGTCTCTGCCAACGAAGAGGTCACGGAGTCGACACGATAGCGTTAATGTATCGTCTGAGCCTAATGTCGCCCAGTGATAACCAAGGGGACGCGTCACTCAGTATATTTTGCTCCCAAGTAACTAAAGGAGTTCCACCGAAATAAAGTCTCATCTCGGTTTGGAGTCATGATATACACGCACCCAAAGATCCATTTAATACATAAAAATCCAGTTTTCATTTCCAACACATGAACATGCATGCACCATGCAATGCATGACACGAAACAAATAATCAACAGTCAACCAATCACACAAACAACTCCGTCCTCCAATCTACCAACCCCCGACTCCTCAGAGTCAATCTAGCACAATCAACCAATTCACAGTAAATAAGAGTTAGCATAAAAATATAATTAAATCTCAAAAATTCTTTAGAAAAATACTTACAGTGCTATAAAATATTTTTCAAAAGATTACAGAGGTGCAAGAGGTAGTGGCAAAGCAACGCACTAAGGCTGTGGGTCTCAAAATATCCAAATTTGAATGGGGACGAACGGAGACTAGGGTAGGGCTTAGGAATGTTGGTGAAGCTAGTGGAAGTGGTGGTTGGCCATGAGTGGCGATGGAAGTAAAAAATGGCCCAATCTGATTTTAACTCGTGGTGGTTGCTCTGGCGACAGATCGAAGCTGGAAATGGGTGAGCTAGGTTGGCAAAAGGCCGGTGATGAAGGGGTGAAGAAATGGTGGCTAGAGGTAGAGCAACGGCGGCGCTAGAGCAAATGGATGTAGCGGCTTGGAGGGGCTCGTGGTGGCTATCGGTGTCGTGGGAGGGGCTGGTAATCGGTGGGTAGGTGAGCCGACCGGTGGGGGATAGAACAGTAGGGGTGGTGTATATCACGGCAGCGCAAGCGGCAGTGCTGGGCAAGGGAAAGAAAACGGACGGAGAGAGAGGGGGCTGGGTCGTGCGCTGGGGAGAGGAAGAGCATAGGGAAAAAATGAGAGGAAAAGAAAAAGGAGAAGGAAAGAAAAGGAAAAAGGAAAAAGAAAAGAGAAAAAGGAAAAATATGGAGGAAAAAAATGAGATCCAATCCTCACAACTTGGGTCACAAAATTGATCCAACGAAAATGATTTCAAAACAACAATTTAAATAAAATAACTTAAATGCAATGATTAAATAAAATAAGATAATAAAATCCAACAATAAAATAATATAATAATTTACAACAAAGAGCAATTTAAATAATAAACAGTAATTAATATTAAGAAGGCACATTAAATAAATCTCACAACTTAAAAACTATAAAATAATCCAACGAGAAACACGTTAAATTTAAAGCAAGAAAACTACTATTTAATAATAATTTAAATTATCTTTCAATAAAAATACACATAAAAATGAGATATCACATCATGAATGAGAAAAATATGAATAGAATCTATGTTTTTCATCGATCTACTTCTTATAAATTGATTATTCTCACTTATAATGGAGAAATAATTTATATGTATAAAGAAATTTGAGAATTACAAAGATTGAAAATAAAAGTCCTAAAATTTGAAGATTATTCATATGTATTAAGGGAATCGAAAATTTTAAGAACAAATACAAACATAAAAATAAAATAAAATAAAAAATCAAATGCATGAAAACTCTCACATTTTCACTAAATATGAATGGAAGAGTTCTTGTGTGGTGTTTGTTTGGGAATCCTAAAGATTCGGTTTGGATGGCTTTATGAGAAGGAATTAGATGTATATGAGAATGCCCGGTCCTCCATTTGAACAGAATGTCGATTCTGATCTTCTAAATAGGTGGGAATCCACGTTCCCACGGAGTTGGGAATTTCTTTTTATTTTAAATTGAAATATTACCCATTTTAATTTTTTAAACTACACATGTAATTTTATTTATATATAAAACTATAACTTACTAGGCCATAAATATTCAAAGGAAGAGAATTAGGTCTCGTTTAGACACTCGGAGTATCTTAGAATTCTATAAATAGCAGTTAAACAATTTATGAATAGTAATGAAATAGTTTGAAGTAAGATTTTTTATTGGATTTTAAAAAAATGAGGAAAAAAAAGTTGAATAAAAATATTATAAAATTAAAAATTTGTTTAAATATTTTTTTTTTAAATTTAAAAAAAGTTGTATTAAGCTTTATGTTTTGTTTTAAAGTTTGTAAAAATTACAATGATTAGGTAATAATTAAATAAAAATTTTAAAATTTTGAAATTGAAAATTATCTTGTATTTTAAGCAATGTTTAGAGAGAAAATTGTAAAAGTTTTTAAGAAGGTTTAAAAATTTTTCATCTCGTCTCATTAGTCAAACTAGTCGTGAGCATTGACTATGTTATTCAATAAATACAAATTATATGACTATGTTATTCAAGTGCTCGTAGATGCAAACGTGAGTCCATTATGGAAAATTAATAGACTCTCCTGAAATGTAGCTGATTTGATACTTTCGTTTTATCACAGCATGTCATAAAATTAAAACTGCTTATGTAATTATTAGTTTTAATTGGCATGATTTTAAACAAGTGGTTGACAGGCTGCAAGGAAAGGATTTAACTTATTTTGCTCATGTGGCCCGATTTTAATGGCATAAAAGAAATTCACTAATTCATGAAAAGAATTTTACTCATCCTTCATTCTTATTTCAGCATGCTATCAATGAGTGTAATTCTTTCCAACAAGAGGCCATTTCTCGACAAAAGTTTTTAGTTCCAAATGTTGTTGTAAAATGGGAGTTGCCACCAAATGGTTATATAAAAATTAATTGGGATATTGCTATTAAGAGACAATCAAATAAGATTGGTATTGGCATTGTACTTCGAGACTGGGAAGGAGAGATGCTAATGAGTTTGATGAAACCTCTGGATTATCACTTAGATGCAACTATCGCTGAAGCAAGAGGCTTATTTGAAGCTATCAAGCTGTGTAAAGAATTGGGATTACTTGAATGCATGTTTGAGGGTGATTCTTCTCAAGTTGTGAATGACGTACTTCAACAGAATGGAGAAGAGGACAACTATAATCCTCTTATTGCAAACATCAAACAGTTGCTGCAAGAAACTGATTGGATGCTCAAACAAGTCAAAAGGGATGCAAACCGAATTGCACATGTGCTAGCACTATAATCCTCCTTGTATTTACGATCTTGTAATGGCATAATGCTAACATCATCCTTAATATATTTGCAAGTATTCTTATTTTTTTTAAAAAAATGGTATTTTTAACTTTTTTATTAACTTGTTTGGGTTCTGTTTTCGTTTCGATGTTTTCTTTTGTTGGACACAATTTACTTTCATGATATTTTTTGCTTTGATTAAGAAATTTTTATGTTAATGTTTGACTGTATATGTCTTTTAACTTGTTGAAATAAAAAGGAGAAAAACTCTTATGCTATATTACATGGGTGATGATGCTATATTACATGGCACCCGATCATATTTGTTATTTTAAACATGAGTTTATTCATAAGGGCTAGTTTGGGTAGTGGAGTGTTATGAGAATACTCTACTACTATTTATTATTTTATTATTATTTTTTATCTACTTTTTAATATTGTATAGTACTATTTAATATATTATCATTACTTTTTCACTATTTTTCACAGAATATCTGCAATCATTTCACTATGTAAACACAACATAAATTTGCAAACATCATGTTTCTGGGAATATAGATGCTAAAAGGGATGTTAGATCTCGCAAACCAAACACCACATTACGGTATTCATTCTTAGAGAGCTTTGTTTGCTTCACTTTATGAATAACTTTAAGAGAATGCTATTTATTATCATTTGGTCTCATTCTCCCATTATCCTCCATTGTGGTACTAAATGATTATTTTTCATATTTTACTTATTCTCGAATCATTGAATATCACATAAAGAGATGATGAGAGTATGATGATTAAGAAGACATTAAATAGAATTTTTCATAACTTCGTTTGGTTAAGCAGTTCAAATGATATGAGAGGAGATGTTTTGTTAAAAATAAAATAAAATATTATTATAATATAATTTTTTAATATTAATTTTATTTACAGATTTAAAAGAGTTAAATTATTTATTATATTTAGTGTAAAAATATAAGTGTTATTATCGTTGCTTTTATTCTCTTTATTAGTAGCATTCAAGTACTCTTCAATGTTGATTTTGTCTGGGCTTAGTAAGTTAGCCGTTCGGCTACCATAAGTTTGTTAACGTTGGGAAGTTAATGTTAGGGGTAGTTAAGTTAGCACCTTTAATTGTTTTTATTACTCTTTCCCGTTAACGTCCATTTATTTCCATGGTCATTATTTTTCTTATATATTTGGGTTTGGTCCTTCGTACGATAGTTGGAATATACTTTACAGAAGGTGAGATAAAGAAAATAAACTAGTGAGTATATATTTTTAGAGTATTTTCAGATAAAAGAAAATGTATTCTTTTAGTGGAGTTTTGAACTCAACCGCTTGGGTTGATTCGGGTAATACGATGATAAGTTAAAATGTTATATTCTAGAAGAGTTAAGTCATGTTGGGCAAGTTTTGATGGGGCAATCACCAAACAGGGAAGGGTATGCAGTGGTGTAGTTGGGAAAGAATGGGAAGACAGAAGGGATTAGGGGGGCTGGGCTATAGGGATTTAGAGAGCTTCAATCTAGCCCTATTGGCCAAACAGGGTTGGAGATTGCTTCAAAATGGCAAAAGTATGGCTGCAAAGATCATGGAAGAAAAATATTTCAAAGGAAAGTCCCTTTTGACAGCAAAACTGGGGCATAGGCCTTCTCACATATGGAGGAGTATGTGGAATGTTATGAGGTTACTAAAAGAGGGCCTGAGATGGAGAGTAGGAAATGGGGAGAAGATCAAGATATGGGGGTGTAGATGGCTTGCTTTACCTTCATCAGGATTGGTGCAGTCACCAGTTAAAATTCTGGACAAAGAAGCTTCTGTGTGTGCACTGATGACTGAGCAAGGGCAATGGAATGAGTCTCTGATAAAGACCATCTTCAATGAAGTGGAAGCAGACCATATATGCAGTATGCCTTTGAGTAAGATGGGGGTGGAGGATAGGATGATATGGGGACCCTCAAACAAAGGACTGTTTTCAGTTAAAAGCGCCTATCATCTGGATAAGGAAAGAAAGCAGGTCATATATGGTGGTTTTTCAATGCAAGAAGAAAGAAGGAGGAGCTGGGATAGTTTATGGAAGTTAAATGTTCCTGAGAAAATTAAAATTTTCTTTTGGAAAGCAGCAAATGAATTACTGGCTACAAAACGAAATCTGTTTGCAAGGAAGATTACCAGTAATCCTCTATGCCATATATGTAAAAGGGAGGAGGAGACAATGATGCATGTCATTTGGCAATGCCCAGCTGCTTGTGATGTTTGGGCAGAATTTTCAATGAAGGTTCAGAAGATGAAGACAAATGAAGCTGATTTACTGGTTCTGTGGGGAAAATTAAGGGAATCACTTGATGAGAATGAACTGGAAGTTACAGCAGCAGTTATGAGGGGGTTATGGCTGAGAAGGAATGAAAGTCTTTTTGAGGACAATTTTAAAGCTCCAAGCCAGGTGTTGAGAGCAGCAAAGAGTGATATTCTCGAATTTCAGCAAGCTCAACAGTTGATCAAAGCAAAGGACAGCAGGGTTGAGGAGGTTAGTACAAGAACCAAAGGGTGGATAAAACCAAGGCCAGGTTATGTCAAAGTAAATTGGGATGCAGCTGTTAGAAAGAAGGAAAAAAAGGTGGGTATAGGGGTGGTTATGAGAGATGAGGATGGAGACTTCTTAGTGGCTATTGAAGAACAAAAGATACACATAGATTCACCTATGGTTGCAGAGGCATATGCTCTGTGGAGGGCTATGGAAGTATGCAGAGAGCTTCGGTTGGTTAAGGTTTTGTTTGAAGGGGATGCTCAAGTGGTGGTACAGGTACTCAACTCGGACACAGAAGAGCTATCTTTCTATGGTAGCCTAATTGAGGATATAAAAATTATTCTTAAACAGAGAAAGGGATGGTCAGTACAGTATACAAATAGATCAAACAATGAAGTTGCCCATTTATTAGCTAAGGAAAGTCTATCTTTACAGACTAGTTTGGTATGGATTGCTAACATACCCGATTGCATTAAGCAAATTGTTGATAGTGAAAGTTCATGTAATGATCAATGATATATGAAGTTAGTTGTTCTTTTCAAAAAAAAAAAAATAGGAGTTGTATTACACTAGTTAATGCAAGACTTTGTACACTGCAGATAACTTAATTATCCTTAAAGAGAGCGATATTTTCGTACCTCAATTTAAAACTATCATACAAATCCATCGTAAAAGTACAAGTAAAGAATAAAAATTAAGAAAACAGAAAATAAACATCTTTACTAATTCTAAGATTGAATGTTGTAATCCTCTATATAAATATAGATAGAAATAGTAACGGGAGATTTGTTACCTTTACTCCTAATTGTAATACAATGGTATCATAAAATGTTACTAATAAAACCAACCAAAATAAACTAGCTAGCTAGTGGAAGACTTAAAATGAAAAGCGTAAAGAAATAACTAGGCAAAATGAATACGTAAATTTAGCAAATAGCTTGTTTCTTGAAAAGTTATTTACTAAATTTCTTGCGCTATTATGAGATGTGTAAAAAAATTAGTGTGAGAATGTGAATGTTATTAATGAGAAAAGAATTGGTGCAAGAAACGTGAAAAACTAAGTAAATAAGGTTTTTGAAAAGAGAAATTATAATTGCATCGTGTTTATATAAGCGTTGTGAAATTATTATAAAAAAATAAATAAATATGAAATTTAGATAAAAAAAATTAATATTTTAATAATCTCTACTCTTTTTCAAAATGATTACACAGCACTTGACATTCCAAGATTAAACCCCCACCACCCCCGCGCCTGCGGGCGCGGGCGGAAGGGTCAATGTTGTTTAGCCCCACGGGTGTAATTAAAACATGTCCAAACCAAAAATGAAAAATGAGAAACAATAAGAAGGGGAGGGGACATGTGTAACATGTGACCCAATATTCTTCTTTTTGACAAATGAATGTGATGGTTCATACAATTGCTGAAAGTAAACCGTTGAATTAAACGTGTCAACAGGTTATGAAAGGCAACTTGAGAATGAGCGCTAAGCAGTAAGCACCTCCGATTTGAATACCCCAATTTCCAATTATGTTGGGGCCCTCTCGTTTTTCTTTTCTTTTTTCTTCCTTGGCGTGTTTCTCCCCAACTATGTAAACACGCGAAGAAAGACCCAAAATAAGGGAGAGAGAATGGCCGATAAAAGAAAGAAAAAATGTAAGACAAAAACAAAAGGCCCACGAGTTGGTTCGAGACCAAGACTGGCGGACAGTCGAGATATTTTCCTTTTACAGGTGACGAAAGCGTAGAAAAAGCTCCGTCAACCTTGTCTCCTACTGGAACCCGACAAGGAAGGGTCAGGCTACTATGCCTATGCCGTCTGACCGAACCGTCCAGCGTTTTTCTTTTGTTTTTTTTTATTTCATATTTTTTTAATCATTTTTTTAATTATTAAAAAAAAATTACTCAATACACATAAAATATTTTCTTAATAAAGTAAAATTTTTTTTACCCAGCAGTCAAACTGGAGATTCATTTGGAACAACATAAAAGTTTTATTAGACAAGAAAACTATTTTTTTTATTAAAATAAGTCATAAAAATATATAAAAAAATAAAAACTAAAATTTGAATGGTCATATATTTTAGGTATATTTTATTATTTTATTATTTATTATTTAATTATTATTTTTTATTATTATTTATAAAATATTTAAAATTATTTCAATATCTAAACACGATCTAAAATTCTAAATAATAAATATTTCATTATTAATTATTATTATTACTTAACACTAATTTTTTATTATTATTTACAAAATATCTAATTACTACCTAATCACGACCTAAAGTTATGATTAACTATATTTTTATTTCTCTAATTCTCTTCCTTTTGCGCCACGACAACTACAATGCGTCAGTGCCTTTGGGCTGGCGTGGCATAGATTGTGGTGGGCCCCCTGAACGTGTTGCAAATTTGGATTCGCCAGCCTGGGAGTTTCTGACAATCCGATGTTTTTGGACAGTGAATTCGTCAATGAATTTTGACAGAAAGTACTAACTTGCCCCGCCCTTGTTTAGAACTTTACTCCAACGCAAAGAAAAATAAAATAAATAAATAAACCTCGAAAGGTGTACAGTGTACACCAAAGAGGTTTCTTTCTCGTTCATTTTCTTTTCTATTTCAAATACAAGTGACAGGCTGACAGCTATTTTTAAGCTGTCAAGAAATTATAATATATCGTCTATTTTGAAAAAATCTTATAAACATATGTTTCATTAAAATTTAAAAAAATAAATACTGATTTTTTTTTTCTTTGGGTCACTTTTTTTCTTCTTCTTCTTTTTTTAATCTAATATAGTTATAATTTTTGAAACTTATTATGGGGGATTTAGATATTTTTAATGGAAAGATAATTCATTAAAATTTTTACAGTTTGAAAGAGTGACTGTGGCATTTAATAATTTAAGGGGTGATTATAAATTATGTAGTAGAGCTTTTAATGGTAGAATTTTACTAAAAAGGCTTATTACTAAAAAAAACTGTTTATTATTTGGTAATAACGCAACTGAAGTATTTTTAAGCAAAATTTATATATTGAGTTAAGTTGAAATGAATTGAATTCTTTATAAATAGTAGTTAAGATGATGGAATGAGTTTTATAGGTCCATCTAAGATGTATTTGAATGTTAAAATGATTTTAGATGTATTTATGAAGAGTTAAAAAAAAGTTATAGATCTCTCGTGTAAAGAAAATTTGAGTTGAGATGAATTAAGTGATTTGAGAGTTTAGTGTTTGAATGTTAGATTCAATTTAAAATTAAACTGAACTGAATTGATCTTAATTTAATCCAAATTCTAACATATCTTAATTATCTACAACGGGTTTGTAAAAAAATATAAAGTTTGCATAACTTTTCAATAAAAATTATAATTTTGTGTTTTTCTAAAAAAAAGTGGACTCCGAAATTTTTTTTAAAGTATTTAAATTACTTTTTTAAAATAAATTTACCAAACATTTTATTTTCTTGAAAATCAATTTTTAAGCCTTTTCAGCTCGAATTAGGCATTAAAAGTAGTTGTTTGAAGACTATTCTTTGACACTTTTTCTTCTGCTTAAACGTGTCATTAAATTAAACTTTACTTGTAATCAGATTTAAATTGAAAATATTAATCCAAATTAGGCAATTAAGTTTACAAATCAAATTCAAGTCCCACGCCAGTTTTCAAAGATCCGAATTTTAAAAGCTTCCTTGAACCTTCCTCTGACTGGTTTTATAGATCCCTATAATATTCAATAATGTTCCTTGAATTATGCCGACAATCCCAGATACACGGACGCCTTAGACTTTGTCCATCTCGATTTTCTACTTCGTCTCTCCCTCCCTCGTTCTCCTTGGACAAGCCGCATTCATCTCCGACACAGCCCTCCTGAACCTTCGAAACCGTAGCTCCTACCCCCTAATCCAGCCACAGAACCTCCGAGACTAGCCGTGCATCACCCCCGTGCCAAAAGGTATATTTCTTTTGAATTCGGGAACTCCATTTTTACGAAAAACTGTTCTCATGTAATGAGAATGTTGAATGTTGGATTTTTGTGACTATTTTAACGGAAATTCCAGCAGTTTGTTTTTACTTTGTTGGGTTGGGGACTTATGTTTTTCGATTTGATTGGGTTTGGGGATTTATTAATGGTCAGGTCATGTTTGGTATGATTCTGAGCTGGTTAAGGGAATCTATATTTTTTCTTTCTCCAACAGTAGTAAGTTGCATGGAAGTTGCCAAACTTGTTTGCTCATGTGGGAAAAGGCTTTTTTCTGCCTATTCTATTTTTAATGTGTTTTTACTTGTGATAGAACTACACGAAATATTTCTCTTTGTTTGTGCCATCAGCTGTTGTGCGAAGCCAGGTTTCTTTTTGTTTTCTTTTCCAGCAGTCTTGGAAAGAATCGTTGTTATCTATTTAAAAAACCTTGAATTTCTTGGACCACCCTTCTAGCAACATATTGTCTTTACTTGCTCGCGTGTTCAGGGATGCCAAGTTTGTTGCCTATAACTATAGTTCTGAAATTTACATAGTTTACCTCTCTCTTCTTATCCAGTATCGGTTCAATAAATTGATCTTATAAAACAATTAGATTGAAATATCTGAAGTGAGTTCTCAATATTAGGTCCAAAGGGTATCAGGTCTTGCTTTAAAGGACCGGCGTACTCCCCTCATGGCATTGGCAAGGTTTGCTAGGAATAGCTGTAGAAGATCAGTAGGCCCCTTTGGCAATTCCAGACTAGAGGATGTTTCCTATGGAGTATCCTCGCGCCAATGTTGCCTACCGTCCCTTGAAAGTCCCGGGGAAAACAACAATCTGTCATACTTTTCCAGCATCAAGAAGGTAAATCACATGAGTTTTTGGAGCAGGGGGATAAGGGTAACACCACATTATGAGTTTCCTTCTGCTGAGATGATTGCAGAGCAATATGACGCAGAATATGTTGATCCAAGGTATCCAGGTCTAGAAGCAACCAAACCTGGTGAAAAGCCAAGGGTTGTTGTCCTTGGTACCGGGTGGGCTGCTTGTCGTTTCCTTAAGGGACTAGACAACAAAATTTTTGATATTGTTTGCATATCACCACGGAATCACATGGTCTTCACTCCTTTACTTGCTTCAACTTGTGTTGGAACCCTGGAGTTTCGCTCTGTAGCTGAACCTGTTAGCCAGATACAGACTGCATTGGCGAAGGACCCCAATTCCTACTTTTATCTAGCTTCTTGCATTGGCGTTGACACCGACAAACATGAAGTAAGTGAATACTCTTTCCAACTTTATAATTCTTTCTTTCTTTTGAATAATAATTTGTATGTGTGCATTTCTTTTTCTTGTTCTTTTAATTTGATGGATATGTAATGAAACAAAGATGCACCAATTAATGCAAACCATTTTAAAATTGGAAAATTTATTTGCAGGGTAGTTCTTGCATGAATTTCACATGTGAATACCCACTCCGTAAAATTGATTTGCTTTTTACTGCCATGGTAGTGGCCAATAAACTTTGTTAATGGCAGTGCCCTTTCATACTTTGTTAAAGCATGCATACAATTGACACAATCATGATAATTGACACAATCATGATATCATTTTTGTTCAACTTGATGCTACTTCAGTACCGAAAGCTAGATTATTACAAAATGTTGTTTGAGTGTCATTTGATTATTTCATTCGGCACTTTAACCTTAGCAACTATAGGGTAAAACATGTAAAATGGGCAGCAGCTTCATGGTTGACTATCGCTATGAAAATAGAAATGAAAAAAAATACAATCTGCTGCTCTATGTTATGTCACATTCAGAAGTCATTACAAACAATATTTTTTGTAACAATATTTTTTTATCAGAAAATTACAAAAAATATTTAATCATGCTCTTTGACGGAATCAGGTGTATTGTGAGACTGTTAGCAATGGTGGATTACCTCGTGACCCTTACCAATTCAAAGTTGCATATGACAAGCTTGTCATTGCTGCCGGAGCTGAGCCCTTGACTTTTGGAATCAAGGGGGTATATGAACATGCATATTTCCTTCGTGAAGTGAGCCATGCCCAAGAAATAAGGAAGAAGCTTCTCTTGAATTTGATGCTCTCTGAAAACCCAGGTAAGCTGCATTTATTTATTAAACTTTTAAACTCTTGAAGGCTCTTTTTGGTTCTCAAGAAGAATGGATTAAAGGAAAATGTTCTATAATGATTTCACCTATCAAGCATCTTAAGCTTTGAATTCACTTGTAGTTTTAAGTGCCAGAGGGAGGGCATTTTGAGTAGAGAATCTAGGCCTATTGGTTACATTTGTTCTTCCAGTTGGTTTCTCCTTTATTGCAAATTGTTATAGGTTCAATTGGAATGGACTATGTCCCCTCATTATTATTGTCTTCATACTTACGTATTTAATCCTTCTTGTGGCTAAAGCTCATCTAGAACTGTTTGGTGAAGGGACAAGGTCTTTCGCCATCTAGGATTTTATAATTACTTCTGTAGTTATCTTTTTATGAATGAAATTTTAGTTCATATCTGTAATTTAATGATGCAGGCATATCAGAAGAAGAGAAGAAGCGATTATTACACTGCGTTGTTATCGGGGGTGGTCCTACAGGGGTGGAATTCAGTGGTGAATTGAGTGATTTTATAATGAAAGATGTTCGTGACCGTTATGCCCATGTCAAGGATTACATAAAAGTTACCCTCATAGAGGTTATTTGCAATTTCTTTCCATATCCATGAATTAATATCGTGAGAAGAGATGAATTATGATTTAATAGACTGGATTTTATTTTCCTCCTTGAACAGGCAAATGAAATTTTGTCATCCTTTGACGTAGGGCTACGTCAGTATGCAACAAATCACTTAAACAAGGTAAGTTTGGTTTCTGAGATTCCAGGGGAGATGTTTTCTTTGTAGTATTCAAAATTGCTTCTGACATTTGGAACTTCATGCCAGAGTGGTGTTCGCCTAATGCGAGGTGTTGTGAAGGAGGTGCATTCCAAGAAGATAGTTCTCAATGATGGGACTGATGTTCCTTACGGCCTTCTGGTCTGGTCTACAGGTGTTGGTCCTTCCAAATTTGTGAAGTCACTCAATCTTCCCAAGTCTTCAGGTGGAAGGTATATGCATTAGCATTCCTTTCCACTATATTTTCAAAGTCTACTGCTTGTTCCTTTCTTTCTTTGCTATCTGTTATTGAGGTCTTTAATCGATCTTGCCAATAATTTTAGGATTGGTGTTGATCAATGGTTGCGGGTTCCCTCTGTGGAAGATGTGTTTGCTCTTGGAGATTGTGCAGGTTTTCTTGAACAGACAGGGAAGCCAGTTCTTCCAGCTCTAGCTCAGGTTTGATTCTTTTTTACCCTCTGTAAATTCTCTGCTTCTAGAATCATCCTCCATTTGCTTTTTGGAACTGCACATTTCAACTACCCCTTTATGTCAATACTTAAGAAACTACCCCTTAAAATCTTGCTACTGTTAAGCCAAGAAAAATGTTAGAATGGCTATTGTAAATTGGAGTTGATAGATTTATTAATCATTAATCGATGGCTTAGGAAAATTATTTGGCCGGTTAATTTCTCGCGGAATAAAGCAAGCTAGAAGTTTCACGGCTGGTCTATCTTCTGAATCTTTTCTTTTCTCTTTCCCCCGTGAATATACTTTTCTACATATTGGGCTATTGTAAAATTTTTTATCATTCAAACTGCAAATGTTAGTCAACAATTATGAGAGACCAGTGAGATGTCAATGGGATGACGTGCTTGTAACCTCCAAATACCAGAATAGAGCTTCCGTGTAAGATCTAGGTATTAGCTTCACGTGGAAGAATTATGATAATCAATTAATGCTGCAGATGAGGATTGCTTTTGTATCAGCTTTTACCTACTTATTAAGGTTTATTACATTGCTTTTAACAGAGTATCAATTTCAAGTGTTCCTTTTATAAGTATTGCTTTATGTATTTTCCCTTGATTAGGAAGGTGGGCCAGATAGGAGGGGTGATTTACTAGTTTTAATAAGTTCCATGAAAAAAATTTTGATGTTTAATTCACACAGGTTGCAGAAAGGGAAGGCAAATTTCTAGTAAAGCTGTTTAACAGGATTGGGAAGGAGAATGGAGGCAAGGCTTTCTCTGTGAAAGACATCCCCCTTGGAGAGCCTTTTGTCTACACGCATCTTGGAAGCATGGCATCGGTCGGCCGATATAAGGCGCTTGTGGATCTACGCCAATCAAAGGTAATCAAAATGCTTTGTAACCGTTGCACGATTTGGTTTTAGCTAGACTGCATAACATCACTTTGTGCTGCATATTATGTTTTGTTTAAAGCTTGCCCCTGCTACTCCATTTCCGTTGGTCCTTGTGAAATGAGATTCTCCAATACCAATCTGACAAGCCCTTGCAATTGGTATATTTTTCAGGATGCCAAAGGCGTATCTATGGCTGGATTTCTAAGTTGGCTGATTTGGCGATCCGCCTATCTCACGCGTGTTGTCAGCTGGAGAAACAGGTTTTACGTGGCCGTAAACTGGGCAACAACACTGGTCTTCGGCAGAGATAATTCCCGAATAGGTTGACACCGCCGTATGCCCATTGGCTTCGCTACTACTCGTCTATGCGTTTGTCCAGTCTTTGACCTGGTTACATTCAAATAATTTTTGATCCCACCAATTTGTGAAATTTTGTTCCAGGCATTTTATCGAAGAGATGATAGATACAACTTTTACACAAATATTATACCATCGTTTATGTAACACTCATATGATAATAGAATAATAATTTTTTAATCTGTATTAGAAATATTTTATTTTTTATTTTTTTGAATCATTCTATTTAGTTTTACCTTGTGAAAATGTTGGATGTTGGAATAGATTGGTGCAACCAAAGCTTATATATGCTAATGAAGTAGAAGTTTTAGGAACACAGCTTGTTGGGTTGGCGGTGAAAGAGCAAACGCAACATCTGAGTTGTGACGTCCCCAGATTCTACTTGGGATCGAACGGATATCTGAAGCGTCAAAACATGCAACATATGGTTACTTGTCTTCATTCATGATATATAAGATGCAATGTTTTTAACATGCATCTAGCATTATGTAATATTCGCAGTGAATAATTATTTTTTTTTCTTGAACAATACTATGCACCAAACTTATAATATCCCAAATAGTTAAATCATAATCTAAGCATACTTAACAAAATAAACATTCACGATGTCAGTACGAGTCTTAGAAGATTGTAACCTCAAAAACACGGGAGACCAGACTCCATATTTACATTACCAAAATACACTATTGAGGAAGTTCGTCGAGTAACTCGTGTAACTGGACTAACGATGCTAAAATAATGTCTAAAAACTAACTATGGAAGTTGTAAGTTTCGCGTCATGTCTGCAGCGTCTAGTCAATCTTCTTCAGTCTACCAATGTCCGCTCCTTGCTCTGATCTCGACACATCGCCTACCATTCGGGAGGAATTATGAGATTTGATTATAAATCTCAGTAAGTTAACAGGAAACTCCCACACAAGTTAATTATTAATGCATGGTAGTAAAAGTATGAATGCATAATTAAAGTCGTAAGTAAGCATAGCATAACTTGACATATAGCATGGCATAACTGACATAACCTGAACTAAAACGTGAACTGAACTTAACTTGCCATGACATAAATTTGAACTTAAAATATAACATGGGCTAGCAACAGAACATGAATGTAAACTTGAAACATAACATGGACTTGAATCATAGTATGAACGTGAACATACATAACATAAATATGAACTAGAATTTAACATAAATCTGAGCATAACATGACATAAATGTGAGCTTGAGGCATAATGTAAACATGAACATAACATAACATGAACGTGAACTTGAACATAACATGTACGTGAATATAACATGACATAAACGTAAACTTGAAACATAACGTGAACATGAACATAAAATAACATGAACGTGAGCTTAAACATAACATAAACGTGAACATAACGTGATATGAACATGAACTTGAAACTTAACGTGAGCATAAACATAAAATAACATGAACATGACCTTGAACATAACATAATATGAACATGAACTTGAAACTTAACGTGAACATAAACATAACATAACATGAACTTGATCTGAAACTTATTATTATCTCATAGGATTATCATGATTGCTTATTTTTAACTTATAGGGTTACCATGATTGTTTATTTTTAATTTCTTGACATGAATTTAGAATCTTATTCAATAGACTTAATTAATAACGTGACCATATGGGTGCTACACGGGTCCCCTAGAGCCATGTGTCCCTGCCGATTACTGTATCACAACACAGGTATCTACACCAACTGTGAATGCGTTAATATGTACTCCACAGTTGTTGTGGCCCTATGTATTCTACGTGTCATAATTGTTGTGTCTCACATAGTGTATGCTCCACAGTTGTTGTGGCTCCATACTTCATGCTCAACAATTATTGTGGCCCCATGAATTGTTTGTGCCACACTTGCTGTGAATACACGTAAAATAAAATATGGCTCCATCGGCGTTAGTGCCCAGCGTGCTGCGGTAAACAGCTAGTTAGGCCCCATTCGCAACCTGTTAACTGTATTTCGTCAACCCAAGGAATTTCACACCTATTTAGACACTCTAGCGTGAACAAAGGAGTTCCACTAGGATATTACCTCATCCTAGCACTTAGAGTTATGATTGACATGAATAACTTAACTTGAACATGATCTGAAAATTGACTTAACATAAACTTGATCTGACTTCTTTACTTAACATGACACACTTGCAATGGTAAATATTACATGATATGACATACATGTAACATATGGAATACTATACATGGCATACCTATAACATATAGCAATATATGACAGAATAGATTGTATAACAGATAAATATTTGTGACAGAATAAGTCATGCATAACAGATATACATGTAATGACGTGGCATGGCATGACATCTAAGATAACATACATACATAAATTGTAGTTCCCTTACCCATCATACATACACAGTAAACTGATAGTAAGTTAGAAGCTAACTTAACTCGATCGTCGCGTTCTACAAGAATAAAGCACGAAACACGAGAAACTGTAAGAGGGTATTATAAAAGTTAGAAATTTAATTACTAATAATTAGAAATATGAAAACAAGCTAACTTAAGAGTAAAATTACCATTTTACCCTCTACATGTGGGAAAATTATTATTTTACCCCTAACTTAAAGATTTCACATCCTAACTCCAAAAATTTTCAAAATTTACATTCCTTATGAAAATTTTGTCCTAAACTCAAATATCAACTTAGAAAAATTTAAAACAAAACACAACTATGGAAAACACACTATGGCCGAAACATCCATAGGCCATTTCTTTTTATTTTTGTTGCAATTCCTTCTAACTTCAAAACTTATGCTTAAACCAAAATTTTACAAAAAACATCTTCCAATCCTAAGTTTAAAACTATACTTAAAATATCCATTTAAAAAAAGCTAATAATCAACACCAAACTTTTTTTGTAAAAAGATCCAAACACTTGAATAACAAGCTTTAACCCTAAATCAAAACATCTCCAAGAATTCCAAAAATCAAATCTTACTTCTAATATATTCATAACATCATCCTAAGATCAACCATGCTTTAAATCATTAAACTAAAGTCACCAAAATCACAAAATAACATTTGAAGTATTTGGTTTTACACTTAGTCCAAAAACAGAAACTTTTTCCTCAACTAGCTTTGATAAATCTCTTAATCAATGGTTTAAGAAGGTGAGATCTTCGAAATAAAGCATCACATAGTTTAATAATGTGTCTTAAATAGGATCCAACCATCAAACTTAAAATCACATGGCTAAAAATCAATAAAACATGGATCTAATCCAAAAACATCAAATCTTAGGCCTAACCGAAATCCTCTTGCATAGAAAAATAATATCTTTGAAACTAATACTAAATATCTTCAAAATAACATCCTAACATGAAAATAAGAGACTTAGGATCATCATATAAAAATATCAAAGCCTTTAGAGTAAGATCAAATCTCGAAATATTCAAACTTTCTCCAAATAAAAACTGTTTTGGCACTTCCAGTTTTCAAGTTTCTAGATCTAAGAAAATATATCATCAAAAGCTTTAGTCATGCAACAAAACCTCAATGAACACTCTTAAAAACATGCTAAAAACACTCCATAAAATTTTCGGACCAAGATATTTCCATTAGCTTAGTCAAAAACTCCAAAATATAAGATACTCTCCAGATTCATGCCTAGAATGACCTTTCTATGATAAAAAATCATTTTGATCAACCAAATGATCATGAAATGATATGAATAATATATCTACGGAAACTATACTCAAATAGGAACAACTTTTAGGAAAGAATCATTGTGTGAAAATACTTACAAAGGGTTGAAACTCTCCATGCAAGAAGACCCAAAAATCGACCCAAGAGAGCTCTTTTGGGTTTCTTTCTAAGAACGGGGTGAAGAAGTGATTAAAAGAAAAGAAGTGTGTCTTGCATGACTCTATACTTATGGAGGGGGAATATATGGACTTGAATGACCATTGATTGGATGTAGCTATGTAACATAAATTGGAGAATAGAGAGGGAAAAGACTGCCTGCAGAAGCTATGAGGTATGAAGGTTGATATGGTGGGTTTCTCCATCTCATCAAGGCATTGTTGGGTGCAGCTAAGGGCAGTGCATGGTCTGCCATGTGTGGGAGGAAACTTTTCCTAGAAGTCTTGCCAAGGTGGCCAAATTCGTTGGCCTTGGTGGGTCTCAACTAAGTGGGCTTCAATTTGGGGTTTAAATGAGGTTTGGTTAGGATTTGAGATGCTATCAAGCTCAAATCTAATTTTTCTTGGCCCAATCAAATTTTCAAGGTTTAAAAGGTTGGATAATGATGTCATAACAAGAATTTGAGAAATTAATAGCATATGGAAGTGATTTAATCAAGTGATTAAACACAATGATAGAAATTAGATCAAAAAGGGTTTGAAAGCCAACTTTAGGGTTTGGGGAAACCGTTTAGGGTTTCGGTTTCAACCAAGTTTTTGGGATTTCGATTGGATTCCAACCATTTAGGGTTTCACTAGGGTTGAAACCCTCTTTGATCTGGCTCAAATGGTTGATCAGATGAAAAGGGTTTTACTTAGATGGCATGATCTCATACCTTGATTTTAAGGGTGTAAATTTTAACCAGTAAACCGGAAAACCGGCCCGGACCGGACTGGTTGTGCCGGTTTTGGACCGGTCCGGTCTGGAACCGGTTTCATAAAATGGAAAGCCGGCCGGAACCGGTCCGGTTTCGGTTCCGGTCATTTTTAGACCAGACTGGTACTATTTAATTTTTATTTATTTAATTTTATATATTATATATTTTATGTTATATATAATTTTATATATAAGATATAATAATATAAATTATAATTATATATAACATACTGTTATTGCAATTTATAAAATAAAAGTTTAATTTTAAACATGAAAATTTAATTGATCATATGCTTTAAATATATAATATTATAAATATATATTATTTATTAATAACATTTTATCATAGATTCATAAGAAGTAAGAACAAAAAATAAAATAAAATCACTCAAATATTATTACTAAATTTTGATGGCCTTATACACTTAAAACTCTTTATATTTTTTCTGATAAGTACATAAGACATTAGTAATAAATATAAATTATATATATTAGCTTATAATTTATATAAAGCTATACTAATAGCAGATTTTTTTTTACATAGCAGTTTTTTTATATAGCAGCTTTTTTATAGCAGAATTTTTTGACAAAGCAGTTTTTTTATTTTTTTTATTTTTATAAACAGATTTTTTTATGATAAATATGTATTTTATTAAAACCGGACCGAACCGGACCGGAAATCGGTAAAACCGGAGTACCGGTTTAGCAAGGTAACCGGTGCGTAATCGGTTTTGAAAAATGTAAAACCGGTGCCTACCGGTTCGGTCCTAGATTTTGTCCAAAACAGGACCGAACCGGACCGGTTACACCCCTACTTGATTTCCTTCACAAATCCATCTAATAGTTCCTCTTTGTGTCAAGTGTCTAATACTATTCACTATGTGTGGCTAAGATCTTGCCAAGTGTCTAAATAAAACTTCTCTAACCTAATTTGGACATTCCACACTGTGATTTTGAAAACACTGCACTTAGTATGCTTATCGAGGTTATTATTTACTCCAAAAAAAAGCATAATAAACTTAATACTGAAAAATTCAAAATATTCATATTAACCTACAATAAAAACCTTTTACCAAAACTCAACCTCCAAGTGTTCCTATAAATAAATTCACAGTTTCAAACAACCGTTTCGTTCGAAATTATGAAAATAGGTTATTGTGTTATAAAATCTTAAATATTCAACTAAGTCTAGTGGTGTAGACTATAATGTATTCTGACACTTCTAACAACCTCAAACGATTAAAATTGCATTTCTGGTACCATAGTGAGTGATAACACTGATTATGTTGACAGACTAAAACCTTTGCGATTAGCCGATTCGTGAAAATTTACAAAATTTTCACGAGATTCCTCAAGTTTATAGAAATTCTACCATTGAATTTCTAACGGGCTATTACATGAGCAGTCATATGTATACCATTACTGTACAAGATCCATTTGTTCCTTTTCTCTGACAGATGGTCACTAATCCTACTTAAGAGTCCCATTAGTGATAAGAAATTATTGAAGAATCAATAAGATGTTTCTTTTGTTCCTTCCAAGCAACCAAAAAAGAAAGATATAGTTTATATATTCAAGATAATTGTTTATTTACAAAATTCTGTCTCAATTCATTTTATTTCATCGCAAGCATATAAATTCCAAAATGTCAATTTTTATTAATTTTAAATTATACTGGGTTAATATTAATAATTAAAATCCTCATACCAAAGTAGAAAAAAAGACAGAGACCCATAGAAAATCTTTAAAAAAAATTAATTAATTAAATTCCACAAAGACGTAGAAACTACATGAAAACTTTGTAAATTTTTTTGTAAATGGTGACATGGGCCACCTTGGTCGGTGCTTTGTGTCTGTTTCGATAAGGAATCAAAGTTGGCTCAGACAGCCGAATCAAGAAAAGTGAGCACCACTGTGTTGGGTAGTACGGCCACTGAGAGAAAAGATGGAAGAGACGGTGTGAATCAAAACCAATCCGATTGCCACCTTCACCTTGCCCCGCTTCGGGATTGGACGGGCAGAGTACCTCCGACACAAATTCCTTCCGTTGATCATCAATTCTCTCCTCTTTGTAGCCTCCATCTTTTCTTCGATGATCGATGATCTATGCTGCTTAAAAAGCTCTTCCAGTAAATACCCAAAAGGATCGCTCTCTCTGTGAGTCTAAAGAGAAAGCAAAAGAGAGGAATAATGAGAGAGAGAGAGAGAGAGAAAGAGAGAGAGAGTTGAAGAAACCTTGTAGTTTGGTATGCAAACTTGAGGTGTTTTGCTGCCTTTATTTATATGCATGATCTGGGCGAGTATTGTTGAATCAAATGCAAGCATATGCTATTACTGCTACCAGTTTGCTCTATTTATTTATTTATACTTCATTTTTTATTGGATTTTCTGTTGGTGATGACCTTGACCTCATTGCTAGTTGTCTGTCGTGTTCACAAATGTCTATCATTTTTCCTGGATTTGACCCGACACTGTTTCTTTGATTTTGAATTCATTCGAGGCTAGCCTCTGAGCTTGATGCTGACTAAATTGTAAGGGAAAATGGTAATACAAGACCTGAAAGGCTGCGTCTTGATCATATGTGGTAGTGTGTGTGACCAACTTACTCTGTGCATGAATGGTATAAATGACTTGAATTCGATTCTGGTCTAAGTTTTTTTTTTATATTAAAGTAAGAAAGAAAAATGTTACATGAAGATCACATGCCTACAATTGCATGCCTACCTAAAAGTAAAAGAAAAATGCATTTGTCATGATTTTAACTTTGAGAAATGAAACTTATAATCGTGAATGTAGAAGCTGATCAACTTACTTTGATGCGCATGGTATAAATGAGTTGAATTCGATCCTGGTCTAAGTTTTGTTTAGAGTTAAGAAAGAAAGAAAAAATGTTACATGAAGATCACATGCCCACAATTGCGTACCTACCTAAAAGTAAAAGAAAAAGGCATTTGTCATGATTTTTAACTTTGAGAAATGAAACTTACAATTGTGAATGTAGAAGCTGAACAACTTATTTTGTGCATGCATGGTATAAATGAGTTGAATTTGATCCTGCTCTAAGTTTTGTTTAGAGTAAAGAAAGAAAGAAAAATGTTACATGAAGATCACATGCTCATAATTGCGTACCTACCTAAAAGTAAAAGTAAAAGGCGTTTGCCATGATTTTTAGCTTTGAGAAATGAAATTTGCAATCGTAAATGTAGAAACTGACCAACTTATTTTGTGCATGCATGGTATAAATGAGTTGAATTGGATCCTGGTCTAAGTTTTGTTTAGAGTAAAGAAAGAATGAAAAATGTTACATGAAGATCACATGCCCACAATTGCGTACCTACCTAAAAGTAGAAGAAAAAGGCGTTTGTCATGATTTTAACTTTGAAAAAGGAAACTTGCAATCGTGAATATAGAAATTGTGAAGCACTGCGTAATCACTTTAAAAAAAATAAATAAATATGAGACTTATATTAAAATAGATATATTTTTTTAATCTTTTTCAAAAGGAATATATTGTACGTCGCAAAGGAAAATATTGTACGTCGCTTATATATTTCACGATTGTATATAACATTATCATTTATCTTTTGTTTTTTCTCTAAGTGCCAATAATCAATCCTACTGCCAGATTAATTAGGTTCAAATGACGTGAACCGTTGGATTAGAGGGAAGTGCAATGCACCACCCACCTAGCTAGATGTCCCATTTCTCACTTCTTACTTCAACATGACTCCTCTCCAACCTAACTTTCTTCCATTTTCTTCCATCCTATCTAATTTTGCATAATTTCACTATCAATCAATTCGATCAAATTAATTCAAAAGATATAAAAATAAAAAAGAAATTAATTATATATACATATCATGGGAGGACTTAGCTTTCCTTGTCCATTGGTCCCATTATTGTTTAGAGGTGTTCATTCGTTTTGAATTGGCAGTGTGAAAGTCATGGGATTTCAGAATTCAAATCAACTTTTAAAAGGGTCTCAATGGCCACCATGTTCTGTGAATGGGGACATAGTTAAATTAGTAGAACGTGCAACTTCTAATTATATTATACATTATACTTAAAAAAGAATCTTTTTATTTTTAAATCGTCGTGGAGAATACATTATTTCTATAATTAATTAATGTGACATCATGATTTGATTTTTAAAATTTAAATTTATAATTCTTTTTTTGCAAATTAAATATAGGTTGCAAATATAAAGTGTCAATTTTTCTTTCTGTCACAGTATCATCAAATTGATCACCTTGATCAACAACAATATCCAAGAAAAACATGATTCCCATACATGGAAGTGCTTTTTGGCTCGTAAAGAAAAGCTCAAAAAATATTTCGTATACCCATTAATGGGCAGCTAGCTAGCTATTTGCAACTGAAAAGAGGGTTTAGGCTTTTAATGCATGGAAGTGCTCCCTCTTTTGGTGTTTCTTTCTTCAATATGTGGCCTAAAGTTAAAGCAAGAAAAATGGCGCCAACAGAAGTTGCACAAGACTTGTTTTTTGAGTTGGAGTTGCATTTTTTTCCCCTTAATAAACAAAGTCAGCTGATATTTCTCTATGATTTTGCAGACAATAGAGAGATGAGGATCTTTATAAAGTCTAATGAATTTCACAAATTTATATCTAGCGAAGAGGTGTGTTGTAGCAGTATTACATATATGGGAGGCTGGTCATCTGAGAGTTTATATTTATGCAGCTGATCATCTTCTACAATTCCAATTACATAATAAAACAACACAAACTTTTGCCAAAAAAACTTGTAAGTGGCTCAACCGGTGAAGGAAAATTGATTGAAAGACGAACAAAGAAATATCTCATTAAATGCAAACTTTCTTTCTGTACACAGCGCTAAAAGTTGGCTGAGACGGCCGAATCAAGAAAAGTGAGCACCACCGTGTCGGGTAGTACGACCACTGAGAGAGAAGATAGAAGAGACGGTGTGAATCAAAACCAATCCAATTGCCACCTTCACCTTGCCCCGCTTAGGGATCGGACGGCCAGAGTACCTCTGACACAAATTCCCTCCGTTGATCATCAATTCCCTCCTCTTTGCAGCCTCCATCTCTTCTTCGAAGATCGATGATCTATGTTGCTTAAAAACCTCTTCCAGTAAATATCCAAAAGGGTCGCACTCACTCTCTCTGAGTGTAAAGATAAAGCAGAAGAGAGGAATAATTAGAGAGAGAGAGAGAGAGAGAGAGAGAGAATTGAAGAAACGTTGTAGTTTGGTATGCAAACTTGGGGTGGTTTGCTACCTTTATTTATATGCATGATTTGGGCGAGTACTGTTGAATGATTCAAATGCATGCATATACTATTACTGCTACCAGTTTGATTTATTTATTTATTTATACTTCATTATTTATTGGATTGAGAAATGATATTTGAAGTCGTGAGTATGCAAGTTTCGCGCAATCTCTTTGAAAAAAGTGAATTAATACAGGATCTGCATGAAAAAAAAATCAACTTTTTAATCGTGGAACTTACTCTTTTTCAAAATGATTGCGTAGTATTTGCACACTCTATAACTGTATGTAGAATTACTCTATTGAATTTTCTGTTGGCTATGATCTTGACCTAATTGCCAGTTGTCTGTCGTGTTCACAAACATCCATCATTTTTGTTGTATTTGACCGACACTGTTTCTTTGATTTTGAATTCAATCGAAGCCTTTGAGTTTGATGTTGACTAATCTGTAAGGGAAAATAGTAATACAAGACCAGAAAGGCTGCGTCTTGATATGTAGTAGATATGTAGTAGTGTGTATGACCAACTTACTTTGTCCATGCATGGTATTATAAATTAGTTGAATTCGATCCTGGTCTAAGTTTTGTTTAGAATAAAGAAAGAAAGATAAATGTTGCATGAAGGTCACATGCCAACAATTGCGTACCTACCTATAAGTAAAATAAAAAGGTGTTTGTTATGATTTTAACTTTTAGAAATGAAACTTGCAGTGTAGAAATATCATACAATCACTTTTAAAAAAATGAATGAATATAAAATTTACGTGAAAAAAAAATTATTTTTAATAACGAACCCTATTTTTTTGAAAATAATTGTACAACTCACATAAAAAGAAAATTTATTTTTAATAACAGATTTTCTCTTTTTCAAAATGATTGTACGACCCACTATTTTTTAAAACGAATGATACTTGCACACTTTACGATTATATATAATATTACCCTTTTTTTCTTTTACTTTTTCTTTAAGTGCCAATAATCAATCCTACTGCCAGATTAGGTCCAAATGACGTGAACCGTTGGATTAGAAGCAAGTGCAATGCACCACGTACCCACCTAGATTTCCTATCTCTCACTTCTTACTTCAACATGACTCCTCCAACCTAACTTTCTTCCATTTTCTTCCAACCTATCTAATTTTGCATAATTTCACTATCAATCAATTCCATCAAATTAATTCAAAAGCTACAAAAATAAAAAAGAAATTAATTATATATACATATCATGGGAGGACTTAGCTTTCCTTATCCATTGGTCCCATTATTGTTTAGAGGTGTTCATTCGTTTTGAATTGGCAGTGTGAAAGTCATGAGTTTTCAGAATTCAAATCAACTTTTAAAAGTCTCAATGACCACCATGCATGTTCTCTGAACGTGGACATAATTAAATTAGTAGAACGTGCAACTTATTCTAAATTTTATATTATACATTATACTTAAAAAAGAATCTTTTTATTTTTAAATCATCGTGGAGAATACATTATTTCTATAATTAATTAATGTGACATCATGATTTGGTTTTTAAAATTTAAATTAAATTTTTTTTTTTTACAAATTAAAACTTGATATATTAGCAGTATTTGTACTCCACGCCAACTTATAAATATAGATTTTCTGCTTAAAAAAAAAATCATTGAAACAATATGGTTTCCATAAGTCTAGATACAATGTACTGCCATATCGTTCTCTAGTCACTTAAAATGACGCAGGTGTCGGATTGTGTTTAAAGAGGAATATATTCCAATCTAATTGCGATTAGGTATATTAGGGCGGCTGCTTGAAAACACACATACATATATATGAATAGTATGAGATATGTTCACCACTCTTAAGACAATATCACGACATATATAGTACATATGTTGTTAGATTGTACAGAACGGTACAGGAGCTTGTAGCCTTCAATTTGTTACTCAAAAAGTGTGGACAATTACAAGCATGTGTGGGTCTGAAATCCAAGAAATCAAATTTTTTATTAATTTTACATAAAAAGAATTTATCTTTGTATCAAAGAATGGAAAAGGTAAGACTAAGTGGTATGCTTGATCTTGGATTAGTAAGCCGACCCAAGAGGGAGGGTTGGGTTTGAGAGATTTTTCGATGATACAATAAGCGTTGCACATGAAGATGGCTTGGCGTCTTTTGTCAACAAAGTCTTTGTGGTCTCATTTTCTTTTGTCAAAGTATGGTAGAGGGCAACATATGTCTTTGTTGGAGGCGCACAGGTCTAGCTCAAGACTTTGGAAGTCCATTGTGTCCGTTCTTCCTGATGTATGTGCCACGTCTAAAACGAGAGTGAAGAATGGTTTGTCCTCCTTTTGGTTTGATCGATGGTTTTTGGCTGGACCGTTGTCTCACATGGTCGATGTGGTCCAGACGCCGTGTATGTTAATCAAAGATGTGTGGGTTGGTGATAGTTGGAACTATGAGATGCTGGAACAATTAATTGGTGCAGAATTAACAGAGGCAGTGATTAGAACAATTTCTGCTGGAAGGTTTAGGCAAGATGTGCTAATGTGGAAACCAGCTCAAGACGGTAGGTTCACTACAGCAACTGCCTAGGAGTTCATTTGAGTGAGGGGAGATCATTTCGCTTGGATATTCTGGCTTTGGAACAATCTTTTGCCAAAGAAGATATCGATCTGTATGTGGCGAGCTCGATTTAAATGCCTTTCAGTTGATGACAAGGTGCAATCTCGTGGAATTGCGATGGCATCCAAATGTGATTGTTGTTCTTCACCACAGAAGGAAACAATGGATCATGTGCTGGCGATGGGTCAGATTACATGGCAAGTATGGTGTCTTGCCTCCTTGGCACTGGGATTCTCTTGTATGCATTCTAGTAGTTGGTGGCACCAAGTGGAGGTTTGACTGAATTGTGCAAAGAAAGCCACCAAATGGGGCGTGTTGATTGGTCTTCTACCCAGTATACTTACGTGGTGTTTGTGAAAACTGCGTTGCAAAGCCTGGATGAAAGGCATCTAGGAAAACTCAATAAGTGTTTGGAAATCCATTCGATTTGGCTAGGCACTCTGGTTTATGACATGGCTGATTTAAAAATGCCTCAGATTAATTATCAGATGTTCAGTGCACTGGATATCCCGATTCAGTTTCGTGCAGTGCAGAAAATTTAGACGATTGCATGGTTGAAACCTCCTTCTTGTTGGTAGAAACTAAATGTGGACGGTAGTTGTCGTGGAAATCCAAGTAACTATGGTGGGGTGGAGTGATACGGGATCATAGGGGAAACATCAAGGCTGGTTTTTTTGCACAATATGGATTCGGAACCAGCAACAAGGCTGAGTTACGTGCGTTGTTGCAAGGAGTTAGATTGTGTAAATCTATGGCCTGTACGCACGTTATATTGGAATGCGCCTCTAAGATCGTGGTCGATTGGTTGAACAAAAGATGCTGTAGTTTATGGTATCTTTGGGATTATTGGGATGATCTTATCCAGGAATGAGAGGCCTGCACTATCAAAGAGTTCATCAGTTTAGAGAAGGCAATCAAGCGGCTGACTACCTAGCACGGAAAGGTGAAGAGGGGTTTACTTGGAGTTTTAGTCTGGACATTTGTCTTCCAAGGGAGTTGAAGGGTATTCTTAGATTGGATGCACTAGGTTTACCGTCCATTAGAAGAACTACGGGTTAATAGTAGGAGCTCATTGTCACGGATTTAGAATTTCTTCACACGTCCCGTGCGGCCTTAGGAGGTTTTTGCCCTCGCAAAGCTCCTAAGTAAGCCTTCTAAGCGACTCAAGACAAGAGAGAACAACTCTAGAGAGAGAAAGAAGAGAGAGAAGCTCTAGAGAACTTGTTAGCTCTATTGCTTGGTGATTTAAAAAAAAGAGAGAGAAGCTCTAGAGAACTTGTTAGCTCTATTGCTTGGTGATTTACACAAGTGAGGAGGTCTCTATTTATAGAGACCCTTGGTACAAAGAATGGCTAGGATTGTGACACTTGTCACCAATCCAAGGGTAAAGAACATTCTAGATTTCTACTCTACAATTGACTATAAGGCTCTTTCTAGAACACTACTATAGAATTGTCTATAAGGCCCTTTCTAGAACACTCCACACAATTCTACAACATTCAAGAATAACCTACAAATGACTAGGAGGCTTTAGAAGGTTGTGGAATTCTCTAGAAAAATCTAGGTGGTGACATCATGCAGCTGCGGAGCTGTTCGAAGGGTTGCAAGTTTATTGTTTTCTACAACCATAAAAATATTTCACAAAAATAAATATACAAACTGATATAATTTTAGATAATACATTAGATTTATTTTACAATAAAAATAGCCTTACAATCTAACATATTATATCAATTTAAATTATGTTATTAGTTTACTTTTATAAAATCTTTTGATAACTAAAGTATTTCTCTAATATTATTATTCATACACCGTCACATCTTGCAATGGGAGGAAAAGGATAGAAATACCTAACTATTCTTTGCCATATTTTGACATACTCATTGTTCAAAGAGAAAAGATATTTGCAGTCGTGATTGTATAAGCATTACATAGTCTTTTTGAAAAAGTGAATTAATACAGGATTCACATGAAAAAAAAAAACTAACTTTTTAATCGTGAACCCCACCCTTCTTCAAAGCGATTGCGTGACGTTTGTACATTCCACGACTGTATGTAGCATATATACATTCTACGATTGTATGTAGCATATAATCGTGGACTCCAACCTTTTTCAAACCCATTTAATTGAATAGATAAGGTCATAAAATTCGAATCTAACCCGTTTAAATAACGAGTAACACGACATGTTAATCAACCTATTTAGTATATAAATTTTATTAGATTAATTAAATAAGACCCATTTAACTCGTTTAGACGGTATCATATATTGTCACCCTACTTGTCCTCCTCACCCAATTTCTCCACCCTAATTTTATCAACTCGTAGTGGTAGTGCACTCTTTTTGCTCATAAAGAAAAGCACAAAGATATATTTTTATGTTGCGTATAATGCTTTGTCACTTTAGGCTTAATGCAAGGAAGTTCTAATTACTCTTTTGAGGGTTTTTTCTTTCAGCTTGTGGCCAAAAATTAGAGGAAAAGATATGCCAATTGCCAACAGAGCAGGACAACTCTTTTTGAGTTGGCGCCGCAGGATAATATTTCTCAGAAAACTAGCAGTAAATATTTCTGTGAGACAACAGAGAGATGGGATGTTTACAAAGTCTGATTGAATCAACTGGTAAAGGAAAAATGGAATACTCAAGATTGAATCAAAAACAGAGAAATATCAGATTAAATACAAAATCACTCTCTGTACAGAGCACTCAAAATCTCTCTCGCTCAACCCATTAATTAGAAAAACAAGAAAAGAACCGAACAGAACAGAACAGAAAAGTGCCTGTCTGCAAGCCTCTATGTAGCTTTTTCCCTAATCCTCATAGAAAGACTGGGTTGTGTTTCGATCTACTGACAGAACT
Organism: Carya cathayensis; assembly: GCA_011037825.1. Lineage (NCBI taxonomy): Eukaryota > Viridiplantae > Streptophyta > Magnoliopsida > Fagales > Juglandaceae > Carya > Carya cathayensis. The sequence goes on along the minus strand of QGSO01000233.1, from coordinate 1,238 downwards.
CATGAGCACCAGCACATCCCCGACGCCTATTCAGATAGAAGATGGAAGCAACAGAGTGAGCCAATCCCACCACTATGCCAAGCTTCACTCGACCCCTCTTGGGAATCGGAAGCCCAGAAAACTTCGGAGAGAAGTTTCCACCGTTGATCATAGAAACGCTCCTAGCTCCTGCCATCTAATAGTTCTTTCTTCCCGTCCAAATCTTTTTCAGATGAAAACGTAGGAGGAGGCCGAGAAGAGCAAAGGTTGATTGCAGCAGATGTGGGTGAAAGTAAAGTGAACTCTTTTTGGTTTGATTGTGGTGGTGGACAAGGCACCCACTGTTGGTTTTATAGGCGTGGATCGGTGAATTAAAAAAATTGAAAGGAAATCCCCTTCATGCATTGAGCTATATAATAATATAATATTAATAATCAAAAGGCGCTGCCGCTCGTCTTTGCTGTTTGTTTGAAAATTGACGTTTAATGACCACGTTCATGTTTACCGGCTCAATTATTGAAAGCCATATTATTATATTGTAATCAGGCACGTTTGTCTATCTGTTGACTCGCCCAAGTTGCCAAAGGCCAAAAATCGTGGCATGTGACTATTTCGGCTCGTGAACAGTGTTGGGATGGAATGAGTCAAGATCTATAGACTTGGGAATGGTAAAATCACTAGCAATGAAATTGTTTATAAGTAAATGTTAAGATGAGATGAAAATTCTCTAAATAGTATAGTGCTAATTGAGAATTCTAGCTTGTTTAAGTAGGAAAGGCTAGGGAAAGGCGTCGGTTACCGAAAACTAGATGCCAGATAGAGCTTAGATCAAGTATGTGCAGGAGAAAAGCAAGTAAAAACTAGAACAAGAAAAATTTGGAAAACCTCATGAACAAGGTGGAGACGGATGTTGACAGGGAGGAATTAGGGAGTCGATCTACCCTCCTCCTCTCCGGCGAAACACACAAAAAAAAAGAAGAAGAAGAAGAAGAAGAAAATATCTTTTGCTTTCTCTAAGAACGAAAATGAGCCTTTTGTTAACAAAAAAAACCTTCATTAGGACGAGCTTGTATTATTTATTTTCTTCGATCTTTTCTTTTTTAAAAAAATTATTTATTTGTTACCAGTTATTTTTTATAAAAATAATTATTTATTATTAAAATAAGTTTGTTTTCTTGTAAATAACCTCTTGTATGTATTTAAAATATAAGAGGAGATAAGGTTCTTAATACTATGCATGCATGTATAAATTATATAAA
>QGSO01000232.1:1850020-1873409 GCA_011037825.1 Carya cathayensis | reverse complement strand
AGGCACTTTACCTGCATGATCAGCTTGGTTTCGCTGCAGACAAGGAAAAGATTGGGTGCTACTCACCGGATCATTGTGAGCTTACACCTTCTCAGCATCCTCAAATGTGTAGATGATTTACTGTTCTTGATTTTTCATCTTGATCACCAAATCTTTTTCCACTACTTTTCCATTGATGTTATGTGAATGCAATGTAATGAGGAGACGAGAGAACTGAGATCAGGGAGGGGAAGATCTTAGAGACGATAAGATAGATTATTTTTTTGCATGTCCAAGTTTTGGTGTATCTGCCATTATTTGGTGCGTAGGACATCAAATTTTTGTTCATCGTTACGATTCTCTATCCATTCCAGTTTTAAGGGTGGAAGATAACATTGAGCATACCACTTCTATGATACTCTCTATTTTGAGTCATGATAAGAGAAGATGGTATATGAAATCACATATTGTTTAAAAAAGATGTTATTATAAAGTATAATGGTTCCAATGGAATTTTAATTATATATTAATTGAAAAATAAGTCATAAGGCTTGCACGTTCAATTAAGACGCTACACCTTCGTTCAGTTTATCAGCAACCAAGCACAGGGATTTGAAACGACATTTTTTACCTCTTTCTTCCCTGCTGTTATTCTGTATAGAATCTTGTCACTATAATGTATGACTTTACAGTATTTTCGGATTGCCTTCTGCTTAATTGAATATGCCTGCTCCTAGCTTTTGACCCATTACGGATTGTACGATATGCATGCATGCACGCACCTTCTGGAGACACCGGGAGCCAAACTAATCAGGAGGTGTGTTTACTTATTTTAATGAATAAGGAAAACAAAAAATTATATGTACAAGATGAGAAATTAGTCAAAATTAAACTATCTGTTTTGTAAAATTGTGGGCTTCATTTTAAAAAAATATTAAAAAATATATATTATTTTTTAATAAAACGTACATTTTTATAAATAGTTTAACAAGATTTGTCTATTTAAAACTCATACGCAATATTATTTAAAAAAATACGAAATATACCATTGAAAAACTTGTTCTCATTTTGAACTATCCACATGGTTCCGCCATTGATCATGAACACTGCATTACGATTTTTATTTTTTTAATGTTAATTGATGTGACATGCTTCGGTTTCAATTATCTATTGTATATGTCAATAAAACTATCTGTATATAAAAATCGATGCTTTGAATAATGTCTGCTAAGGAAGAATCCACGTGAGTGGTGCTAATGGATCAGAGCAACGTGGTTAGAGGAAAAATAGATTTTTACGAATAATTTATTATAATAAAAATATTATTGATAACCAAAATATCCGTTTTATTTGTAGCGCGTCCCTTCAAGAAAACCATTAATTTATAAAAAATGATAAATTAATAGGAATCTATAGTCTGTAAGAGCATCTTCAATGAATTAGTTAAAGTTAAATGACATTTTTTATAAATATGAGATGAATTTAACTTTTAATTATTCTATTCATATAAGTCTGTATATTGAATTATCTATTTATTTTTTATATAATAATAAAATAATTTTAATTTAATATGTTTTTTAATATATTTATTTATATCATATTTTACCATTATACTAATTATATGTTAATTAGTAATTATATTCTAATTAAATTATTGGTTAAAAAATCATATTTTTAATGATCATTTAATATTAATAATTACAAATGTCTAAATAAACTTATCTAAAATTTAATATAAATGCCAGAATAAATTGAATATAATGATAATAACCCTTGTTGACATTAATTGCTACAGTAAAACCAAAGAAATTGACAGTTTTCTAAAAAAAAGTTGAGGGAAGAGAGAGAGTGTTACCAAAAAAAATAATAAACTAAACATTTGGTTATTGAACAGTTCACACCAAATTTAACTTTACTTTTACAAATACTATAGCTAAAAGTCAAATTTTTTGACTTTACATAATCCATTGTAGCTAATTTTTTATCCGTAGTAGTTAAAAGTGACTCTTTTTTTATATATGCATATTCCATTAAGAGTGCTCTAAATAAAGCAAACTTCATGTGCTAAGCAATCTACTGATTAAGGGAAAATTCTAGTCTGTCTTATGAGTTTATTTTTTCATTTTGACCGTTCATATATTTAATTTTTTTTTTAAAAAAATTGTTTAATAGTTAAGGAAATGATTTTTAATATATTGATGTATTTTTTTTAAATACTTAAATATGTTTATTTAAAAAATGTGAAAAGAAAAGAATAAAAAATAAAATGTAGACTTTATACCCGTGGGCAGGATCAGAGCTAGGCGCCACACTAACATTAGTAAGATATTGACCATTTGTCCCGGCCCAATGCATGATAGTGAATATATATATATGAAAAATGCTTATTGAACCAAAAAAAAAAAAAAATGGACTGACAATTTTGATTGATTGTATTATTTATTTATTTATTTTATTTTTACTTAATAATTAAGGAATTGATTATTTATGAATTAATATTTTTTATTGTTTAAAAATGTTTAAAGGTGTATAAAAAATGGTTGAAAATAAAACAAAAAAAAATAAAATAAAAAAGTAGATTTATACCATTCGGTCTACCAATAAAAAAGTAGATTTGTCCTATATATGTGTACCTATACCAATAAATAAACAAAATAATTGGAATCTAATGTGCTCTTAAACCAAAGTGTACGATTATTTTGTCCATCTTCTAGCTACCCACATCGTAAACTTCACATTTATAATTAATTTACTTAATATTTTAATGCAACTTGCAATCTTACCACATCTTTTTTATTTATTTCCATAGTTGTAACTCTCCATGAATTATTTTGCAGTTGCATCTGGGATGGACTTGTAATTAACTACCACTACAACAAAAAATAGATTTACAGACGATTTTGCTTTGGGACGAATTGGAAATTGTCCCAAAAAGTTAGATTTTGGAACGAAATTCCAATTTCATTCCGGAAAAACGACGAAATGGTCAGACCGTTTGAACGCTATACTTAGGGACGAATTTTTTTGTCCCAAATAAGTTAACCCTTCGACCATTAATGATTAATCATTCGAACGTTTAATTTTTACCGTTTGAACGTAATATTGGCGCGTTAGGTAAAAATTTTTTAGAGGGAAATTGATATACCTTCAAACAGTAAATTATAACCGTTCGAATGATGCATATGCACTGTTCAAACGTTATTTGAAAGGGTTGAACGGTGACAAGGGTTTTAATTTTTTAAGTTTTTTGCCAAAGTATATTTAGATTAACTAGTAATTATAAGAAATTGGTTAATTAAATAATAGGAATAATCTAAATTAATAATTAGTTTAGAAAATATAAAATAATACTATTTCATACTTAAATACTGAATTTACAAAACACAAAATGTTGTCCATACAAAAAACAGTAAATAAATAAATAAAATATATCAGAAAGTAANAATATAGAAAATATATCATAAAGTAATTAAGACCCCAAGTCTTTGCACACTTCCTCGACTGCAGCTATACGTTCCTCTATTTGTGTCAGTCGAGTACTGATGGTGACCTGAGTCGCAGACATGGCAGCAAACTCTGTACGAAGCTCAGACACAGCAGAATGGATCTCCATACGCACTGCATTGATCACTGCTGATGTCTGTTCGTCTAATCGCCTGCACGCACTATCTCAGCCATCTCCTCACGAGTAACATTGTTTACTTGATGCCTCGGCCCGTGTAGATGTCTCAGACAGCTGAGCTGATACTCCATGATCTCCCGGATGTGCATCTCTGTGAAGATCAACGGTTCTTGAACATGTCCAGAAACACGCAGTCTCGAGTGTCCGTGCTGCGTGAGAGGGTGGTGCTGTTTATCGGTCCCATTGGCTCTGTTTACGCTCGGCAACATCAGGCACAATACCAGACACATAGCAAATATCGGGTGATCAGGACTCTCGAATGGCAGTATATCCATGAAATGTACCAGAGACTCTGATCGAATCCTATCGAATATATACCCCACCAAGTCGATAGGAATGCCACGAGCGACCCGTATCATAAATTTCGTCGATCAATGCCAACTTCTGTCTTGTGCTGCCGAGGGTCAATGTTATTGGCAATTATTAAATTTAAATCTTAAAGAAAGAAGATAAATTGCCTGTTTGATGCTCTTCGTCCCGTCATACGGTGGAGCATCTGGACCGACAACCAAATCCCTCACCTCGTGATCAGAAGGGTATTGACCTCATCAGTATAAACTGCCTCCTCCTCAGTTGTCTCCGCCTCAACTGAAGGATCTGACTCTCTAGGCACCACATTTGGATATGCATCTGGCAGCCTAGGAATACCGAAATGCTCAGCAAGTCCATCCCGTGAAAATACAATGGGTACTCCTCGGACAGTGATCCTGTAAGCCCCAGAATCATCTACGCTGGCACTGTCGAGTTCTCTATAGAACTCAGCAACAATGTCAATGTAGGAGACTGGCTCCCATGCTTCCTCCCGCTCATCCAAGATAGGTCCCCAACCACGATTACTGAAGACTGAGGGCAATGAATGACCCTCCCAGAGAAGACTCTGGAAATCAGAAATCTTCACCGGTTGCTCCAGTGAAACTGTCCTCTCGAACTGGACCACTACTACTCTCACCAAGATTGCGTCGCTTACGTCCCGGCCTAGAAGTAGACATTATAATCAACCTGAAATTTATAATTAAAAATTAGATATATAACATTAACAATAAAAATACAATAAAGAACTATTTACAGTAGTTTCAAACGAATAGCAATTTAATAACACTTGATATTGTGAACAACATCATTTTTAATAAATAATATCTCTCAATATCAATATTAATTAGATAAATATTAATAGAAATATAATATTAAAAAAAGACTTGTGGTAATGGATCTATAATATTGATGTATTGGAACTATAATATTGATGTAATTCTTTTCTAATTTAACGTTCGAACGCTTAACGTAACGGTCGAACGGTCGGTCTTACTGACCGTTCGACCGTATGAAACAACGTTCGAACGATGAGTGTAACGGTCAAACGGTAAGTAAGATTGACCGTTCGACCGGTTAATGAATACCGTTCGAACGCTACTCATAGCGTTCGAACGATATTCGTGTCGATCGGGATTCCAGGCCGAGTTGACTCGACCATTGAAATCCATGGAATCGAAGGATTCCATGGATTTTACACCAAAATAAATGCAATAGAAGCCTAAATAAACGTTCTTAACATGGATTTAAGCAAATCTACCGATTATTTTGATGTATAAATCGGTTTATCCTAACTGAAACAAATAATCTATCAAAAACCTAAATCTAAACAGTAAAATTCTTTAAAAAAGAATAATACCGGTAGTTAGATGAAGAGGCATTGAGTGGGCACTGTTGATGGCGGCGAAGACGGTGTTGAACGGCAGAGATAGACGGTTAACAGCTTAGAACGGAGGAAATGTACACGTAAACTTCCATGAAAATGACGTCGGGATGGCCTTATATATGCAGTACCGTTCGAACGGTAAGTTAATACCGTTCGAACGTATTAACTGAAAATTGATTCCTTCCCCTAATTAATTCAATTAAATATAATAAATGCAATATTCGGTATTACAATATTAAATATAATAATTAATTCAATTATAATATATTTTAATATTAAATATAATAAATGCAATATATTTAATGCACTTATATATTATTAAACACTATATATTATATTTATCATTTTTATATATATAGTATATATTATATTATATTTAATTAAAATATATTATACTATTGAATATTATATAGTATATAGTATAAGTTATATTATATAGTATAATATAATATAGACTACTATATACACGACACTATGTTCATAGTGTTATATAACATATATATATGTGATATTAACTAATACATATATATATATATATATATTAATATATTTTAATAGTATATGTATTAGATGACTTGTTTAGTATATTTTTCATATTATATTGCAGTTATAGGCTAATTAGATGACACTCTCTATTCTAGCACTATAAATGACACTATATATGCTCAATTTTAGCTTTAGTATCATTAGAATACACTCTAATTGCTAGTAGTATAGATGACACTATATATAATAGTATGTATCCTATTATTATATTATATTATAATAATAATCTAATATTTTAACACTATATATGCATGTAATACATATAACCCTATGCTATGATACCATATATATGTTATATATAGGTTAATATATGTACTTGACTATAATACTAGATGTAGTATGATATTTTATACTATATATGTTACTAAACTATATAATATATGTTTGATTATATATTATATAGTTATATTACTATGTCTCTAAACTATAGTATATTTACAGTTTAGTATATTTAAAGGTATAGTGTAAAAAAAATACAATGAGCAACATTTTAATAAACCGTTCGAACGCTTTAAATAACCGTTCAAACGTATATGTAAACGGAAGCAAACGTTTGAACTTGTATTTTCACGTTCGAACGTTAAATTAGCGGGGGGAAATTTTCCCGTTAGTATATTTGACGTTCAAACGTTCAGTAAATAACCGTTCGAACGTCAATGATCTACATTTACACGACAGAACCTCACAATCTCGCTCGTCCCAGTCGTCTTCCACTCGCTCCCACGGCCATTTTCTTCCAACCAACGCCATTATTCCTCAATCCAGCCCCCAAATATTACTAACTTTCATCAATCTCTTATATTTTCGGATTAAGAGGTTATTTTTACCGTTTGGTGAAGAGTATTTTCGTTTTGGGCATTGGGTACCCGTGGAAAGTTTAGTTTATCTCTCCAAATCAGGTATTCTCCTTATATATATTCTCATTTTAGTTTAAATATAAGTGTTTTCGTTTGCTATAATGAGTTCGTGATATTGTTTGCTGTCTTTTGATGTAATGAGTTGGTAAATGTTGAGGTTTTCGGAGGTTGAAGACGACTGTAATATGAAATTAAATCGTTCGAATGATATTCGTGTACCGTTCGAACGTATGCCCCTTAGATCGAACGGTGACTAACACCGTTTGAACGTTATGTTGGTCAGTGTTAAAATACTTAATCTTTTAATGCAGGAATTGAATTTTAAATAAAATATTTATAATCTACATTTAATAATACTTAAATACTTAAAAGTTAAAAGTAATCAAATGAATTTGAATTAAATTACAAATCATCTAAATTAAATTACAAATAATCTAAATTTAATAATACTTAAATACTTAATAGTTAAATTATTCAAATGAATTTTAATTAGAATATAAATAGTTAAGATTTACTTATACTTAAATATTTAATAGTTGAAGTATTCAATTGAAGGTTAATAAAAATACAAATAGTTAAGATTTAATAATACTTAAATATTTAATAGTTGAATTATTCAATTGAAGGTTAATACAAATAGTTCATATTTAATAACACATAAATACTTAATCTTTGAATTAATAAAATGAATTTTAAATAACAGGAAAATAATCTAGATTTAATAATACTTAAATACTTAAAAGTTAAAAGTAATCAAATGAATTTGAATTAAATATAAATTCTGAATTATAATTAATAAAATGAATGTTAATTAAAATACAAATAGTTATAATTAATAAAATGAATGTTAATTATAATACAAATAGTTATAATTAATAAAATATTTTGAAAGATATAAAACAACTATCTAATTATTTAATAATACAAATACTTAATTAGCATATCTTGCATTGTTTGTTTGATACATGTTAAATATTGGCATATCTTGCATTGCTTGTTCATCAAAATTAGCCTTAGACCCGTTCGAGAGTTATCAATCCGCCTGAATTGAAAGATTGATAACTCTTGAATTGTCCAGAGTGGACAGTTTGGAATTGTAAGATCATTCTCGCAAACTATCGATCTATATCTGTTATACGTCCAACATTAAGATTTTGGCAGATTTATCCCTTGTTCTCCGGATATGCAGTTTCGGTGATGTTGTATCGACGATTAACACGTCGGTGCACACAACCAGACGAGCATATTTGGAGAATTATGGGGAGATGCTGCCAAAATTTTGTTGGACGTGACAGATTATAGAGATTAGGTTTGTGACTATGATCTTACAATTCCGAATGGGATAGGACCAATTACCCGGTGAAAGGTGGCATACTCATTGATTTTTACATGATTGTGGTTAATACATGTTTGTTTGTTGATGCACACGTGATTGTTTGTAATGAAGATAGTCGACATGGATAAGAGTTGGATGTGAGTTAGCGATCGATTGGGTCAGAATTACAGCGTATATGCTGAAGGTGTTAAGAAATTTTTAGAGTTCGCATTGGGATCATGTGATAGTGATGGGCGATATTAGATGCCCATGTAAAGAATGCAGGAATTTACGTTCTCATAAGATAGACTTGGTAAGGGAACATCTGTTTGTCAAAGGTATTGACAAGGGTTATACTGATTGGATTTTACACGGCGAACCATATCCAACTTCATTCGAGGTTCCACCTGAAGAAGAAGACAACGATGAAGACGTAGAACCAGATGTTGGAGATGAATATGATGAGGATATGGATGAAATGTTAGGTGACATCGGTGCGGGAATGTTTATGAATGAAGGTGACACGGACACATCAACTTCAAATGATGGAGGTCATAACACTTTTGCACGATTGTGGAATGATTCACAACGTGAGTTATATCCAGGATGCAGAAGACACAGTAAGTTGTCATTTACTGTAAGACTACTTCACATAAAATCAATGTGCCGATTATCAGTTAAGGCTGTCAATATGTTACTGGAGCTGTTTATGGAGGCACTGCCATCAGATAATACTTTACCTCGTAACTTCTATGAAGCAAAAAAACTGAAACGAGGACTTGGATTTGATTACAACGTAATACATGCATGTAAGAATGACTGCATATTATATTGGCAAGAGAATGAGCAGTTGAACGAGTGTCCCATATGCCACGAATCAAGATGGACATCTGACAAACAAAATGTGCCGCAAAAGGTTGTACGCCACTTTCCATTGATACCTAGATTACAACGATTATATATGTCACGTGCAACGGCTGTAGACATGACATGGCACTCATCAGGTAGAGTTCAGAACGATGATATTTTGTCGCATCCTGCTGACTCCCAGGTGTGGAAGGAATTTGATCAGGAACACCCATGGTTTGCTGAAGAACCTCGTAATGTGCGACTTGGGTTGGCAACAGATGGATTTAATCCGTTTGGGAACATGAGTACTAGTCATAGTACTTGGCCAGTTGTACTTATGCCGTATAATCTACCACCGTGGAAGTGTATGAAAGATCCATATTTCATGATGAGTTTGCTAATTCCAGGTCCGAGATCACCAGGAAATGATATAGACATACACTTACAGCCATTGATTGCAGAATTGAAAGATTTGTGGGAGAATGGGGTTGTCACATTTGATTCATCAACAGGGAAGTCGTTCAAGATGCATGCTGCCGTGTTATGGACAATAAATGATTTTCCAGCTTATGGGAACTTGTCAGGTTGGAGTACTAAGGGAAAAATGGCATGTCCAACTTGTAACAAACATACTAAATCTGAATGGCTCACTTACGGGAGGAAATTATGTTTCATGGGGCATCGTCGATTTTTACCTACTGACCATAGATGGCGGGGAAATTCACAAATGTTTGATGGTACTCTTGAACGAGGCCAACCTCCACCATACTTGTCTGGTGAAGATGTACTTGCACAATTTGTAGATGTTGGTTGTAATGAATTTGATAAAAAACAACGAAAGAGAAAACGAGAACATCATTTTTAATAAATAATATCTCTCAATATCAATATTAATTAGATAAATATTAATAGAAATATAATATTAAAAACAAACTTGTGGTAATGGATCTATAATATTGATGTATTGGAACTATAATATTGATGTAATTCTTTTCTAATTTAACGTTCGAACGCTTAACGTAACGGTCGAACGGTCGGTCTTTCTGACCGTTCGAACGATGAGTGTAACGGTCGAATGGTAAGTAAGACCGACCGTTCGACCATATGAAACAACGTTCGACCGGTTAATGAATAGCGTTCGAATGATATTTGTGTTGATCGGGATTCCAGGCCGAGTCGACTCGGCCATTGAAATCCATGGAATCCTTCGATTCCATGGATTTTACACCAAAATAAATGCAATAGAAGCCTAAATAAACGTTCCTAACATGGATTTAAGCAAATCTACTGATTATTTTGATGTATAAATTGGTTTATCCTAACTGAAACAAATAATCTATCAAAAACCTAAATATAAACGATAAAATGCTTTAAAAAAGAATAATACCGGTAGTTAGAGGAAGAGGCTTTGAGTGGGCACTGTTGACGGCGACAAAGACGGCGTTGAACGGCGGAGATGGACAGTTAACGGCTTAGAACGGAGGAAATGCACACGTAAACTTCCGTGAAAATGACGTCGGGATGGCCTTATATATGCAGTACCGTTCGAACGGTAAGTTAATACCTTTCGAACGTATTAACTGAAAATTGATTCCTTCCCCTGATTAATTCAATTAAATATAATAAATGCAATATTCGGTATTACAATATTAAATATAATAATTAATTCAATTATAATATATTTTAATATTAAATATAACAAATGCAATATATTTAATGCACTTATATATTATTAAACAATATAGATTATATTTATCATTTTTAATATATATAGTATATATTATATTATATTTAATTAAAATATATTATACTATTGAATATTATATAGTATATAGTATAAGTTATATTATATAGTATAATATAATATAGACTACTATATACACGACACTATGTTCATAGTGTTAGATAACATATATATAAGTGATATTAACTAATACATATATATATTTAATAGTATATGTATTAGATGACTTGTTTAGTATATTTTTCATATTATATTGTAGTTATAGGCTAATTAGATGACACTCTCTATTCTAACACTATAAATGACACTATATATGCTCAATTTTAGCTTTAGTATCATTAGAATACACTCTAATTGCTAGTAGTATAGATGACACTATATATAATAGTATGTATCCTATTATTATATTATAATAATAATCTAATATTTTAACACTATATATGCATGTAATACATATAATCCTATGCTATGATACCATATATATGTTATACATAGGTTAATATATGTACTTGACTATAATACTAGATGTAGTATGATATTTTATACTATATATGTTACTAAACTATATAATATATATTTGATTATATAGTATATAGTTATATTACTATGTCTCTAAACTATAGTATATTTACAATTTAGTATATTTAAAACTATAGTGCAAAAAAAATACAATGAGCAACATTTTAATAAACCGTTCGAACGCTTTAAAATAACCGTTCAAACGTATATGTAAACGGAAGCAAACGTTTGAACTTGTATTTTCACGTTCGAACGTTAAATTAGCGGGGGGAAATTTTCCCGTTAGTATATTTGACGTTCAAACGTTCAGTAAATAACCGTTCGAACGTCAATGATCTACATTTACACGACAGAACCTCACAATCTCGTGCTCGTCCCAGTCGTCTTCCACTCGCTCCCACGGCCATTTTCTTCCAACCAACACCATTATTCCTCAATCCAGCCCCCAAATATTACTAACTTTCATCAATCTCTTATATTTTCGGATTAAGAGGTTATTTTTACCGTTTGGTGAAGAGTATTTTCATTTTGGACATTGGGTATCAGTGGAAAGTTTAGTTTATCTCTCCAAATCAAGTATTCTCCTTATATATATTCTCATTTTAGTTTAAATATAAGTGTTTTCGTTTGCTATAATGAGTTCGTGATATTGTTTGCTGTCTTTTGATGTAATGAGTTGGTAAATGTTGAGGTTTTCGGAGGTTGAAGACGACTGTAATATGAAATTAAATCGTTCGAATGATATTCGTGTACCGTTCAAACGTATGCCCCTTAAATCGAACGGTGACTAACACCATTTGAATGTTATGTTGGTCAGTGTTAAAATACTTAATCTTTTAATGCGGGAATTGAATTTTAAATAAAATATTTATAATCTACATTTAATAATACTTAAATACTTAAAAGTTAAAAGTAATCAAATGAATTTGAATTAAATTACAAATCATCTAAATTAAATTACAAATAATCTAAATTTAATAATACTTAAATACTTAATAGTTAAATTATTCAAATGAATTTTAATTAGAATATAAATAGTTAAGATTTACTTATACTTAAATATTTAATAGTTGAAGTATTCAATTGAAGGTTAATACAAATACAAATAGTTAAGATTTAATAATACTTAAATATTTAATAGTTGAATTATTCAATTAAAGGTTAATACAAATAGTTCATATTTAATAACACATAAATACTTAATCTTTAAATTAATAAAATGAATTTTAAATAACAGGAAAATAATCTAGATTTAATAATACTTAAATATTTAAAAGTTAAAAGTAATCAAATGAATTTGAATTAAATATAAATTTCGAATTATAATTAATAAAATGAATGTTAATTAAAATACAAATAGTTATAATTAATAAAATGAATGTTAATTATAATACAAATTGTTATAATTAATAAAATATTTTGAAAGATATAAAACAACTATCTAATTATTTAATAATACAAATACTTAATTAGCATATCTTGCATTGTTTGTTTGATACATGTTAAATATTGGCATATCTTGCATTGCTTGTTCATCAAAATTAGCCTTAGACCCGTTTGAGAGTTATCAATCCACCTGAATTGAAAGATTGATAATTCTTGAATTGTCCAGAGTGGACAGTTTGGAATTGTAAGGTCATTCTCGCAAACTATCGATCTATATTTGTTATACGTCCAACATTAAGATTTTGGCAGATTTATCCCTTGTTCTCCGGATATACAGTTTCGGTGATGTTGTATCGACAATTAACACGTCGGTGCACACAACCAGACGAGCATATTTGGAGAATTATGGGGAGATGCTGCCAAAATTTTGTTGGACGTGACAGATTATAGAGATAAGGTTTGTGACTATGATCTTACAATTCCGAATGGGATAGGACCAATTACCCGGTGAAAGGTGGCATATTCATTGATTTTTACATGATTGTGGTTAATACATGTTTCTATGTTGATGCACACGTGATTGTTTGTAATGAAGATACTCGACATGGATAAGAGTTGGATGTGAGTTAGCGATCGATTGGGTCAGAATTACAGCGTATATGCTGAAGGTGTTAAGAAATTTTTAGAGTTCGCATTGGGATCATGTGATAGTGATGGGCGAATTAGATGCCCATGTAAAGAATGCAGGAATTTACGTTCTCATAAGATAGACTTGGTAAGGGAACATCTGTTTGTCAAAGGTATTGACAAGGGTTATACTGATTGGATTTTACACGGCGAATCATATCCAACTTCATTCGAGGTTCCACCTGAAGAAGAAGACAACGATGAAGACGTAGAACTAGATGTTGGAGATGAATATGATGAGGATATGGATGAAATGTTAGGTGACATCGGTGCGGGAATGTTTATGAATGAAGGTGACACGGACACATCACCTTCAAATGATGGAGGTCATAACACTTTTGCACGATTGTGGAATGATTCACAACGTTAGTAATATCCAGGATGCAGAAGACAAAGTAAGTTGTCATTTACTGTAAAACTACTTCACATAAAATCAATGTGCCAATTATCAGTTAATGCTATCAATATGTTACTGGAGTTGTTTATGGAGGCACTGCCATCAGATAATATTTTACCTCGTAACTTCTATGAAACAAAAAAACTGAAACGAGGACTTGGATTTGATTACAACGTAATACATGCATGTAAGAATGACTGTATATTATATTGGCAAGAGAATGAGTAGTTGAACGAGTGTCCCATATGCCACGAATCAAGATGGACATCTGACAAACAAAATGTGCCGCAAAAGGTTGTACGCCACTTTTCATTGATACCTAGATTACAATGATTATATATGTTATGTGCAATGGCTGTAGACATGACATGGCACTCATCAGGTAGAGTTCAGAACGATGATATTTTGTCGCATCCTGCTGACTCCCAGGTGTGGAAGGAATTTGATCAGGAACACCCATGGTTTGCTGAAGAACCTCATAATGTCCGACTTGCGTTGGCAACAGATGGATTTAATCTGTTTGGGAACATGAGTACTAGTCATAGTATGTGGCCAGTTATACTTATGCCGTATAATCTACCACCGTGTAAGTGTATGAAAGATCCATATTTCATGATGAGTTTGCTCATTCCAGGTCCGAAATCACCAGGAAATGATATAGACATACACTTACAGCCATTGATTGTAGAATTGAAAGATTTGTGGGAGAATGGGGTTGTCACATTTGATTCATCAACAGGGAAGTCGTTCAAGATGCATGCTGCCGTGTTATGGACAATAAATGATTTTCCAGCTTATGGGAACTTGTCAGGTTGGAGTACTAAGGGAAAAATGGCATGTCCAACTTGTAACAAACATACTAAATCTGAATGGCTCACATACGGGAGGAAATTATGTTTCATGGGTCATCGTCGATTTTTACCTACTGACCATAGACGATAGGGAAATTCACAAATGTTTGATGGTACTCTTGAACGAGGCCAACCTCCACCATACTTGTTTGGTGAAGATGTACTTGCACAATTTGTAGATGTTGGTTGTAATGAATTTGGTAAAAAACAACGAAAGAGAAAACGAGTTACATCTGAGTTGAATTAGACTAAGAAGAGTATATTTTTCGATCTCCCATACTGGTCAAAGTTAAAGTTACGGCATAGTCTTGATGTTATGCATATCGAAAAAAATATATATGCGAATCCATATTGGGAACATTGATGTCAATTGAAGGAAAAATGAAGGATACATTAAACTCAAGAAAGGATTTGAAGCGGTTGTGAATAAGACCGGAAATGCAATTGCAAGAAAATGGTTCATCCGTTTACATGCTGATTGGATGGTATACATTGTCAAGGAATGATAGGGCTACATTTTGTAAGTGGATAATAAAAATTAAATTACCGGATGGTTATGCATCGAATTTGACAAGGTGTGTGCGAACAAATGATTGGAAAATAACTGGATTAAAAAGTCATGATTGTCATGTCCTTTTACAGCGTATCTTGCCTATTGGTATCCGTGGGTACTTGACAAGAGACGTGCGCGTGGCTTTGACTGAGTTGAGTTTATTTTTCAAGGATTTATATGCTAAGACATTAAATGTAGAAGCTTTGTATAGAATGGAACGGAAAATTGCCATAATCTTGTGTAAGTTAGAAAGTATTTACTCACCGTCATTCTTCGACGTCATGGTTCACCTAGCCGTCCATTTTCCACGTGAAGCTCGACTTGCAGGACCAATTCAGTATAGATGGATGTATCCCATTGAACGATTTATTGGAAAGTTGAAACGTACAATTGGTAACAAGGCTCGCCCAGAAAGATCAATTGCAGAAGCATATATTGATGATGAGTGGCATACCTTCTGTTCCAAGTATTTCCACGGAGTTGACACTAGGTTTGATCGGCCGGAAAGAAACTTTGACGTTGACCGAGCAAGACAACGAAATGGGTTTTCTGTGTTTTCCCAACAAGTACGTCCACTTGGTGCAATGCGTGGTTATGACTTAATCTAATATTCGCACATTTACTTTCACGAAAGATTACGGATATAAAATAATTGTTGTAATTATCAATTTTAGTGATCATATTAACATGCTCAAGGAACTAGGAGTAAATGATATAAATCAGAAACATGAAGAGGAGTTCACGAGATGGTTTGAACAACGGGTAATGACATTACATATGTTTTACTCATCCAATAGTTCATTAAATATTAATTATTTATTATTGATATAAAACAAGCTTTACTCAATATGTAGGTTGTACAAATGCATGCAAATAATCCAAACGATATATCAGATGAACTGTATGCATTAGCGCGTGGCCCATTGAGGCGCGCTACAAGATATTCTGCATGTATTTCTCAGAGAAGTAGGTATCACACAGTGGATAGGGATTGTTATAGGACAACACAAAATAGTGGTGTCCTAGTCGAGGGAAGTCATGATGGAGAAAATATTAATTTCTATGGAGTTATTGTTGATATAATTGGAATGAAATATTTGGGAGAACTTGCAGTGTATCTGTTTAAGTGTGATTGATGGGATTTAAGCAATCATCGAACTGGAGTCCGTAATGAAGAATATTTTTTGAGTATTAATACATCAAAAAAATGGTATGAAGATGATCCTTTTATTTTAACTTCTCAAGCATTTCAAGTATTCTACTTAGATGACTCGAAGTTAGGAAATCAATGGCGAGTAGTACAAAAGTATTCTCCAAGAAATATTTATGATGTTATCCCTCAGGCCAAAGGGAGAGGTGAAGAAGCAGATGATCCCTCTACTTAAGAAGCATACCAAGAGAGTTAGCCCGTCTTTAATTTGTTTGTGGATTTGAGCCAGTATGAGATGATTCCATTAAATAGAGAAGATATTGAGGCTGAAATTGTTGATGCGACAATTGAGCAAAATGTTGATTCCACTGAAGTATCTACAGATGATGAGTCTGAATTGTCAAATGATACTGATACAGATAGTGATTGACCAATTATGTTTGCACAGATAGTTTTATGAAATTATGCCTCCGAAGAGAAAAGATGTTCGCATCCCTTCTCCACCTGTTCCTAGCTCTCATTCAGACTCACTATTAGAGATTGACTCTACAGAACAAGGTAAAATTCTAATACTCATAAAATTTATTAATTAAAGTTATAATAGAAAATTGATTACAATGTTATATATCATGATGACTTCACAGTACAATCTCGTCAAGGTCGAGGCACTACTAGAGGCGTGACGTTGGAAAAATATCGTAAGGTGGGTAAGAACAAATTTAACATTCTTGATGAACATACCGGAGGCGAAGGACAACCAGCAGCTTGGCTTACATTGCATGTGGGTGCTCTTACACGAACTTATGCACCTTTGGCAACAAGTTCATGGAAGAAAGTCCCCCAAGATGTTAAGGACCTTATCAAGAAGCGTTGTTTGGTAATGTTTAAAACACGAAATTTAATTGGTAAATTTTTTTTATTTTACTTTAAAGTTAGAATATTATAAATGATAATATCTTTGTCTAAATTTTTTTCTGTAAGGATGATTTTGAATTAAATTTTGGTCGGAGAGAGGAGTGTAAAACTGTGGAAGAGCTTATGAGTAATGCATTCCGCAAATATAAGGCGAGGTGTCATGAGCATTATAATAAGTTTGAGAATAGTGAAGAAGCACGCCAACATCCTTTTCAAGATGTGCAACCTTCTGATTGAGAAAAATTTTGTGACATGTTTGAGGATCCATCATATAGGGCATAATTAATTTAATTATTTTAGTGGTCCTATTTTTAATTTCGCTTTATAATATTTTCAATTCCTATGTAGGAGCGAAGTTCTATAAACAAAACAAATAGATCAAAATTGAAGATTACTCATCATGCAGGCTCAAGATCTTTCCACCGCCTCTCTAAGAAATTAGTATTGCTATTCTTTTATTTGTATATAGTTAACTGAATATATGAATAATAATGACTTTATATCTTAACAAATCTTTATTATAGCAAGATTCAGATGCCAATTATGATCTGACAAAATTATATGCTGCATCACATACTAATCATAATGGAGAGTAGAGTCATCCCGATGCCCGTGAAAATTATGTAAGTATTATAATTTGTTTTAAATAAATATATTCAAATATTTATGATGATATTAACTATTTATCTTATGTGTAGGATAAAATGGTTGTCCTGCGTGCTGAATCTGCGTCAGATCAAAATTTCTCAAATAATGATGTTGAGATTTTTACACAAGTTCTGAGTGAACGTTCAGGATATTTGAGGGGTTTGGGTCGCTGTGTAAAACCTTCTCCCTCTTTCTCTTCTTTCGGGTCTGCCTTTATAGCGCAAGAAAATGCGAATCGCAAAATTGAAGAATTGATTGCAAAACATCAAGAGTTAGAGGCTTAATTGGCGAGACAAGGAGACATGGAGATGCGCCTCAAACAACATGAAGAAGAATAAGCAGAGTTCAGGAGAGATATGCAACTCCAAATGCAGCAGCTTATGCAACAGTACAGGCCTCCAAGCAACTGATGGTTTTTTACGTCCAACTTATGACATTATCTAATTATGTATTAGCAATGCCATTCTCATGGTTATTTATTAGTTCGCACTTATTATAAAACTTTTGTGAATAATTAAACAGTTCATAATTTATGTTTTTCAAATATTATGAATATCTATTTAGTTTTTTTTATAATTATGGGTTTTAATAAAAATAATATCCGTTCGAACGACCATGTCACGTTCGAACATTAATGAGTAGGCTGTTCAAACGATAATGTACCGTTCGAACATTAATGACCATGACGTTCGAACGATACTAGATGATCAAAAAAACGTTCAAACGCAATTTATTACCGTAGTGTTCGAACATTACTTAGCACCGTTCGATCTTTTCTACTGTTCGATCTGTTCCTTTAACGTTTGAACGTAATTGTATTGATCGTTTGAACGTATCTTGATAACAGTTCAAAAGATACACTAACATTCAAACGGTAACTGCCTAACATTCAAACGCCATTCTGGAACGAATTTTAACCGTGACAAAAAAACGACATCGTTCGAATGGTATTGAACGGTTAATTTTAAAATCGTTCCAAAAAATATATTTTAGGACGAAATGGTGATTTTCGTCCCAAGATATCTTCTGGGATAGTGATGTTGGGACGACCTTGGGATGAAATTTTTTCGTCCCAACAAATTTTTTGGAACGAAATCTATACATTTTGGGACGAAAATTTTCGTCCCAAAAAAGGTTTTTTGTTGTAGTGCACCAGTCAACTGTGTTTAAATTAATTAAGCCTAAAGCATCATCAGTCTATTCTACATGCTAACCATATGCAAATGTATGTATATATAAGGAAAAGTCTATTTGTAAGCAATTCTGTACACCAATACGTGCATCATCCAATGTGATTAGTTAGAAAGTAGACTTTATTGAAAACAGTGTCAATTTGAATTTTAAATATAAATGCAGAAGTATTGATACATAGATTGATACGCGAATATCATTTTCCTATTCCATTGAATATGAATATATAGTTTGGATTATTATAATTAATTTTGATTCCTCTTTTCTTCGCGAATTTCCTCTCTTCTTCCACTCCATCCCGGAGAATGAAGAGATTGAAGGGTCAATTCCGTTATGTTTTCATTTATTTGGAACCTATTGAATATTCAAGTATATAACACCATAATTTTCATAAATAATCATTAATTAATTCAATTTTAGTCCATGCATTGAATGAAAAGGATGATGTCCATGCATGTTCACACCCAGTACTAAGATGTCATGAAATAGTGTGCTAATTGCGTATACATCTTTTTCTCTCTTTCTTTATGGAAAGATTTTGGCGTTTCACATGGAATTTCTTGAGTGCTACTTCCACGTCCTTCTAAGCACCCCGGAATTCAACGAATAAAGACAATCCATTGACTAAATAACATTAATTATTAGGCAAGATTTCTATATAAAGACATCGATCTTTTATTACAATGTTATATATTTTAGGCAAAACTTTACCAATAGGGTTTGGACTGTGAAAGCATGTGGTACTTTGCTTTAGAACAACTCATAATAAATTATATAAATAAAATATCTTACTTCCAATTTTCATTCTGAACTGTATCTTATTTAATTAAATATTTCATGAATTTGAATTTATATTAAATGATACAACTAATTTTACTTATTTTTTTTAAAAGAAATAATAAGTTAAAAAGAGAGTACAGAATCCAAGAGGGAGGTTGAAATCTAGAAATTCATGATCACCCTGGGATTAATCATCACTAATTAAACAAACAAACCAAAAAAAAAAACCCATCGATGGGATTCTATTCCTTTAGCTAGTGAGTGCTGGGCAGTTGTGGCACCTGCACTAACCGAAGTCGGTCCACTAAAGTTAATGATTTACATATAAAATTAAAAGTAAACTATCGAATAATGATTAATTAATAAAATAATTATTTTCAACTTCTTTAAATACTTGCGCCACCATCCACTTGAGGAGTATCTGAGGTAGAAGAAATTAAAGTCCCAGTAGCTGATCTTAATTTTTCTGTAGCAATCACTAACTTCAATGGATTCAAACAAATCCAACAAGTCTAACGAGATCAGAGATATTGTCAGGCTTCAACCGATCCTCAAGAAGTGGAAAAAGCTTGCAAATGCTACAAAAAACAGCTCTAATTCTATTTCTTCTGCTACTTCCAGCAGTAGTAGCAGCAGTAACATTAGCATTGGCAGTAAGAGAATCAAATTCCTGAAGAGAACACTCCCCTTCTCAGATGTTTCGGGGGCTTCCAATGATGTCGTGCCAAAAGGCTTTCTTGTCGTTTGTGTAGGGAAGGAGCTGAAGAGATTCATCATCCCAACACACTACTTGGGTCACCAAGCATTTGGGATGTTACTGCGAGAAGCCGAAGAAGAATTTGGCTTTCAGCAAGAAGGAGTGCTCAAGATTCCCTGCCAAGTGTCTCTGTTCGAGAAAATCTTGAAGGCGGTTGAAGAGAAAAGAGAGGCACTTTACCTGCATGATCAGCTTGGTTTCGATGCAGACAAGGAAAAGATTGGGTACTACTCACCGGATCATTGTGAGCTTACACCTTCTCAGCATCCTCAAATGTGTAGATGATTTACTGATCTTGAATTTTCATCAGGATCACCAGATCTTTTTCTTTTCTTTTCCCTTGATGTTGTGTGAATGCAATGTAATGAGGAGACGACTGAACTGAGATCAGGGAGGGGATCGGAAGGTCTTAGAGACAATAAGTAGATTTCTTTTTCATGTCCAAGTTTTGGTGTACGTATCTGTCATTATTTGGTGCAGAGGACATCAAATTTTCGTTCATCGTTACGATTCTCTATCCATTCCAGTTTTAAGGGTGGAAGATAACATTGAGCATCCCACTTCTATGATACTTTCTATTTTGAGTCATGATAAGAGTAGATGGTATATGAAATCAAGTATTGTTTAAAAAAGATGTTATTATTCTTTATAATGGTTCAATGCAATTTCAATTATATATTCATTGAAGAATAAGTAATGTGGCTTGCACATTCAATTAAGACGCTACACCTTAGTTCACTTTATCAGCAACCAAGCACAGGGATTTGAAACGACATTTTTGACCTCTTCTTTTCTGCTGTTATTCTGTATAGAATCTTGTCACTATAACGTATGACTTTACAGTATTTTCGGATTAATTGCCTTCTGTTTAATTGAATATGCCTGCCCCTAGCTTTTGACCCATTACGGATTGTACGATATGCATGCATGCAAGTACCTTCTGGAGACACCGGGAGCCAAACTAACCATGAGGTTCGTTTACTTATTTTAATGAATAAGGAAAACAAAAAATTATACGTACAAGATGAGAAATCAGTCAAATTAATCAAACAAACCTGTGGACTCTATTTTAAAAAATAATATTAAAAAATATATATTATTTTTTAATGAAACGTACATTTTTATAATTAGTTTAGCAAAATTTATCTATTTAAAATTTATACGCAATATTATTTAAAAAAAATGAAAAATATCACTGAAAAACTAGTCCTCATTTTGAACTATATATCAACATGGTTCCGCCATTGATCATAAACACTGCATTACGATTTTTTTATTATTTATATTTTATGTTAATTGATGTGACATGCTTCGGTTTCAATTATCTATTGTATATGTCAATAAAATTACTTGTATATAAAAGTCGATGCTTTGAATAAGGTTTGCTAAAGAAGAATCCACGTGAGTGTTGCAAATGGATCAGAGCAACGTCCCTTTAACAAACCCATTAAGAGCATCTTCAATGGATTAGTTAAAGTTAAAAGGATATTAAGGATATTTTTTATGAATATGAGATGAATTTAACTTTTAATTATTTCATTCATATAAGTCCCCACGTTGAATTATCTATTTATTCTTTATATAATAATAAAATAATATTAATTTAATATATTTTTTAATATATTTATTTATATCATATTTTACCATTATATTAATTATATGTTAATTATATTCTAATTAAATTATTGATCAAAAAAATCATATTTTTAATGGTCATTTAATATTAATAACCACAAATGTCTAATTAAACTTATCTAAAATTCAATATAATGCTAATAACCCTTGTTGACATTAATTGCTGTCGTAAAAATCAAAGAATTTGACAATTTTCGAAAAAAATGTTGAGGGAAGAGAGAGAGTGTTACCAAAAAAATAATAAACTAAACATTTGGTCATTGAACATGTCACACCAAATTTGACTTTACTTTTACAAACACTGTAGCTAAAAGCCAAACTTTTTGACTTTACATAATCCATTGCAGCTAACTTTTGATCTGTAATAGCTAAAAGTGACTCTTTTTTTGCATATATATATATTCCATTAAGAGTGCTCTAAACGAAGCAAACTTCATGTGCTAAGCAATCTACTGATTAAGGGAAAATTCTAGTCTGTTTCATGAGTTTGTTTTTTCATTTTCACCTGTTGAACCTAAGTTTTCAAATTTTGTGTAATTATATATTTACACATGAATTTTGATGATAACAAATGAATTCAAATAATAAAGGAGTCTCAAGCTCAAGTTATCTACACAATGGAGTCAAGCACATCAAGGAACCAAGCATGAGGAAGAAGGAAACAAGTTCACATAAAAGTCATAGAGTAATGTTGTAAATCTCTTAAAATTCGAAATTAGGATTAAGGTTTAAAATTAATATTTTATCATAAAGCATTAAAATACATTTTCCACATGTGCATGAATATTTTGAAAATTAAATTTGAAAATTTTGAAAGATAATTGATTGTCATATTTCACATGTGTATGCCATGATTAAAGGGTTGAACTTTGAAAATATTAAAGATGATTGATTGTCATCTTTCACATGTGCATGCCATGATTAAATGTTTGAACTTTGAAAATATTAAAGATGATTGATTGTCATCTTTCACATGTGCATGTTTTATTTGAATATTTTCAAAAGTGATTGATGCTTTTCTTGACTTAGGCAAAAGGAAGATGCCTTTGTTTGAATATTTTGAAAAGTAAAGTGTGCTCCTTTTGTCATATGCAAAAAGTAAAAAATTAGGTTTGAAATTTTTGAAAAGCAAAGTGTGCTCCTTTTGTCATATGCAAAAAGTAAAAAGATTAGGTTTGAAATTTTTGAAAAATGAATGATGATGTTTTTGACATGTGAATCTTTTTAAATTTGAATATGAAGTCTCATATGC
>QGSO01000232.1:1777127-1842812 GCA_011037825.1 Carya cathayensis | reverse complement strand
AAAAAAAAAAAATGAACCGTCAATCTTGACTGATTGTATTATTTATTTATTTTTATTTTTACTTAATAATTAAGAAATTGATTATTTATGAATTAATATTTTTTATTTTTTAAAAATGTTTAAAGATGTATAAAAAGTGGTTAAAAAAATAAAAAAGTATATTTATACCATTCGGTCTACCAATAAAAAAGTAGATTTGTCCTATATATGTGTACCTATACCTATAAACAAAATAATTGGAATTTAATGTGCTCTTAAACCAAAGTGTACGATTATTGTGTCCATCTTCTAGCTACCCACATCGTAAACTTCACATTTATAATTAATTTACTTAATATTTTAATGCAATTTGCAATCTTACCACATTTATTTATTTATTTATTTCCATAGTTGTAACTCTCCATGAATTATTTTGCAGTAGCATCTGGGATGGACTTGTAATTAAAGAAAAATAAGGGGAAAAAAAAACACCACCAGTCAACTGTGTTTAAATTCATTAAGCCTAAAGCATCATCAGTCTGTTCTACATGTTAAGCATATGCAAATGTATGTATATATATCATTTTCATTTTCCATTGAATATGAATATAATATATAGTTTGAATTATTATAATTAATTTTTATTCCTCTTTTCTCCCAGAATTTCCTCTCTTCTTCCACTTCGCCCCGAAGAGTGAAGAGGTTGAAGGGTCAATTCGGTCATGTTTTCATTTATTTGGAAACTATTGAAAATTAAAGTATATAACACCATAATTTTCATAAATAATCATTAATTAATTCAATTTTAGTCATGCATTCAATGAAAAGGATGATGTCCATGCATGTTCACACCCAGTACTAAGATGTCATGAACTTGTGTGCTAATTGCGTATGTATCTTTTTCTCTCTTTCTTAGTAGAAAGATTTTGGCGTTTCACGTGGAATTTCTTGAGTGCTATCTTCCACGACCTTCTAAAGCACCCCAGAATTCAATAAATAAAGACAACCCGTTGACTAAATAACAATATTAATTATTAGGCATCAAGATTTATAAAGATATCAAGACACGTCAAAGATCTGTATTATAATATTATATATTTCAGAAATCAAAACTTTCGGTTTCGATTGTGAAAGGATGTCGTACTTTGCTTCAGGACAACTGATCATAATAAATTATATAAAATAAAATATCTGACTTTGAATTGAACTATATCCCACTTAATTAAATATTTTATTAATTTGAATTTGTATCAAATGAAAGTATCATGTACAACTAATTTTACCTTTTTTTTTTAAATAATAAGTTAAAAAAGAGAGTAAAGTCTAGAATTTCATGATCACCCTGGGATTAATCATCACTAATTAAACCCAAAAAGAAAAAAAAAACCCATTGATGGGATTCGATTCCATTAGCTAGTGAGTGCTGGGCAGTTGTGGCACCTGCACTAACCGAAGTCGGTCCCCTAAAGTTAATGATTTATATATAAAATTAAAAGTAAACTATCAAATAATGATTAATTAATAAAATAATTATTTTCAACTTCTATAAATACTTGCACCACCATCCACTTGAGGAGTATTTGAGGTAGAAGAAATTAAAGTCTCAGCAGCTGATCTTAATTTTTCTGTACGTAGCAATCACTAACTTCAATGGATTCAAACAAATCCAACAAGTCCAACAAGATCAGAGATATTGTCAGGCTTCAACCGATCCTCAAGAAGTGGAAAAAGCTTGCAAATGCTACAAAAAGCAGCTCTAATTCTATTTCTTCTGCTACTTCCAGCAGTAGTAGCAGCAGTAACATTAGCATTGGCAGTAAGAGAATCAAATTCCTGAAGAGAACACTCCCCTTCTCAGATGTTTCGGGGGCTTCTAATGATGTCGTGCCAAAAGGCTTTCTTGCCGTTTGTGTAGGGAAGGAGCTGAAGAGATTCATCATCCCAACACACTACTTGGGTCACCAAGCATTTGGGATGTTACTGCGAGAAGCCGAAGAAGAATTTGGCTTTCAGCAAGGAGTGCTCAAGATTCCTTGTCAATTGTCTGTGTTCGAGAAAATCTTGAAGGCGGTTGAAGAGAAAAGAGAGGCGCTTTACCTGCATGATCAGCTTGGTTTCGATGCAGACAAGGAAAAGATTGGGTGCTACTTATCGGATCATTGTGAGCTTACACCTTCTCAGCATCCTCAAATGTGTAGATGATTTACTGATCTTGATTTTCATCATGATCACAAGATATTTTTCCTTTTCTTTTCCCTCGATGTTGTGTGAATGCAATGTAATGAGGAGACGAGAGAACTGAGATTAGGGAGGGGAAGATCTTAGAGATAATAAGATAGATTTCTTTTTCATGTCCAAGTTTTGGTGTATCTGCCATTATTTGGTGCAGAGGACATCAAATTTTTGTTCATCGTTACGATTCTCTATCCATTCCAATTTTAAGAGTCTAAAATAACATTGAGCATACCACTTCTATAATACTTTCTATTGTTTAAAAAAGATATTATTACTCTTTGTAATGATTCCAAATTTCCAATGCGATTTTAATTGCATACTAATGGAAGAATAAGTAATGTGGCTTGCACGTTCAATGAAGACGCTACACCTTAGTTCACTTTATCAGCAACCAAGCACAGGGATTTGAAACGACATTTTTGACCTCTTCTTTTCTGCTGTTATTCAATATAACTGCTCTTAGCTTTTGACCCATTACGGATTGTACGATATGCATGCATGCACGTACCTTCTGGGTACAGCGGGAGCCATAGTAATCATGAGGTTTGTTTACTTATTTTAATGAATAAGGAAAACAAAAAATTATATGTACAAGATGAGAAATCAGTCAAAATTAAACAATCTATTTTGTAAAATAGTGTACTCCATTTTAAAAGAATATTAAAAAATATATATTATTTTTTAATAAAACGTACATTTTTATAAATAATTTAGTTAGTTTTATCTATTTAAAACTTAGACGTAACATTATTTAAAAAAAAAAACGAAAAATACCACTGAAAAACTAGTTCTCATTTTGAACTATCAACATGGTTCCGCCATTGATCATAAACACTACATTATGATTTTTTTATTATTTATATTTTCACTGCAACAGAATCATTTTTTTGGGACAAAAATTTTCATCCCAAATTATAGGAATTTCATCTCAAAAAATCCTTTCAAGGTCGTTCATACAACATTGTCCCAGAAGATATATTGGGACCAAAATCATCATTTCGTCCCAAAATATATCTTTTAGAACGTTTTTGAAATTGACCGTTCGATACTGTTTGAATGTTTAAATTTTTTGTCACGGTTTAATTTCGTTCTAGAATGTCGTTCGAATGGTTACTATTTTACGTTCGAACGCAATTAAATTGGTTGAACAATTATAAAAATACATTCGAACGATCACACATTTTGATAACATTCGAACGATATAAAATAGTTTACCGTTCGAACGTTAAAGGAACAGATCAAACGGTAAAAGAGATCGTACGGTGTTGAGTTATGTTCGAACGCTACGTATGATGTCGTTCGAACGGCTTAATCAATAATGTTCAAACGTTACCTAGTTGTTCGAACGACTACTATTTTATCAAAACTCCGTAATAATAAAAAATCAAATAGACATTCATAATATTTGAAAAACATATATTAGAAACTGTTTAATACTTACGAAAGTTTTATAATAAATGCGAACTAATAAATAACTATGAGACTGGCATTGTTCATACATAATTAGATAATGTCATAATTTATACGTAAAAAACCATCAGTTTCTTGGAAGCCTGTACTGTTGCATAAGCTGCTGCATTTGGAGTTGCATATCTCTCCTGAAACTGGAGTTGAACCTCTAACTCATGCAGTCTTACAACCAATTCTTCGATTCTGCGATTCGCATTCTCTTGTGCTATAGCGGCTGTAGAGGCAGACCCGGAAGAAGAGGAAAATGGAGAATGTTTTACACAGTGATCTGAACCCCTCAAATATCATGAGCGTTGACCCAGAACTTGTGTAAAAATCTCAACATCATTTGTTGAGGAATTATGATTTGACGCAGATTCAACACACATGGCAACCATTTTATCTTACACATAAGATAAAGAGTTAATATCATCATAAATATTCTAATATATTTATTTAAAACAAATTATAATACTTACATAATTTTCACGGGTATCGGGATGACTCCACTCTCCATTACGATTAGTATGTGATGCAGCATATAATTTTGTCAAATCATAATTGGCATCTGAATCTTACTATAATAAATATCTGTTAAGATATAAAGTCATTAGGATTCATATATTCAGTTAACTATATACAAATAAAAAATAATAATAATACCAATTTCGTAGAGAGGCGGTGGAAAGATCTTGAACCTGCATGATGAGTAATCTTCAATTTCGATTTATTTGTTTTGTTTATAGAACTTCGCTCCTACATAGGAATTGAAAATATTAGAAAGAAAAATTAAAAATAGGAAGACTAAAATAATTAATTTAATTATACCTTATATGATGGATCCTTATACATGTCACAAAGTTTTTTCCAATCAGAAGGTTGGACATCTTGAAAATGATGTTGGTGTGCATCTTCCATATTCTCGAACTTATTATAATGCTCATGACATCTCGCCTTATATTTGCTGAATGCATTACTCATAAGCTCTTCTACAGTCTTACGCTCCTCTCTCTGACCAAAATTTAATTCAAAATCATTCTTAAAAAAAAATTATTTGTATACAAACATATTATCATTTATAATATTCTATAAAATATAAAAATTTACCAACTAAATAAATGTTTTAAATATTACCAAACAACGCTTCTTGATAAGCTCTTTAACATCTTGAGTGACTTTCTTCCATGAACTTGTTACTAAAGGTGCATAAGTTCGTGTAAGAGCACCCACATGCAATACAAGCCAAGCTGCTGGTTGTCCTTCGCCTCCAGTATGTTCGTCAAGAATGTTAACCTTGATCTTACCCACCTTACGATATTTTTCCAACGTCACGCCTCTAGTCGTGCCTCGACCTTGACGAGCTTGTATTGTGAACTCATCGTGATATATAACATTGTAATCAATTTTCTATTATAACTTTAATTAATAACTTTTATGACTATTAAAATTTTACCTTGTTCTGTAGAGTCAATCTCTAATGGTGAGTCTGAAGGAGAGCTAGGAACAGGTGGAGATGGGATGCGAACTTCCTTTCTCTTCAGAGGCATAATTTCAGAAAACTGATACAATATTCATGAAGTAAAATAGTGCTAATCATCACGTAATGTGAAAACATAATTGGTCAATCACTATCTGTATCAGCATCATTTGACAATTCGGTCTCATCATCTGTAGATACTTCAGATGAATTAACATTTTGTTCAATTGTCGCATCAATAATTTTAACCTCAATATCTTCTCTATTTAATGGAATCATCTCATACTGGCTCAAATTCACAAACAAATTAAAAATGATCTGACTCTCTTGGTATGCTTCTTGAGTAGAGAGATCATCTTCTTCTTCATCTCGCCCTTCCGCCTAAGGGATAACATCATATATATTTCTTGGAGAATATTTTTGTACTACTTGCCATTGATTTCCTAACTTCGGGTCATCTAAGTAGAATACTTGAGATGGTTAAAAAGCTAAAATAAAATGATCATCTTCATGCCATTTTTTTGATGTATTAATACTCAAAAAATATTCATCATCACGGACTCCAGTTCGAGGATTGCTTAAATCCCACAAATTACCTTTAAACAGATATACTGCAAGCTCCCCCAAATATTTCATTCCAATTATATCAACAATAATTCCATAGAAATCAATATTTTCTCCATCATGACTTCCCTCAACTAAGACACCACTATTTTGTATTTTCCTATAACAATCTCGATCCATTGTGTGATACCGACTTCCCCGAGAAATACATGCAGAATATTTTGTAGCACGTCTCGATAGGCCATGCGCTAATGCATACAGTTCATCCGATATATCGTTTGGATTATTCGTATGCATTTGTACAACCTACATATTGAGTAAAACTTGTATTATATCAATAATAAACAATCAATATTTTTTGAACTATTGGATGAGTAAAGCATATGTAACGTCATTACTCGTTGTTCAAACCATCTTGGGAACTCTTCATGTTTCTAGTTTATATCATTTACTCCTAGTTCCTTGAGCATGTTAATATGATAATTGAAATTGATGATTACCACAAGTCTTTTATATTCTGTGAATTTTGCGAAAGTAAATGAGTGAATATTAAATTAAGAAAAGATTATAACTTACTTCAAGTGATTCTCTATCTCAGGGCAATTGTTCAACACGTACCATTGAATTGTTCAGCACGTACTACTGAGCTTTCTTAAACTCTCTTCCACATAAATCATAACCACGCACTGCACCAAGTGGACTTATTTGTTGGGAAAATATAGAAAACACATTTCGTTGTCTTACTCGGTCAACATCAAACAAAAATATACAATATCACGAACTCAGTACAGCAAACGAAAATACACAATATCACGAACTTAGTACTGCAAACGAAAATACTCATATTCAAACTAAAATGAAAATAAGATAGCATATATACCTGGTTTTGAGAGATGAAATTGCAAGGAGACCGTACGTTATGCCCAAAACGAAAATACTTTTCAAAAAATAGTAAAAATAACCTTTTAATCCGAAAATATAAGATATGGATGAAAGCTATTAATATTTAGGGCTGGATTGAGTGAGAATGACGCTGGTTGGAAGATATTACCTCTAGGAGCAAGACTGGGAGTAGTGGGATGACGCGAGATTGTGAGGTTCTATCGTATAAATGTATAACATTTATGTTCGAACGGTTACTTACTAAACGTTCAAACGTGAAATAATATAGCGGGAAAAATTTTTCTCCTGAATTTTAACGTTCGAACGTATAATATTACGTTCGAACATTAATGTCCATTTACCAAAACGTTCAAACGCTTATTAGTAAGCGTTCAAACGGTTTGAACTATGTTGGTCAGTGTAATCTTTTTTACACTATACCTTTAAATAAAATAACAACATTAATATCTAATATATAATATACTATATTTAGTAACATAGTAATATTTGATTATAATATATAATCAAGCATATATGTTAATTATATTATATTTTACTATAATATAATATAAAATATCATACTACATCTAATATTATAGTCAAGTATATATATTAGCATATATATAACATATATATGGTATCCTGGCCTAGGGGCATCTGTAGTACTAGCATATATAGTATTAAAATATTAGATTATAACTAAAATATAATATGATAATATAATACTTTCTAGTATAACTTGTACATACTATCATATATAGTGTCATCTATAATACTAGCATTTAAAATGTATTCTAATTAGACTAAAACTAAAATATAATATGTTCATATATTAAACTATATATAACATATATATACTATCATATATAGCGTTATCTATAATGCTAGAATAGAGAGTGTCATCTAATTAGCCTATAACTAAAGTATAATATGTTAATATACTAAACAAATCATAACATACATTTGCTATAACTTGTATGTGATCTTTAATATCACATATATGTTATATAATACTATAATATAGTATCGTATATATAGTATACTATATTATACTACATCATATAACTTATATATAATATAATATAATCTATTAAATATAATATAATATATACTATATTAAAAATAATAAATATAATATATAGTGTTTAATATAATATAATAACATATAGTATATAATATTATATTTAATATTATAATAAATTATTATGATAATAAACATTATAATTAATAATAACATAATTTGGCAATAAATTTCAGTTAATACGTTCGAACAGTGTTTACATATATAAGTTGCCGCAGACGTCATTTTCATGGAAGCCAAACATGTGCATTTCCTTCCTTTTAAGCCGTTAACCGTCCATCTCCGCCATTTAACGCCGTCTTCGTAGCTGTAAACAGTACCCACTCGAAGCTTTTTTCTCTAAGTATCGGTATTTTTCTTTTTCTAACCATTTTACCGTTTAGATTTAGGTTTTTGATGGATTATTTGTTTGAATTAGGATAAAACGATTTATCCATCAATACTCACCGTAGATTTGCTTTAATCCATTGTAGGAAGGTTTATTTAGGTTTCTATTTGATTTATTTTGGTGAAAAATTTATGGAATCGAAGGATTCTATGGATTTCAATGGCTGAGTTGACTTGGTCTGGAATACGAATCGATTTCGTATTCCATTCGAACGCTATAAACATCATTCGAACAGTATTCACTAACCATTCGAACGTTGTTTTAGACATTCAAATGGCTAGACCAATCCCACCCGTTCAACCGTTCATGTAAATGTTCAAACATTACAGTTACCGTTCGATCACTATATTGGGTGTTCGAACAGTAATAGTTATACATTTGAACGTTGTTTTACACGTTCAAACTGTACAAGTGTACCATTCAAACACTATTTTATACATTCGAACGGTATAATTAAATTTAGAATTATTCATTAATTATTTTTTTATTCCATATTATAGTTCCTTAAATTTTAACGAAAATATTTTTGTTATTATAATTAAATTAATACCGTAATTTATCACTTTTTTTAATATTATATTTCTATTAATATTAAATAATGTGATATTATTTATTAAAAATTATGTTGTTCACAATGTCTCACTTTATTAAATTACTATTTGTTTGAAAGTACTGTGAATTGTTATTTATTGTATTTTTATTGTTAATGTTGTATATCTAATTTTTAATTGTAAATTTCAGGTTGATTATAATGTCTTCTTCTAGGGCGGGACGTAAGCGACGCAATCTTGATGAGACTAGTAATAGTTTGGTTAGGGAGAGGACTGTTTCACTGGAGCGACCGATAAAGATTTTCGATTTCCAGAATTTTGTCTGGGAGGGTCATTCACTACCATCAGTCTTTAGCGATCATGGTTGGGGATCTATCCTAGATAAGCGGGAGGAAGTATGGGAGCTAGTCTCCTATATTGACATTGTTTTTGAGTTCTATAGAGAGCTTGATAGTACCGGCCCAAATGACGGAGGGGCCTATAGGTTCTCTGTCCGAGGAATTTCAGTTGTATTTTCACTGGATGGACTTGCTGAGCATCTTGGTATTCCTAGGCTGCCAGATGCATATCCAAATATGGTGCCTAAAGAGTCTGATCCTTCAGCTGAGACGGAGACAGCTGAGGAAGAGGCATCAATTTATACTGATGAGGTCGATACCCTTACTGATCATGAGGTGAGGGATTAGGTTGTTGGTCCAGATGCTCCACCGTATAATGGGATGAAGAGCATTTAACATGTAGATTTATCTTCTTTCTTCAAGATCTTGAATTTGATAATTGCCAACAACATTAACCCTCGGTGGCACAAGACAGAGGTTGGCATTGATCTGACGAAATTTATGATACGGGTCGCTCGTGGCATTCCTATTGACTTGGTGGGGTATATATTCGATAGGATTCAATCAGAGTCTCGGTACATTTCGATGGATATACTGCCATTCGGAATCCTGATTACCCGATTTTTGCTATTTGCTAGTGTTGTGCTTGATGTTGCCGAGTGTAAACAGGAGCCGATAAGATTGATAAACAGCACCACCCTCTCACGTAGCACAGGACACTCGAGACTGCCTCTTCGTGGACATGTTCCAGAATCGATTGAGCCTCAGAGAGATACACAGCCGGGAGATCATGGAGTATCAGTTACTGAGACATCCACACAAGCCGTGGCATCAGTAAACAATGTTACTCGTGAGGAGATGACTTAGATCGTGCATGCAGTGATCAACGGATAGACATTAGCGGTGATCGATGCAGTGCGTATGGAGATCTATTCTGCTGTGTCTATGCTTCGTGCAGAGATTACTGCATTATGTATAGAGTTTGATGGCATGTTTGCGACTCAGGTCACCATTAGTACTCGACTGACACAAATAGAAGAACGTATAGCTACAGTCAAGGAAGTGTGCAAAGACTTGGGGTCTTAATTAGTACCTTCTATCTTTTATTTATTTATTTTTTGTTTTAAGCATGGACAATATTTTGTGTTTTGTAAATTCAGTATTTAAATATGAAATAATATTATTTTATATTTTCTTTACTAATTATTAATTTATATTATTCCTATTATTTAATTAACCAATTTGTTATAATTACTAGTTAATATAAATATAATTCTACAAAAAATAAAATAAAAACAAAGCCCTGGTCACCGTTCAACCCATTCAAATCAAGTTTGAACCGTGCTAATGCATCATTCGAATAGTTAAATTGAAACGTTGAACGGTGTATCAATTTTCTTCTAAAAATATTTACTTAACGCGGAAAAATTAGGTTCGAACGGTACAATTTAGTCATTCAAATGGTGAATCATTAGTGTTCGAACAGTTAACTTATTTTAGACAAAATATTTCATCCCTAAATAGACCGTTCGAACGCGTTCGAATGTTAAAGACATTCTGTCATTTTTTAGGAATGAAATATGAAATTCATTCTTAAATCTTACTTTTTGGGACGATTTTCAATTCGTCTCTAAATATCTTTTTTGTTATAGTGTTTATGTTAACCGATGTGACATGCTTCGGTTTCAATTATCTATTGCATATGTCAATAAAACTGCTTGTATATAAAAATCGATGCTTTGAATAATGTCTGCTAATGAAGAATCCACGTGAGTGGTGCAAATGGATCAGAGTAACGTCCCTTTAAGAAACCCATTAATTTATAGAAAATGATAAATTAATAGGAATCCGTAGTCTGTAAGAGTATCTTAAATGTATTAGTTAAAGTTAAAAGGATATTTTGTTATGAATATGAGATGAATTTAACTTTTAATTATTACATTTATACAAGTCTCCACATTGAATTATTTATTTATTCTTTATATAGTAATAAAATAATATTAATTTAATATGTTTTTTAATATATTTATTTATATCATATTTTACCATTATACTAATTATATGTTAATTAGTAATTATATTCTATTAAATTATTGGTTAAAAAATTATATTTTTAATGGTCATTTAATATTAATAACCACAAATATCTAATTAAACTTATCTAAAATCCCATATAAATGCCAAAGAATAAATTCAATATAATGTTAATAACCCTTGTTGACATTAATTGCTACAGTAAAAACCAAAGAAACTGACAGTTTTCTAAAAAAATGTTGAGGGAAGAGAGAGAGAGTGTTACCAAAAAAATAATAAACTAAATGTTTGGTCATTGAACAGTTCACACCAAATTTGACTTTACTTTTACAAATACTATAACTAAAAGCCAAACTTTTTGACTTTACATAATCCATTGCAGTTAACTTTTGATCCGTAATAGCTAAAAGTGACTATTTTTTTACATATGTATATTCCATTACGAACGCTCTAAATGAAGCAAACTTCATGTGCTAAGCAATCTACTGATTAAGGAAAAATTTTAGTCTGTCTCAGTAGTTTGTTTTTTCATTTTGACTTTTTATATATTTAATTTTTTTTAAAAAAATTTGTTCAATAGTTAAAGAAGTAATTTTTAATATATTGATGTATTTTTTTAAATACTTAAAGATGTTTATTTAAAAAATGTGAAAAAGAAAAGAATAAAATATAAAATGTAGACTTTATACCAGTGGGCAGGATCAAAGCTATGCGACACACTAACATCAGTACTCCTTATTAAGATATTGGGAATCATTTGTCCCAATATATTATATATATATATATGAAAAATGCTTATTGAACAAAAATAAAATGGACTGACAATCTTGGCTGATTGTATTATTTATTTATTTTTATTTTTATTTAATAATTAAGGAATTGATTATTTATGAATTAATATTTTTTATTTTTTAAAAATGTTTAAAGATGTATAAAAAGTGGTTGAAAATAAAACAAAATAAAAAAATAGATTTATACCATTCGGTCTACCAATAAAAAAGTAGATTTGTCCAATATATATGTATATCTATACCAATAAATAAACAAAATACTAGGAATTTAATGTGCTCTTAAACCAAAGTGTACGATTATTTTGTCCATCTTCTAGCTACCCACATCGTAAACTTCACATTTATAATTAATTTAAAACTTAATATTTTAATGCTATTTGCAATCTTACCACATTTATTTATTTCCATAGTTGTAACTCTCCATGAATTATTTTGCAGTTGCATCTGGGATGGACTTGTAATTAAAGAAAAATAAAGGGGAAAATAAAAACACCACCAGTCAACTGTGTTTAAATTATTTAAGCCTAAAGCATCATCAGTCTGTTCTACATGCTAACCATATGCAAATGTATGTATGTATATCATTTTCCTTTTCCATTGAATATGAATATATAGTTTGAATTATTATAATTAATTTTGATTCCTCTTTTCTCTGAGAATTTCCTCTCTTCTTCCACTCCGCCCTCAAGAGTTAAGAGGTTGAAGGGTCAATTTGGTCATGTTTTCATTTATTTGGAAACTATTGAAAATTAAAGTATATAACACCATAATTTTCATAAATAATCATTAATTAATTCAATTTTAGTCCATGCATTGAATGAAAAGGATGATGTCCATGCATGTTCACACCCAGTACTAAGATGTCATGAACTTGTATATATCTTTCTCTCTTTCTTTATAGAAAGATTTTGGCATTTCACATGGAATTTCTTGAGTGCTATCTTCCACGACATTCTAAGCACCCCGGAATTCAATAAATAAAGACTACCCATTGACTAAAGAGAAACGCTTATGGACTGTGTCTCCTATAAGGAGGTGTTATCGGAGACAAATAGGGAACTGCCACGTAGGAGTTCTTCAAGAATTGCTTCTGGACGTATAGCAGGGAATCAACTTGTAATCTACTCTCTCTCTCTCGATCTCTCCCCTTCCGAACTCTGCTCTCTCTCGAACTTTGCTCTTTCTTCTTCCTTCTGTCTCTCTCCTTCCCTCTCCTTCACGAAAACCATTCCTAACCTCTCTCTCTCTACCTGTCTCTCATTCCCTCTCTTTAACGAAAACCATCTCTAACCGTGAAAACAAACCCTAGACCTGCAACTTCACCATCAAGGACCTTAATAGTTCCCTGCCTCGAGCAAATCCCACCCATCGTATTGATGAGCACAAACTATAAATCACTTGTTATTCACAAATTCCATACAAAAGCTAGGAAATTGGGCTATTTACAAGAACTAAGAGTAGCCATTGCGTCCAGAAATTCAAAATAGAAGAATTAGAGGAAAACAAAAACCTCCTTTAGTTCCCACAGCTAGGAATTTAATCACACTGGTTTGAAACTAAAAATGAAATATCCTAGTTCGTTCCATTGATACATCCACATCACCAATACCGATCACTACTGAAGCTCTAGTCCATTTAAGTCCTAGATCACCAAA
The DNA here is from genome assembly GCA_011037825.1 of Carya cathayensis. NCBI lineage: Eukaryota > Viridiplantae > Streptophyta > Magnoliopsida > Fagales > Juglandaceae > Carya > Carya cathayensis. Next base: position 1,829,388 of record QGSO01000232.1, on the reverse strand, counting down.
CTGTGAATCAACAAAAATCCAAATTGCAAATCAAAGAGAAAGTAAGAATCATTAATTCTATACAAAAATTTATGACAGAATCTTCTAAATTAATTTTGTTTTAAAATAAAAAAGAATAAGAAACAGTTTTTGATTGAAGGGGAGATCAAAATAAACAAACCCACAAATTTTATTACATTAAAGAAACTAAATTTAAGGCCAATCTCTATTACCTAGAAATAGAATAACACTGCAGATAGATGCATACAAAAAAACAAAAAAGGAAAAGAAAATAGATAACAAGGTAGAGAGACAGAGAGGGAGAGAAGTTCACCAGCTTGATAGAAAGAGAAGGGTGGGTGAGTTGGAGTTTGGATCTGTTAGAAAAATGAAGGATATGAAGATGATGGCGAAAGGCAAAGGTAGGAGCAGATCATAAAGAAAGAAAGAACCCAAATCTCAAAAGGCAAAACAGAGAAAGGGAGGAGAGGGAAGGAGAGAGACGGAAGGGGTAGAGAGAGAGAGGGGAGGAGAGAGAAATTTTGAGAGAGAGCACCTAACCGAAGTGAATCTCCTGCAGCGCGGCTCTCAAGTTTAAAATTGTAATTTTTACGTGGCACTACGCTATTAGACTCCGATAAAGAGAGTTTAAAGGAAGCACCTGTCTAAAGTTTTTCTCTTGACTAAATACCATTAATTATTAGGCATCAAGATTTCTATATAGAGACATCAAGACAAATAAAAGATCTGTATTATAGTATTTTATTTTCAGAGAGAAAAACTTTCTATGGCCAATAGGGTTTGGACAGTGAAATATGCCGTACTTTGCTTCAGAACAACTCATAATAAATTATATAAAATAAAATATCTAATTTTGAATTATAATCCTAAACTGTATTCCATTTAATTAAATATTTCATGAATTTGAATTTGTATCAAATGATAGAAGTATAATGCACAACTAATTTTCTGTTTTTTTTTTTTTTTAAAAAAAAGATAATAAGTTAAGAGTACAGAATCCAAGAGAGAGGTTGAAATCTAGAAGTTCATGATCACCCTGGGATTAGTCATCACTAATTAAACAACAAACAAAAAAAAAACCCATTGATGGGATTCTATTCCTTTAGCTAGTGAGTGCTGGGCAGTTGTGGCACCTGCACTAACCGAAGTCGGTCCACTAAAGTTAATGATTTATATATAAAATTAAAAGTAAACTATCAAATAATGATTAATTAATAAAATAATTATTTTCAACTTCTTTAAGTACTTGCTCCACCATCCACTTGAGGAGTATCTGAGGTAGAAGAAATTAAAGTCCCAGCAGCTGATCTTAATTTTTCTGTAGCAATCACTAACTTCAATGGATTCAAACAAATCCAACATTTCTAACAAGATCAGAGATATTGTCAGGCTTGAACCGATCCTCAAGAAGTGGAAAAAGCTTGCAAATGCTACAAAAAACAGCTCTAATTCTATTTCTTCTGCTACTTCCAGCAGTAGTAGTAGCAGTACCATTAGCAATGGCAGTAAGAGAATCAAATTCCTGAAGAGAACACTCTCCTTCTCAGATGTTTCGGGGGCTTCCAATGATGTCGTGCCAAAAGGCTTTCTTGCCGTTTGTGTAGGGAAGGAGCTGAAGAGATTCATCATCCCAACACACTACTTGGGTCACCAAGGATTTGGGATGTTACTGCGAGAAGCCGAAGAAGAATTTGGTTTTCAGCAAGAAGGAGTGCTCAGGATTCCCTGCCAAGTGTCTGTGTTCGAGAAAATCTTGAAGGTGGTTGAAGAGAAAAGAGAGGCACTTTACCTGCATGATCAGCTGGGTTTCGATGCATACAAGGAAAAGATTGGGTGCTACTCACCGGATCATTGTGAGCTTACACCTTCTCAGCATCCTCAAATGTGTAGATGATTTACTTATCTTGATTTTTCGTCATGATCACCAGATCTTTTTCCTTTTCTTTTTCCTCGATGTCGTGTGAATGCAATGTAATGAGGAGGCGTGAGAACTGAGATCAGGGAGGGGAAGATCTTAGAGATAATAGGATAGATTTCTTTTTCATGTCCAAGTTTGGGTGTATCTGCCATTATTTGGTGCAGAGGACATCAAATTTTCGTTCATCGTTACGATTCTCTATACGTTCCAGTTTTAAGGGTGAAAGATAACATTGAGCATCCCACTTCTATGATGCTCTCTATTTTGAGTCATGATAAAGAGTAGATGGTATGTGAAATCACATTTTGTTTAAAAAAGATGTTATTACTCTTTGTAATGGTTCCAATGCCGTTTCAATTGTGTACTAGTTGAAGAATAAGTCATGTGGCTTGCACCTTCAATTAAGACGCTACACCTTAGTTTTAAGACTAGGAAGAGATGTTTTGTTGATTAAAAACCGAAATGTAGAACTTCTTAATTGTTCTATACATCGTATCAGCCATCAGGCTCTTACATTTTGACATATAATTTTCAGATTTACAACCTCTTTCCCATTCGGCTCAAACAGAACTTGCATATCCTAACAACGTATTTGGCATTACTCCCTATTAGATACTACATAAATCACGAAGTTATGGAGGGAGGAGGGTTTTAGGATGTTAATGGAATGAGGAGATTCGTGGAGATTATGGTAATGTTAATTCTCGTTCCACCGCTCATAAGTTTGTCTTTTGTCCTCCATCCCCTTCCTTGTTTCCCTCCCTCCCAGAATAACGATTTTACTGACTTCAACTCTTATAGGGTCATTCTCCCATCCCCCAAGTTTGCTTGCTTGTGCGTGTGTGAATAAAGGACCAAATAAAAAAACAAAACAAATGTAAGTCCAACACCAAGAATAGCCTAAATACACTACAGAGAAAACGCTTAAATACAAAATAGAAGCACATGCAAGAAAATCATGAAAACTTAGTTGTTTAAATCAATAGCAATTGCCCAAAAAGAGCGCCTATCTGTTACAAGGCTATAGACACATCACGTTCATGTGGTCAAACAGCCAAAAAGGAAAAATGAAACTCTAGGAAAACAAGAGGCTCAAGCCGATCACATGATTGTGGATAACTCGATACATACACTTAACAGATACATTTTAAACCATTTGGCACTAAAATGAGATGTTAACTAACATGTCTTATTTGGATTAAGCAAAAAAGAAAATCTGTATGACTATGAATCGAGCACCCTTGATATACATGAAAATACCTACCATCATATTTGTAAAGTAGCTACGTATCCAAGGGAGGTGGGTGCTGTATGCCGGTGAGAGATCACAAGGTGGGGTGAGACTGAGGTCATAGGTATTAATAAACGGTAAACCTCACAGAAAAATTGGAGCCATGACAAGCGTAATGGTTGCAAGCATCTTTATGAGGACATGAAGAGAAGGTCCAGCCGTGTCTTTGAATGGGTCTCCCACACTGCAGGACATGTAAGAAATATCAAAACAAGTTACAAGAATTCAGAGATTATAATGAAAGGAAGCATTAAGTAATCCATGTTATACTAGAAAAAAAAAGGCCCACACAAAATTCTGGTGTATTCAAAGTAGTAGACTAAGCCTTCATATTATAGAGCCTTCATATTTAATAAGCAACTTAGGGAAACTGAACTCTTCTTCAGCAAATAATCCAGATACTTCGATTTTCTAATACTATTTTACCAAGCCTGATATCAAGGGTGCAAGTCACGTGAACATTTGGAGAAATAAGACCTTATACAGTACACACTTCCATTAAAATACGAACTCTTTGATCAGCAATTGAAAAATAAACCCCAATACAGAGGAAAGGAGAGGGGAAAGGGAGAAAAATTGGGGAAAAATATCATGAAACCACTGCTTTCACCTCGTGTTAGTGACCTGCGCATATGGGCCAATCAGATTCCATGTCACCCAATATTCCTAACCTGTTGTCTTGTTCTAATGGTACTTGTATTTCTTTTTTCTTAATTATAAGCCATGACGAAACATCTCCAACTAATTACATATCCAAAGAATTATTAACCATGATGAAAGCTAAGCATCTTTTGTTTTTTTTTTTAATTTTTGTTGCGGGTGAGGGGGTCTGCCTAATACATGTATCTGACTTTACGCCAACCACAGAAACTATTCCATGATTTCAGGTAATTAGTTTTTTTTTTCTAATTAAAAACAAAGGGTAAAATGGTAGAATGAGTTCACAAAAAACCTCCCCTCCCATTACCATCACTACCACTACTAGAAATACCATAGGTAAGGCTAAAAACGAAGTGGTAAGAACAGCAACAAAAAAGAGGACATCAACAAGACTTACGTATCTCCAGTAACTGCTGCTTTATGACATTCACTCCCCTTGCCTCCGAGAGCCCCTGTTTCTATGTACTTCTTTGCGTTATCCCAGGCACCACCGGCTGTGTTCAGGAAAAGAGCCATAAGAATGCCAGAAACTGTGGCAAACATAAGCATGGCGGCCACTACTTTAGCCCCAAGTAGAGGATGCCCAGTATAGTAACCCAAAATCCGGAACGAGAGACCTGCAGTAAGTTTCACCGTGTCATTGATGGTATAAGATACAAAATTAAACAGACTACTTGAGTGATTATAAAGCACTTTCAGATTTTAAAATGAAACCGCAGCCACCACAACTGAAACCTGCATAACCACAAATGCTACTACTAATTCCAACACTAGGTACCATCACCATCTATTCCAAAAGATATGGGTTTGTATAAAATAATAGACATTTTAATAAAATAAAATAAAATAGATACAATAATGTGTAGATATTCGTCATTACACTCCACAGCTGGAGTAAGTACTGTATAACCAGACACGGCCATGCATTGACTGCTGTGCATATTTGCTGACAAGCCTTATAACAGTATAAATTAAAAAGAACCCATATGTGAATCACACAGCAGCAGCTCTTGCAGCACTGAACATGATGCTCGCCAAAGCACTCAGGGCAAACTTCAATGTAAATTACAAAAGCATGTCTTCCCTGAAGCCATGTATCACTCAACCCATCTAAAAGCATCAATTACACAAATCATGAAAATTTGATCTCTTTGCACTTAAATAATTAGAATAATAGAACCACGCAATTACCATGACATGCACAGCATATTCATTATTTCCTTTTCTAAAATATATTGTCATGCAAAAATAAATAAAAGTTGATGTGCATGGAGACACTGGATGAAAGCAACAATGAGAACAAGAGCAATCAACCCACCAACAACAATAGGTGAAACAATAGCCAAAGCTCCAGGTTTTATCATCTCCCTCAGAGAAGCCGATGCTACAATAGCAACACAGCGACCATAATCTGGTTTCTCCTTGTACTCCTGCAACAAGCAGTTAAAACAATTGCATCACTTAGAAACATGAAACTAAAGTACAAAGCAGAAATTACTACCAAATTTGTTCTCACCATTATACCAGGCCTCTCAATAAACTGTCTCCTTACTTCATTCACAACCTCTTGAGCAGTTCGGCCAACTGCAGAACAGGCCCACGCACTAAATAGAAAAATAAGCATGGAGCCCAACAATCCACCAACAAAAACTTCTGGAATGGCAATATCAACCTGAAAGCCAATTGGAAATCACAAAAACTATGGCAGGATGCAACAGCACTTATAGCAGATAACAATATATATGATTATGTAAAACAGAAGCAGATAACTAAAAGTGGAAGCACATTTTTCATACCTGTTTAAAAGGTTCCTGAGCAAATGCAGCTACCTCATCCATATAAGCACTAAACAGAAGGAAAGACGCAAGGGCCGCAGAACCAATGGCAAATCCTTTGGTTGTAGCTTTTGTTGTGTTCCCTACTGCATCAAGCACATCAGTGATCTCGCGAACACTTTCTGGCTGTCAGAAAAATAATATACGCTTACATTATATCTTGAGGGGGAAAAAAACGATTTCCTTCATTATTCAAGGCAAACCATGAAAGAATTCATAAGTCAAAGGTACCTGCTGACTCATCTCTACAATTCCACCAGCATTATCAGCTATTGGACCAAACATATCCATGGTAAGAATATAGGCAGCAGTGCTGAGCATTCCCATTGTTGCTACAGCTGTGCCAAACAGCCCGCCAGTTGGATTTCCAGCTTCATCCAATAGACCGGATGTCTGACCCAGCCAGAAAGCTGAAATAATAGATAGACTAATGACAAGAACAGGAAGAGCTGTTGATTCGAGGCCCAAACTGACTCCAGCAATTATATTAGTCCCATGACCTGTGGAGCTCGCAAGGGCTAATGTGCGTACAGGCTCATGCTTGTAGTCAGTATAGTACTTGGTAATCCAAACGAAAACATATGCGGTAATGATACCGACCAACCCACAAAGAGCAAAGTTGAACCACGCAGAAGGAGCTCGTTCAGTGTAAAGCAACCAACGGGTGGACTGTAGAGATTTCAAGCCACCAGTATAACCATGTATCAGAATGTAAACAGATCAAAAGAAAAAATAATGTGGTCTCCAATGCTTGAGAATTTAAGATTTAAAGCCAAAAATGTTTACATACGATGAAGGAAAATGCTAATGAGCATTGCAATTAGATTTTGTTAAAGATATGGTAAAAAAAATGTAACTATAGAATATTAGTATTACCAAACCAAATGTCAGAACAGATAACACAATCGTAAGATTATATCCTTTTTGAAGAATTGCCATTGGATCTTCAATGGGAGACTTTGAGCCAGAGTTCCTTGTACCCCTGATTGACAGTATTCCAACCGATGAAATCACAAGGTCAAAAGAGTGAACAACAAGAGGAAACAAGATGAAGCCTGATGGATCTGCATAAACAAATGGACTATGAATGAGCTACACATATGCACACTCACAACTACACACACATATACATACATGCTCCCACACACACAACTTGCCTTCAATTTTACACTGCTTGGCCATTGTTCCCCCAAGTATCATAGCACTAATTATTTCAGCTGCAATACTTTCAAAAAGATCAGCACCTCGAGCCGCACAATCACCCACATTATCTCCAACCTAATAGCAAAAGTTAAGTAAAAGTGCCTTAAAAACTGACAAGAATGTAAATAACCCGAAAAAAGAGAGTAGAAGTTCGTTTTTATGAATAAATGAGAGTAGAAGTTAGAAAGGTTCAAACTGATGCTTTTTCAACTTCACACTTCTCAACAAAAGCAAAAAATACCAAAACATGTCATACTCTTCTGGGTAAGTTAACTTTTTTTTTTTATAAGTAAACGGTAGTATTAATAAAAAGGCAAAGCCCAAGTACACAAGAAGGTATACAAGAGGTAAGACCTATCTAGGTGGCTAAGTTAACTTATAATCCCTTCACAATTTTATTGGTACATTTAACAACGCAAAACAAGCAATTTATCACTAGGATAGGTGTCAAGTAAAAGTGCAGAGGCATTGTAACACATCACCCCTGTTCCTAGATATAACACCGCCCTGGGTAAATATACACATTAATTTATACATCAATCATTAACTACATTGCTTGATATTGTGATTTTCATTTTAATATTTCCTATTTTTAGTCACCTATCGAAAAAATATTTCCTAGTTCAGTCATTTACAAATGGAAATCCAAAACCCAAAAGCACACTGAATACCTCCAACTTGCCTCAAGGGATGTAAAATGCTTTACCTTTCACTTCCACCAATAAAATATCATCACTCAACAGAAAAGGTTCAAATGAACTTATAACACATGCATCACGTGATTCAGTCTAGCATGAAAAATAGAAAACATAGTTATAACGGTATCTAAAAAAAAAAAGGTGAAACGGAAACCTTCAACTTTTGATGTGCACACTTATAATATGCTCATAATTAACTTCCAGCTCAACTTTCACCAATAAAAACGTTCATAGAGTGCAAGGATGAACCATTGAATTTTTATTGGAACCCCAAACAAGTTCTGAAAGTAAATATACAGTAACTTAACAGGAAAAATCAACAAAGGAGAATGGATAACAACCAGATCTGCAATAACAGCTGGATTCCTAGGATCATCTTCTGGTATTCCTTGCTCTACTTTACCAACAAGATCAGCCCCAACATCAGCTGCTTTTGTGAAAATTCCACCTCCCAACTGAGCAAACAGGGCAACAAAAGAAGCTCCAAAACCATAACCCACCAGGAGAAGAGGCACTGAAAGACCGATACATAAAAGTCAACTACTGGATCATATCATAGAAACAATGAGATCTATGCACTAGGTTGCATAATAATAAGTGAAGGAATCAAGGAAGTCAACACATACAATCAATAACCTTCATTGAACCCGGCGAATCCACCCGCAACCAAACATAAAATGTGGAGTAAAGGATGGCAATGCCAATTACAGCCATACCAACAACAACCAAGGCAGAGAAACCACCAGCACGAACAGCTATCTGAAAATGATAATTTCCAGTTATGGTATCAATCTAAAACTGTTCTTTTCAATATTGAACTAGAAAATGAGGCAACCTGCAATGCTTCCCTTGCAGACCGTCTTGCAGCACTAGAGACTCGTACATTTGCACGAACTGACACCCACATCCCAACATACCCTGCAATACCTGAACAAAGAGCCCCCAAAAGAAATGCAGCAACAGTGATATATGCAGAAGTTGACCTGCACCAGCAAATTTAAAACTGTGAATTATAGTTACCAGGGGGAAAATGAAAAACAGGACTAGGCAAAGTGCTCTATAACAAATATTAAGTTATGTTATCACCTTCCTAGGCCGGAAGATTCTTGTTGGGGAGTTGGGCTGCGAAACAAATATATGGACAAGATAACCAGTGCTAGTAACAATGCCATCTTGGAGATAGTCCCATACTGGGTCCTGAAGAATCCTTCGGCTCCATCTCGTATTGCATCTGATATCTAGAAAGTGAAATGATAAGCTTAGGACAAGTACATGACAAATTGCAAAATCAGAGCCACAATTCAATTCCCTCCATAATACTAGTTGAAAAGATAATTGTATTCAGGAAATTATGACAGGCCTGGGAAATACGCTCTAGCTCAGATGGCACATCTATCCCCCATAAGAAAGAGGTATACATTGATGTTGTGAGTTCAAAATAGGTGTGTGCAGGAGTTACCAATCAAAAAAACAAAACAAGAAGTCCAGAACGAATGCTATATTTTGCGGAAAGAACGTTCAAATTCTACAGGGAAAGGCAATTATGACATATTCCATTTGTCTTACATTCTCATCTAATTCTATTGTTGGTATGGTAAAAAAATTATTCTTCCGCGAATACTAATTATAAGGAATAATTTTTTTTTATAAGTAAAAGTAACATTTTATTGATAGGAAAAGGCAGAGCCCCAGTAAAAAGGGAGTATACATCGAATATACCTAATTACCACTAAGCACTAGTGAGAGATCACGCAAATCATGAAAATTGTCCTCATTACAAGTAATTGCCGAAGCCCAAGAGAGTAAAGTATAGTAAAAAAATCTCTTCAGCTCATCCAAAGAACATTCCATACCTTCAAAGCACCTCTCGTTTCTCTCCATCCACAAACACCACATAATAATACAATGAGGGATCATTCTCCACAGCAGCAATGTAGAGATTTCCCCTAATACCTTTCCAGCATTTAAAAATATCCAGAACTCTTACGGGCATAACCCATGCCACCCCAGTCCAATTAAGGATCTCATTCCATAAACATCGGGCCACTCCAAAATGTAACAAAAGATAATCCACTGATTCCCCCATCTTTCTTGTACAAAAACCACCAATCCCTAATGATAAGACCACGTTTCCTCAAATTATAAGGAATATTGGTCCAAAATTTTCAAAAGTTTAGATACATTTCAATGTTTACAGTTGAGGCTGAGACCAAAATTTCAAGGTTTAGTAATTATTAGAAAAGACCAAACCCTGAAACAATGAGATTTCAATTGGAACATTCAACAAACTTATTTAAGATATTGCGGGTCCTTAATGATAAATAAATCATAAATAAGTTTGGGTATCAATCTAGAAAATGACACAACCAAACTCCAATTGTTCAAAACACCATCAAGCTGCCTAAGTCAGAGACTGAAAATGCACACTAATTCCAGTACACCTATCTTTTTGCTATTTTGTGATTTTATTTTTCTTTTTAAGAAAAAAAATAAAGAAATCATGTTGACATAATAAATGGTAGTGTCCATGCACATAGACAGCAAAAAGAGGTTACAGAAACATGAAGATTGAATTGTCCCCCAAGCTAGAGTATATAGTCAATGTGAAATTGAACAATATGCGATGCACCATAAAAAAATAGTACTGCAAAAGATAAAGAAGGAACGCAGATAACATTATGAAATATAGATTGAAAGTAGATGTACCTGAACCATCTCAGGAGGCCCCTCATCCTTTGAAAGTACCCACTTTGTAAGATATACGGACAGAAGGAAGCTGATAATGCACACTGAGAAGACAAACACAATGATCGGAGAAGTTCTTGCTCCAATGTAAAAGATCACTCCAAATCCCAAGAGTAGAAGTGTCAAAAGAACACGAACATTTATTCCCATGAGAATTCGAAAAATCTGCAAAAAGGAACAAATTAATTCTGCACACTCAAGGGAAAGCCACCATCCACACAAGGGAAAACCAAACAAATAGTTATAAGTGATAAAACAAGATAAGACTAAAATGCTGCAAAATGACATTGTAAAAAGCAAGAATTTTATAAATCCTGCAGTTTAGAAGTAATAATAAAGAAATTGACATGAACCAGTACTTCATTGTCATAAAAAGAAAGTAATATACATTTTCAACAGTCACAATTGTAATTATATTAGACCATAATTATTTTTTTTAATAAGTAAATTTTTTTTATTAGCGAGCATAAAAATAGATAAATGGGGGGGCATACATCAAAAGCTCCTAGTTTGAGTAAGAAAAAAAAGCCAGAAAATCCAGAAAACTTAGACTAGAAAGACATAGAGTGGCTTTGTATATGTCCCTATACCTGGGCTTTTGCCTATTATTTATGATCAATAAAATTTCGTTTCCCGATTAAAAAAAAAAATGAAAGACATAAGAGTGGCTGACAGCTAAACTAGATATTTTAGAACAAGCTCACTTATTAAATATAACTCTGACGATGCAAAGTTGAAATTCCAGTTCAGAGCTATGAAAGGTTGTGCCAGGTTGTAATTCTATCTGTGAAAAGCTTGAACAATATGAGTTCAGAAAGCCCAAATCCACGCTTCGAAGATAATTTCATGGCATTACTCAAAGCACTGCAGTGACAAGAGCCTTCTTGCCCAAGAAGGAATGCAAGTCTTCCTGTATTAGAAGCCTAGAAGCATGCCCAGGAAAGCTGACTTTTGCCTCAGGGAGAAGAAACGATAGCCAAGTTGCATTGTCAATGAAATGGTTTATTCTAAAAAAAATCCTTTTTCTTTAACAACTCCATCCAGATAGATAGTGGAGGCTAAGAATAAGTTTTTCACATGGAAAATCACTACCTCATTATTAAAAGTGTGCACAGACAATTTGAATACTGATCAAATTTATCAGTCTGTTACTCATCTAAATTGATATGTTCTACTTTTCTATCAATGTTCAGTTAGTCACACCCCCACTGCATTCCTATGCAGGATGTAGGTTCCATTTAACACAGGATATTGCAATGCAATATGGTTCCTTGAAGTTAAACTAAATAAGATTACCACGATGGCATTTACAGCCATGTAATGCAGTAAATTTCTATTGTATCAGTTACAAATAAAAAGCACAAGAAAAAAGTAATTGCTTGCTGCAACAACAAAAGAGAGGGAAAATAGATTGCACTCCAAGAGGAACCAAAAGCATACGTGAACTGTAAAAGGAAAAAAATGAAAATATGTAATCATGTTACAATTGAGCAGATATTAAGCAATGTGCAGTCAGTCTATTACAAAAAAACAAAAACAAAAAATCAAAAAACATATAAGGGAATGGGTGGGATCCACATAGGTGCATGAGTTGTACTCATATTATTACAGTATTACAACTCGACATATATTAATTCAGAATGAGACAAGTTTACACGAAAATGAACAAGATTAAGGTCCTTACCAACGGGTTATAAGCCTTATTACGCATGTTAGGGAAAGTCCTTGGCCTGTCCACGTAAGGCCTGAGATTACCACTCTCCAATTCGTCATCCATGCCTAACGGAAGGGTGCTTGAATTCACCTTCCGAACCTGGGGCAAGTCGCCCCCTGAACTTGGCCGCTGAATTTTGAATGTTCTGCTTGAGGCAAAAACAAGTTCCAAAATCAGACTAGATTAAATCTCAGTTTCATTAGAAAATTCATACATGCATTCGCTAATTATGAAATGAGTAAATTCAGAACGTGTGTATTAAAATCAGCAACAGTGACAGAATCTGATTGCTCCCTTTGGTTTCCCTGGAAAATGTAGACAACAGAAACGAGAGAGAGAGAGAGAGAGAGAGAGAGAGAGAGAGTAAAAGATAAAAAATTCAATTGTTTAGTGATTAGTTTTTTTCCTTATGTCTCGGCAAGTAAACAGATGATAGAAAATGAAAAACCCAGAGGAAATAATCCACAACAAAGATCATACATTCTATTTCCATTCAAATGATCGTTACCTAAAACCTCATCTTTTCCCAGAAATCAAAAGGACCATAAGGCACCGAAACCCTAAGATCACGAGATTTTTTTCCTTTCTTAAAAAAAAAATCTACTTCGCATATAATGTAGCAGGAAGTGGAGTCAGCCAAGGGAGGCCCAAATATCAACCAAGATCAAGTTTCAAGATCTGCTAACACCTGAATTGCACAGAGAGAGAGAGAGAGAGAGTGGAGGATCTAAGAAGTAAAACGGAAGCGTATCTCACACGCACTACCTTACCAGTCAATAAGCGATCAGTCGGAGAGCAAGATGCTTCCAAAACCGATCCGATACGAAACAAAATCTCCGTCGCCTCTATCCCCGAGCCAAATTTTGCAGTGACAGAAATCAGACACTTTTCCGATGAAAACTTATCAGAATTTTCACTCTCTCTGGCCTTATATTTTTTATTTTTTCCTGTTAATTTATTATGAAAGAAAGTAAAATAAAAATTGAAAATAAGATAGAGGCCTTTGGTTTGGAAATTCCCTCTCTTTCCTTCTAATCTATACTGACATACTGTACACGCTGACTGCCATCCGCCACGTCGGCTATCCAATCACATTACGCCAAGTAATGTGCGTTCGGAGCAATTTATGGAACCTCTAAGAGTTAATTTCTTTTCCTATCGTGAGATTAGGACCGTTTGGATAAGAGTTAATTTCAACTCATTTTATTTTATTTTATTTTATTATTATGGTATTTTAAATTTTTAGATTAGATATGATAATAATTTAATTTTTTAAAAATTTAAAATAATGTTATTTTTTTAAAAGCTTTTATATTAGATATAATAAATAATTTATTTTTTAAAAATTTAAAATAATAATATTCAAAAATAAGATTTTATTCAACTTTTAACTTTAATTTCAACTCATTATCCAAACTGAGATCTTAAAATGTTTTTCTTATCTTAAATATATTAATGTGACAGATTTTACATCTATTAATATTTAACATTAATAAATAATTTTTCAATAAATTAAAATTTATTATACTTTCTCACACTCATAATTTGGCCCAGAGTTTTTGTTTTTTAGTAATTTAAAACTATATTACAAGATAATCATTAAATTATTAATAGCACTTCGCATCTTTATTTTATTTTTTTAGTTTTGTAAGAACTATTTGGCCCACCCTTTATTTTGTCAAACAATACCAACTACAAAAATTATACTTATCATCCTCATATCATACACTATACTTATTTTTTATTTTTTTTCTCTTACGAAATATGTGGTATATGGATTATGAGTATAATAACTCAATTAGTTTAGGAAGATTAAAATAAAATAAAATAAAATAAATATGTTGTATGTGGTATGTGAGGATGATGAGTAACAAAACTCTATATATTATAGTAGTCAATACCAGTACTCAATATTACGCTCTATGCCAGGTTTGGTTTCATAAACATTTCAATTCATCTAATCTTAACATTAAAAATTTCAAACACCATTCAAATACAAAAAAATTTCAATTTTAAACGTTTAAATTTGTAACTTTTTCATCTAATAATTATCTAATTATTATAACTTTTTTCAAACTTCTAAACAAAATACAAAAAATAATTCTACTTTTTCAAATTTCAAAACAAAAATCATATTAAAAATTTATATTTCAACACTCTTTTAACTTTATAATTTTTTTCTTCAACTTTTTCTTTCTCGTTTCTCAAAAATTCATAAAAATCTTAATTCAAACTATTTCATTATTGTTTACAAATTATCTCACTATTATTCACATGATATTTCTTATAACATCTCATCTATGTAATCAAATGAGGTCATAGTACATACATGGTAAACTACTATAATTAAAAAAATAAAAATAAAAAGACTGCTGTAACTTTTTTGATTAATGTTAAGTATATGTTCAAATTGTGCAAGTCATATGCACACGCTTCATAAAGAAAAGTAATGATGCATGTATTTACAATTCTACATACTAGATTAATTTCATCAGTTTTCTTTCGAAATTCAAATTTCTTAATTTCCCAAATATCAATAGCTAATATATTGAAAATAAGTTTTTTTTTATAAAGTTTTTCTTAAATACAATTAACATTTTTCTTATAAACAATAGATCTCACTAAAAAAATAATTTTTTTAATAACGTACTCCACTATTTTATAAAAGAATTGCTATCATTACTTTTAGATTTGAAGAAGGAAAAATCTAGTTGCAAGTACAACTGCACACTAATACACATACTAATTTAATATGATTGATCAAACAATAGATTTTATTAAAAATAATATTAATTTAAATTTTGAATATGAAGGAATAGGTATTGGTACGCAGATTAGTATGCGACTTTGCTTGTATATAGCAAAATTCTTTAAAGAAATGTACACGGGAGATAGTTGCCTTAACAATCTTTCTCAAAACATAAATTAGGTTATAAAAGTACTTAGATATAATTTGGAAAGATATGAAGAGTTTGATTTCCGATCCCTTTTATGGATTTAATTAAGATAATAAATAGATGACGTAGCTGTGAACTTCATTTGTGTTTTGGTTTTTCTTTTATTGTTGGTTTGCACTCTCTTGCATTAATGTCAAATTAAGCAGCCACCAAAAAAAGGATGAAGCTAGGCAAAGAATGGCAAATATTAAAACGATTCAAAAATACGCGTATTCAGTTTGGATACGCATGGTATTGATCATATAATTTGAAAGATTTTAATAATTTAAATTTTAAAAATTAAATTATCATAATTATAATATAAAAGCTTTAAAACATGAAAAATGATACTTATAATTATGAGTATATAAGCGTCGTGTAATTATTTTGAAAAAAAAAATACGGGATACATATAAAAAGAAAATTAATTTTTTAATAATAGATCAACTAACTTTTTTATAAAATAATTACATAATGTTTACACACTTTAGTAATAAATATTATTCTTAAAAGAGTAATGTTACTCATCATCCTAATTCTTATCATCCTCTTATCATTTTATAATGTGACATTAAATTATTGAAAATTATTTATTATCCTTTTTTATGAAGTAATCATCTGATGCCATATCATCTAAGTAAAAGATAATAAATAATTTTTAATAATTTAATACCACATCACAAGATATAAGAGGATAATAAAAATTAAAATGATCAATAGATTTATTCTTCTTAAAATACGATGCAAAACATCGTGTAAAAAGACAAACTCATGGAACAGCATCGTGAGACTCATGTACGTGGTCATTAATTAATGTTATCAGAACAAGCACGTCAAGGTTCATGATTTGATTGGTTTAGATAAGGTTTGAAGTTTCCGTTTCTGTTGCAAAGTTAATTGACATAAATGAAAAATGGAATCTGTTCATAACGTCCCATGCATGGCCTAGTACTACTTCTCTGATCTCTCTCGCCCATATCGAAGATTGAATCTAAACCGTCCATGTTTAGCTCTCATGTTCTATTAATAACCTTCCTTTTACTTGTGATAGCGCGCAGTACGTTTTATTACGAGTGCTTTGCTTCAATCATTAGGCAGCAGTACAGTTGCAGCAGCAAATTTCTCAGTTTTGTGAAAGTGTTTCTGTAAGTACTACTGCATGTCTCTGTTCATCATTATTCAGATATATCTTCTTCATGATGCTAATTCATTCATCCGGCCTCTTTATAATTTCTTTGTGTTTAATTTCTACATGATGGGCCAGTGATCGATCTCAACCACAACAACGACGATGAATGCTGGTTATGGAGCAGTACTAGCGTTTGTATTTCTCACACTTTCATGTCTCGTTGGTGGCAACAACAGTACCGCCGACATGATCCGCGGGAAGAGATGGGCGGTTCTAGTCGCCGGTTCACGTGGTTATGAAAATTACAGACATCAGGTATATACGTACGTACGTAAGTAAAATCCTGCAAAATGATGATCAATCGGCCACCATTTGAAGTTTGGTAATTTTGGCTGTGCAGGCTGATGTATGCCATGCATACCAGATACTGAAGAAAGGAGGGTTAAGCGATGAAAATATCGTGGTTTTCATGTACGACGACATTGCATTCCACTCGAACAACCCAAGGCCTGGTGTCATCATCAACAAACCAAATGGCGATGACGTTTATGAAGGAGTCCCCAAGGTATAACTGTAGTAGTACTTTTCTTCCATCGATGATCTGCATGCATGCCTGCCAGACTGCCATTTCAAATATATTTGACCTAATTAATTTGCTGCCTGGCTTAATGTTGATCGATGATCTTGTAGGATTATACAGGACTTGATGTTAATGCACATAACTTTTATGCTGTAATTCTTGGAAACAAAAGTGCTGTTTCTGGAGGTAGTGGTAAGGTTGTGGATAGCGGACCAAATGACTCTATTTTCATATATTTTGGCGACCATGGCGGTCCTGGGGTACTCGGTTAGTATTTTCACTAATTTCTTCCTCTCTTTTTTTTTCTGGATAAATTATATAAATTTTAAGTGACTTTCATAAATTAACGATCGATTTGATAAAAAATAATAAAAAAAATAATACTTTTCTTTTAATTAATTAGTTCGATCCGGTTTTAAAATAAAATCACGTAATTAAGAGAACAAAAAATTATAAATTTTTATTATTTATATATTAATGACTGAAATAAATACTTTATCATATATGCCACTAATTAATGATCATCATCTTGTACTTGTGTTAGGGATGCCTACTGGTACTTATGTTTATGCCAAAGATCTTAACGATGTTTTGAAGAAGAAGCATGCTGCAAAAGCATACAAAAGCATGGTAATACAAAAGCATCTTATCTATTTAATACTAATTTTTTTTTTTCCCCGGGTGGAAATAATTAATTAATGTTTTCCATATAAATATGAGAAATAAAGGTATTTTACCTCGAAGCTTGTGAATCCGGGAGTATTTTTGAGGGCTTTCTTCCCAAAGATATAAACATATATGCAACTACAGCAGCAAATGCAGTCGAAAATAGCTGGGGAACATATTGTCCCGGTGAATATCCTAGTCCTCCTGAAGACTATGACACCTGTTTGGGAGACTTGTATAGCATTTCTTGGATGGAGGATTGGTACGTACGTACACATGATAAACTTGATCATGATCTCATAAACATTCAAAACTTGCACCATTTTTTATGGGCTGTTATGGTAATTATTGGTATTGATTAATTTCCGCAGTGACAAACATGATCTGCGCAAGGAAACTTTGGGTCAGCAATATAAAGTGGTAATTTTCAAATTAATAAATAAAGGGTACTTTCATGCCTAGCTAAGATTTTTTTTTTTTTTTTTAATACAAGAGTAGAGATTTCGAATTCAGATTTTCCATCTAGAGAACCGAATCATATGACATGAGGTCATTAGGCTCTTGGCTGCTTAATTAAGATATTGATGTCGAAGTATTGTTAGATATTTTCTTACAGATCAAGTTTTGTCACGTCAATCGCGCGTGCTGAGGGTGTAGCACGCTTCCTCAATGCTAATTTGCAAATATAACAATATTGCCATTGCAGGTTCGGAGGAGAACAGCAGCAGAAATTGTAGAATTTAGTTCTCATGTGATGCAATATGGAAGTGCAGGACTTAGTCATGATCCCCTCTTCTCGTACATAGGTACAAATCCTGCAAACGATAACTATACTTTTGCTGAATATGCCTCTTCACCATCGACTTTGGGGGTTGTTAGCCAACGTGATGCAGATCTCCTTCATTTCTGGTACAGGGTATGATCATCATGATCTTGTCTTTAAATCATTTATGTTTCTGATAATTTCTTTTTAAGTCCTCAGACTTGCATGTATTCTTTTTTCTTGATACGTATGATATTGGATAAATCTTGTTTTTGTATTTTTTTATCAGTACCATAAAGCACCAGTGGGCTCTCAACACAAGCTTGAAGCTCAAAAGCAACTGTTTGATGAAATTTCCTACAGAAAACATGTGGACTACTCTATAAATCAAATTGGGAAGCTTTTGTTTGCAGATAGTGATAGCTCAATGGTGTTGGAATCTGTTCGGCCAATTGGGCAACCTCTTGTGGATGACTGGGATTGTTTGAAGATGATTGTAAGTCCGTCCTATTTTTGTTCTGGTTTTGAGGCTCTGCATAAATTAATGTGAGTTTCACTATTTTTCTTTTTTCATGCAGGTAAGAACCTATGAGAAATATTGCGGATCGTTATCAAATTATGGGATGAAATACACGCGAGTTTTTGCCAACATGTGCAATTTTGGGGTTACCTTGGAGCAAGTACTTTGGGCATCAATTCAAACTTGTTCTGTGCCGCCCCCTCCTTAGAGTTTCTTTCAGAACATAAGAAATGGATGAGCCATTTCTGATGAACTTAACTTGCAATGCATATCCCTTAATACTAAATAAGTTAATGGAATGGATGCAGCTGTGGGTGTAAAACAGATTTGGCATGTGACCTTCGAATCCAAAGTGCAAAGATTAGGAAATTGTAGTATAAAAGAGATGATATCCTTGATAAATCACCCAAAATCAAAATTAAGGGCCTCCACAGATCATTTGCAGCTAAAGAAACATTCACTTAAGCTAATGATAATGCCAAAATAATATGTCTAATGATGATAAAGTCATCTAAGCCTCCTCTTCTTAAAATTTCGAGCCTCTCTTTGAGCATTTCTTACCTTACTCAATTGGAGTTGTCTCGAGCTCCTTAATCGTTGAGACCCACCCTTAACATGAGTGGATATATCCCTAGTATGATGGTGGTGGTGACTGTGGTTACTATGCCTACTTGGAGGGTAAGGAGAGCTCCGAAGCCGATCCTTTTTTCGCTTTCTTTTGACATTTAAATGATGATAATTGTCTGAAAAATCACTTTCATAACTTGAACTGGAACCTAGTTCAACATCTTGGAAACGGTGTCGGCGGCGGCGGCGATTTATCCTCTTGGTGTTCTTTAACTTGTGCCACAATAAACATGTAATGTCTTCTAAAGCAAACCAATATGTCTCACATGCTGCCCAACACATCTTACAAAGGCTTCTTGCAATGCATTGGCAGATCCCCACCTTTAACAGCAAGTAGAAGAACAATAACACTGAAAACAAAGAAATATAAATGAAATCAGCCATTTCCTTTTCTTCAACTAATAAACAATTCTTTAAAATTTAGCAGCAAAGCAGTAAATTTTATTTTGTGATTTTTATATCAAGAACTTGACGAAGAATATGAAGCCTTTATGACCAAAATGCAGTGACATGCCAATTGGAAAACAATTGACAAACCTAAAGCTCTGATCAAAAGATCAGCCCTAGGTAAGACTACTGAACAGAACCAGAACTAGGTAAAGTGGTGGAAATGTACACAATGGTAGAAAAAAAAAAAAAAAAAGGACTCTAAAGGCCATCAGATAATGTTATGTTTCCAAGCCTAATCCTGTGAAGCTAGTGGAGAAAAAAACGAAGGTTATAACCATCAAGAAAACTGAGGAAAGAAGAATTACTTATATAGCAAAGGACCAAGATCATCAACAGTTTCACCAGATTGGAGACACATAAATGCTCAATGAAACATACCACATCCCAAGGTCCTGAACAAACACCCCTGCAGATCAACAAGATCAAGTCAAAACAGAAATGAAACTTAATACATCCATGGCTGTGAATAAGCATTCTTGACGAATTTGCACCATGACTGAAATGGGGCCCATCTGAGGTTATAAAAGTTTAAGTTCATGCATCTTAACTGCATTTAGAGCAACTCAGTGGTTTGCTTAAAATGAAAATGGACAATTTTGTCCCGATATAAATCGACTAGTTGCTTGTGGACTAAGATGGCTTGGAGTTCAATATTCATTTAAACCCCGACCCAATTAAGGGGACAGATGCAAACCACGAAAGATAATAAGAAGGGAAGTATTCTCACTCGCATGAACCACCAAAGATAGTCCTAATTGGAGTTAAGAAAGCATTTCCCAGAACACCTCCAATGCCATTTGCAGCTTTACCGATGACACCCCCCATAGTGAGATAAATCCACGGTCACGGTCTCATTCAAAAGTTCATATTAATTGATACTAGCTCCATAGCATGCAGTTGCACTGACGAAATAACATTGGGGAAAAATATTAGGCACAAAATGAGAATTCTGAAAAAGATTATAGATGGCAGTGTGGCACCCAATATTCCCAATGTATCAAATGTTCAAAACCTAGTGTATACAATATGTATTTTTCAACCGCACATGAACTGCCAGAATGCAAAGTTCAAATCTGAATGAAAATAAACATTTTCTGAAGTAAATAGTCATAATGCACTGTCAAAATTAGGCTACATATGAGAGTTTTGAAAAATAATATGGACAAAGAGGTCTCGCGCTCAAAGAAGAACAAAAAAGGAATGAAGGGCAACATATTGCAACCCAAAAGTTCACAGCCAAACCATATATAATGCATTTGGATATTAATTTGAAGACGTTTTCCATTATTCAACAGCATGATCAAAGAATTTCAGAACTTCAACATCGGACCCATGATTTCAGCTTAATTGTTGTACACATTCAAACATGTTGACTCGTTGTTCCTATAGAATAGTTTGAAATGGAAACAACTATTTAATAAAAAAAAAATAATAAATTAAATAAATAAAATAAATAGAATAAAAAACAGAAGAAGGATCCATTTACACAAAAACAAATCCTACAATGAATAGTAGAAAATAAAAAAATTGATGAAGCAGAGTTTCCCAGAAACCTATACGCTAACCTTGATTCTTTTTATAGAAGCCAACAAGTTTTCGGTGTTTGCGCACTTTTTTGAGTATCAGAGAGAGAGGAAACGGTTTCAACGGTCGGGTACATAATTATGAAGAAAAAGACGCAGAGGGCGGGAATGGGCCCGGTGTTCAACTTGGGCCTTCATAACTCGATCTTTTTTCCATTCTAATTGGGTTACGAGAATTCCATCCTTCTAATCTCTAAAAGTGCTTTTAATAGCTTAATTTTTTAAAATTTATGTTCATAAATTTATAAAATTTGCTTTTAAGTGTTTAATTAAAAAAAATTAAAAATTCACTTTTTAAGAAATAACAAATTAAAACTTTTGTTAAAGAGCTCCTCTAGATAATGAATTTTTAAAAACAATTGTAATTAGCTTTAAAAACATTATAGATATATGTTTTCTAAATAATAAATTATGATTTTTTTAATAATAGAGTTGTTTTAATAAAGTTCTACAATTAAAAGCACTATTATAAAAAGATCTAGCTTTGCTACCGCAATTTCAAATAGGCACTTAGAATTAGTGTCATTGGTCTAAAAGGCCCTCGGTAAATCCAAAATAATGCTAGATTCAGTTATAGATCATGCAAGTGTTGTGCATTTCTTTTGAAAAATAGAGTGAGATTCACAATTAAAAAATTACTTTTTTTATCTAGGTACCAGATTTATTCATTTTTTTAAAAATGAGTGTGCGACGCTTGCTCACTCTATAATTATAAATATTATTTCTTAAAGGCCTAGAAAAAAACTGTTGAATGATCATCTTATTAGACACAACATACTAAAGTTTTAGATAAGATAAATCTCGTTCTACAATCAGTTTTTTTTTTTTTTTGTTAAAAAGAGGACGGTACCTCAATTTTATAAATAAGCCTCACTTGTGGCAGGAAATACCGTGGTTACAACCAGAACACCTGGAGTTACAAAGACTCATAAAAACCCAACCCAGGTATTAAAAAAGAGTCTAAAAGATTAATTTGCCCCTTCTTGATTACATTAATAAGCAAATGATTAAAACACTTGATCATGATGTTAATTATCTGTTCTAAATGCAAATGGAAATGCTTTTTGTTTCCCTCACGTTGGGGGACTTCGATATTTGATGAGTGTGGAAAACAAACACCAATTAACCAGTGACTGCAATTATATATCCAAACCCCCACAATAATCTGAGATCCTGGCCTGAGTTTTCTTTTACCTCTAATTAGTTCTAACAAAAATTGCAAAAGTAATATATATGGATTCATATGATATTGATATGAACCATTTTGAGGTTTTGGCTATTAGAATTCGCAAGGAGCAAGCCAGCTGCATGCTGCATGCAGGCTATTGATATTTGTCCCAGACGACGACTTGGCTTCAAGACAGGAGTACATGCATGAGATCAGAGATAAGAAATTAAACGTACATATTTTCCGTACATTGTAGAGTTTTGGTCAGAAGGCAACGATGAATTCAAGCTTGTTTTGGCACCTAGATGTTCTCTTCAATAATTTATTTTCCTTTCCCTATCCACCAACCTATCTGTTTGGACTAAATAATTTGTTCCATCCAGATCTCACATGCTTTTAATTCCTTGTTCAACAAACTCACTTAAGCTCCATACATGCTGCTCCAATGGCGACAACTGATCGTTAATGAATTAAAGAGAAAGCACAGAATGTCAAGGAGAAGATAAACCTTTCAGCAATGTATTTTGTATTTGTTTTTCCTCAATACGAAGATGCTCATAAAGTGAGCTATTTATAGCCAACAGTACATACGTAAATCATAACAACCAATTACAAGATTAAATCTCCACTGTACACCTCAACACCTTTCTGTTATGCAAAACAATTCCAGAATATTCCATGAGTGGGAATTGTTATTTCTGTCCAGCAGATGCTTTGTGTGTTGGTGTGGTGCGGTTACAACCTTGTTGTAGTGCTGAAGAATATGGTGCTTTAATAGTCCCCCTCGATTCAAGTGGCACAGGGAAGATAGTTAATGATGAACGAAGCAAGTTGAATCGATTTGGAGATAGTGGCTTGATGAGGATGTCAGCCACTTGATCCTTGCTTGAAGCAAATGCAACTTTGAGTGTCCTAGATGCAACTCTTTCTCTTACAAAATGGAAATCAAGCTCAACATGTTTAGTTCTTGAATGTAACACAGGATTTACTAACAAGTAAGTGGCACCTAAGTTGTCACACCACAAGATTGGTGGGTCAGGTAGAGAAATGTTTAATTCTTTTAGTAGGGACTGGATCTAAAGAATTTCACAGGTTGTGTTAGCCACGGCCTTGTACTCAGCTTCTGTTGAAGAACGAGCGATGGTGGGCTGCTTCTTAGAGCCCCAAGAAACTAAGTGTGAGCCAAAATATACGCAAAACCCACCAGTGGATTTGCGGTCATTAGGACACCCAGCTCAGTCAACATCCGAGAAGGCAGTAAGTTTGAAGTAGAAAGACGATGAAAAATAGAGACCAAAATGTTGGGTAAGGCGAAGGTAGCGCAAAATATGCTTGACGGCTTGCCAATGGGAGACATGAGGGCAGTGCATAAATTGACATACTTTGTTGACTGCAAAATACAAGTCAGGCCGAGTAAAGGAAAGATACTGGAGACTCCCTACTACACTCCTATAGAGCTGAGGATTTTCAAAAGAAGGGCCATTAAGAGCCGAGAGTTTGACATTGGCACACATAGGGGTAGACACTGGCTTAGAGTTGTTCATGTTGGTCTTTTGTAACAAATTAGAAATGTAGCTGCTTTGAGACATAAACAGACCAGAGGACACACGAGAAATCTCCACGTCCAAGAAAAAATGTAAAACACCAAGGTCTTTGAAAGGGAAGTCACTACGAAGAGAATTAATAAAATCATGAATTAAGGAAATGTTAGATGCAGTCACAATAATATCATCGATATAAATTAAAATATAAATGGAATCAGAACCGTGAGAGATAATGAACAAGGATGAATCTGAAACTGAAACATGAAAACCTAAGGAAAGCAACTTAGAACTCAATTTAGAGAACCAAGCCCGAGGGGCTTGTTTCAAACCATAAATTGACTTGCGTAGCTTACATACATGGTGCGGAAAGTCTGGATTTATGAACGCAACAGGTTGATGCATGTATACATCCTCCTCCAAGTCGCTGTGTAAGAAGGCATTCTGTATATCAAGCTGATGAAGAAGCCAGTTGTGGGTTACAGCTATGGAGAGAAAAAGTCTGATGGTAACAGGTTTAACGACAGGACTAAAAGTCTCTGAGTAATCAAGACCAGGCTGTTGATGAAACCCTTTAGCCACAAGACGAGCTTTCCGTTGCTCTAGGGTGCCATCAGCCTTCCTTTTGGTCTTGAGAACCCATTTAGAACCGAGAATATTGAGGTGAGGAGAGTGCGGTACCAAATCCCAGGTTTTGGTCTGAAGGAGTGCATGAAACTCTATGGCCATTGCATCACGCCATTCAGAGTATTTGGCAGCTTCGGTATAACATGTGGGTTCTTCTGGAATGGTGGAGGATTCAGAGATAGTGAGGGAGGCAGATTTGGGTTTTGGCCAGGGAATGGTACCGTCGGAACGTACAAGCGAATGATGTATGTTAGTCTTGGATCGAGTGATGATGCCATGAGGAGTGGGGAAAGAGGTAGAAAGGGGTTCAGATGGGAAGGCTGGGATTTGCAGAGAAGTGGGGTTAGAAGAGGAGATCGCAGAAGAAGAAGAAGAAGCAGGGGAGCTGTCCGCTGGAGAAGAAGATGGGATGGATCGGGTAGGAGAGGAAATCTGATGAGATGGGGTATGAGGGAGATTGATGGGCTGTAAGGGAAGATGAGTGGGCCGAATATTAGAGGAGGAAATGGGCTGGGAGGATGAGTCCGTTGGGAGAGCTGAACTGGGTGAGGAAATAAAAGAGTCGTGAGATAGGGGAGTAGGCTTAGGTAGATGAGGCCGAGTGAAGAGCCCAGAGTTAGAGGATGTTTGAGAAGCAAAAGGGAAATTTGTCTCATCCAATCTAACGTCCCGAGAGATATATACACGGCCAGATGAAACATGTAGACAATTGTAGGATTTGTGATTAGGTGTATATCCAACAAAGACACATAGGTGGGAACGTAGATCCATTTTATGCTTGTTGTAAGGCCTTAAATTAGGCCAGCAAGCAGACCTGAAAACTCTTAAGAAAGAATAATCTGGGATTTGTTTGAACAAGGCCTGAAATGGAGAGATATTGTTTAAAAGAGAGGTAGGCATTCGGTTAATGAGGAAGGTGGCTGTTTGGAATGCCTCAACCCAGTACACAGAGGGCATGGAAGAATGAGCGAGTAGAGAAAGACCCGTCTCGACAATATGTCGATGACGACGCTCTACACTCCCATTTTGAGGATGAGAATAGGGACAGGAAATTCTATGAGAAATACCAAATTGTTTAAGGATCGTGTTGAGGGGACGAAACTCTCCCCCCCAGTTAGATTGAATGGATATAATATTGGAAGAAAAAGTATTACTGACATAGCGTAAGAAGGCAAGAAAAATAGAAACAACGTCAGATTTTGCATGTAATGGAAAAAGCCAGATATATTTAGTGAAGTCGTCTACAATTGAAAGATAATATCTGAAACTCTTAATGGACAGCACAGGCGCTGGTCCCCATACATCTAAAAAAAGAAGTTGAAAAGGAAAGAAAGAACAGGAAGGATAGGGGGGATGGAGAAGAATATGAGACTTGGCTTGTAAACAAGCAGGACAAACAAACGATGACAAAACAGTAGAAATAGGTAAATGAAAATTGCAAATAGTAAGAGAGGTGACACGGAGGTTGGGATGACCCAAACGGGAGTGCCAAATCTGAGTGGAAGTACGTTCTCCTATGAGTGCATGAGAAGAAGTGGAGATGCCGTGTTTGAGAGGTAGCGATGGTGGTGGGTGAGCTTCTCAATCAGCTTGAAGAACATATAGCCCATCCTTAACATGGCCTTGAAGAAGTACCTCCCGGGTACATAGATCCTTCACAAAAAAACCAGAAGAGTGAAATTCAAAAAACACAGCATTATCATGAAAAAATTGTCTAACCGAGAGCAGATTTCGAGTGATCAAAGGCACATGTAACAAGTTTTTGAGAAAAAAATTGCGAGAAGAGAAGGAAAACTTAGCCATGCCAGTGTTTTGGATGGGAAGAACAGATCCATCACCAATGCTAACTTGATCCGGTCCAGTGTAAGGAGTAGAGTTGAGGTTTAGATTAGCAAAGTCAGAGGTAAAATGATTGGTAGCAGCGGTATCAGAGAACCAATCAGAGACAGAGGGTGGAACCGATGGAAGAGCAGTGTAGTTGGCATGGAGAGTGGGCGGAGGAGGAGTTTGATAAGCATGATCAAACCGATAGTAACAGGACATGGCAGAGTGACCCAACTTATGATACACTTGACATGTGGGGCGTTGAGGAGAGTTAGAATGGAAAAAATTTGGAGGATGAGTGGGAGAACCACGACCACGGCCTCTCCTACCACAGCCACGACCTCTGTTGGAAGAGGGTGAAGAGAAGGAATGGGTGACGGTGGAATTTGTAGAGAGAGGACTAGTAGAAAGAAGAGAGTGTGTTTGATGGGCCAGTCGTGACTCATGATTGAGGAGGTAACTAAAAACTTGTGCAGAAGAAAGTGTGTCAGGACGAGTTGTAATGGAGGTGACAATGGATTCATATTCCGAACCTAGACCAGCTAAGAGGTAGATGATAAATTTGGAAGGGGAAAGGGGGTGCCCAGCAGCACTAAGGGAAGAAGAGAGTGCTGTGGCTTTGTTAAAATACTCTGAAATAGATTCAGAGCCTTTCATAATGTGTGCTGAAGATTGAGCCGAAAATAGAGAAGAAAGCGTATTCCAGACTTCACTTGAAGTTTTGCATTCAAGAACCTGAGCAAGGACAGTGTCGGTCAAAGAAGAGTTTATAGCCGAGAGAATGAGCTGATCCTGAAGAACCCATTCAGTGTAAGCTGGGTTGGTTTGCCCTTCCACAGTGGGTGGAGGGGAAGGAATCGTTCCATCAATATAGCCAAAGAGGCGATGGCCTTTAAGAAAAGGTAAAATTTGAGCTTTCCATAGAAGAAACTTGTCAATATTGAGCTTTACGGTGACAAAATTTGAAGTATGGTTTGTGATGATGGTGGGAGAAGGGGAGGTGGTGTTTTTATTTGGAGCCATAGCAGGTCAGGAAAAATGGATGTGAATCCTAGATCTAGACTCGTGATACCATAATGAATTAAAGAGATAGCACAGAATGTGCTTGACAGAATGTCAAGGAGAAGATAAACCTTTCAGCAATGTATTTTGTATTTGTTTTTCCTCAATACAAAGATGCTCATAAAGTGAGCTATTTATAGCCAACAGTACATACGTATATAATAACAACCAATTACAAGATTAAATCTCTACTGTACACCTCAACAGCTTTCTGTTATGCAAAACAATTCCAGAATATTCCATGAGTGGGAATTGTTATTTCTGTCCAGCGGATGCTTTGTGTGTTGGTGTGGTGCGGTTACAACCTTGTTGTAGTGCTGAAGAATCTGGTGCTTCAATAATCGTGATCTTCTTTTGCTTATCTGGGCTTGTACTGACTGTAGCAAGTAACTTGGCCAATGCAGCAGAAGCAACCAGAAACATCAACACAGACCGATAGGCACTTTTAGCTCTCAAAGCTCACATCACTCCTCGGGACCCCACAACGTCTTGGCAAGCAACTGGTCCTCCAGCATCGCCCCAGTCTGTAACTGTGTTGGCGTCACTTGCGGTGCTCGCCACCTTAAAGTCACGGATTTGGGGGTATCTTTCATGAATCTTACGGGCGCCATCCCTCCACACCTAGGTAATCTCTCATTCCTTGCCTTCCTGCACGCCCGTAACAACAGCTTTCATGGCTCCCTGCCGAATGAGTTGGCTCGTTTGTGTCAGTTGAAGTCTATCAGCTTTGGATCCGACAACTTGGAGGGACAGATCCCGCCAGATCCCGCCATGGTTAGGGTCTTGTCAAATCTTCAAAACTTTGTCTCTATACAATAACCGTTTTAGAGGTCCCTAATTTCCCAAATCCCACCACCATTTTCAACACAACTTCACTGCGAGTCCTTCATCTCAGCGATAATCAGCTTTCAGGTACATTTACTTTGCCACGGCCACATTTTCGATTAAATTTGTCTTCATTGCAAAACATTGTTTGCAAGTCATGATGCCGACTCCCAGTAGAATTAATGATAGACGTCACATCAGCATTGGATTTTCTCCATCGTGGTCTTTCAACACCTATTATCCATTGTGATTTGAAGCCGAGCAACATACTACTGGATGAAGATCATGTGGCTGATTTGGAGTGGATTCCATAACACAGAGTACCATGACTCCAGGTAGTTTCTCGTGCAAATTTATATTTCCTTGTTTTTGACAATAATGTCAGACAAGTTGTCGATCATTTTCTTATGTGCAGAGTGTGGATTAGAAGGAAGGGTTTCTAGAAGAGGGGATGTGTACAGTTATTTCATTTTACTTTTGGAGACTTTCACAAGAAAGAAACCTATGGATATTGAGATTTTCACTGGAGACAGATCAGCAGTTTTCGGTTAAGTCTATCATCAATTATAGGATTAGCTCTTGCTTATAATGTCTCAAAAAGATCAAAACAAAGCTTTTGAAGGATGTTGCACGGGCTTAAAGTGAGCGTTGAGATTGTTTATGGCTTTTCCTTGTTGGAAACATTTTACTCGATCGTTCATTCTGTTTCATCATCATGGAGTAAACTACAAAGAATTCATGACGTGGGAAGCTACAAAGATCTATACAAGTGTTAACTTCGCTATGCCCAACCTCGTTAGATGAGCTGCAACCAATAATGTTATTGGATGCATTCCCATTCAAACTATCCCATCCCATCCCATCCCATTCTACACCTTCGGTCCAAAACCCAGAGCTCTGTTTAAAAATGGAAATGGATGTGTTGGTTGAGGAAGGCATTGGTGAAATCAAGAAATGATGATACATGATGATGAGAACAATATACAACACAACTTTGTATGGCAGTGATCTCAACACATATGGAAATGGTATGTGTTGGTTAATGAACACCTCCTTTTTTTGCAATTCGTTATGGAACATTATTTACAGAAAAACAAAATTTCAGTTTGTAAACTTCACCATGGTGGGATTCAAATTCCACCACACCTAAGAGTACCATGTTCAGAGGAAAGAACCTCGTCAAATATGTGAATATAGATAACAAAAATGAATCATCTGGTCTATGTGGTTAGTCGAACAACTTCACATACTGCCGTGGACCAACTTTGACTAATTGACCTGCTGGCATTACCCTGTTATCAAGGTAAAAAGAACCTTCATGTTCTGATCTTCCTGCTTTTTGCCAAAAATGGTTACCAACCAATATTTGATTTTATTCGTTCAAGGACGATGTGCTTGATCTGCTCTTTGAGATTTCGGAGTTTACAAGTTCCGAATCACTCATAACATCCTGCAAAATGTCCTTCAGCAATGTTATACATTCATAATTGTCGAAGCACATAACTTTAAAAAGTTTTTCAATCGGTTATTGTGCAGACTCCATAATATGCAATAATGATATTTTTCCCGTAAAGTCTTAATTTATGGAAACAAATAACAAAATAGAGGAATCATGCAATTTAAGGTAACCAAGGATGGCCTTAACTATAATTGAATGCTTTCCTCCTAATGAGTCCTAAGTGGCATTGGACACCGCCTAGATGATTCTATCATCCAATTTATGTACTTTTTCAGGATGTTGCCAGTCTTAATGACGGCTGACATTTGTTTAGGTCTACTGGCTGCTGGCTCAGTTATTCTTGATGATCTCTTAGCATGCCTGCCAAAAGTGCTACAGGAAAGTCTTTGGAAACCATTGTAGAAGGCCAAGGATCACTCCGTGCCAGAGTATATAACTTTCAATAGATATTTTGCATTATGGATAACACTTTCAATCTTTCGCATAGATGGGTGTCCTTCCTTTGCTAGTTGCCTTTCACTGCATTTGAAAGACCCTACTTGTTTTTCTCAATATGCAATAATGTTATACAGGGGTCCATTGACTGGCCTTGTTTTTCTTTCCAAAAAACCCATGCTAGGAGCGCAAAGAGAACTATTGTTTTACTTTTTTATATGGTTCTTTCTTGATCTGGGAGTAGATTTAAGAATTTCCATCAAAGCCAAGGAAAAGTTTTTTGGAACGGTATCAAGGATCATTCAGTGTGCAAATGCTCTATATAATTTATATTTTCAGAACTTACCAGTTGCACTAGAGCATCGCTGTGATTGGGGGAGGGGTAAGCACTGCCACCTACGGGGATGTGGTTCATCTTTTCTTCAGCTAGTTCTTTCATTCTGAAAAGTTCTGGCAATACTTCGTTGCATAGATCTGGCCTGTCTTTTCGTCTGAGCTCTGCACATTGTAGTGCTAACTTTGCAAAGCGTAAGGCTTCTTCAACTGGCCAATCAGGCACATCTGGGTCTAACATCTCTGTGAAAGTGCCATTCTCAATAGAGTTTTGAACCTGGTGAGCCAGGCCCATTGGGGACTTGGCTGTTAACAACTGTAAAAGCACTATTCCTAGTGAATAGACATCAGATTTTACACCAAGCATCCCTGTTTGTTGATATTCTGGATCAATATAGCAGAAAGTTCCCGCTGTTGATGTCATACAGCATTCTGTTACATTTTCAGCTACTGCAGGTACGAGCCTGGCCAATCCAACATCACTAATCTTACTGACAAAGTTGTAGTCTAGCAAAATGTTTCCTGGCTTGAGGTCACGGTGAACTAATGGCTCTGGCTTGGTCTGATGGAGAAAGAGTAGCCCAGTGGCGATTTCTGAGGCAATTTTGAACCTGAGTTGCCAAGAGAGAACTGGACTGCTTCCTTTCCGGAAAAGGCGGTCATCTAGACTCCCGTTAGCCATGTATTCATAGACCAGGATGCCAAACTCAGGACAGGCTCCAAGAAGGAGTACCATATTGGGATGCCTTATGCAACTAAGTATGTCAATCTGCAATGGATGAAGGAGAACGTAAGAATCAACTCTCAGTCCTATGTTGGTGACTTTCTTGACCTGTTGAGAAGCAAGCCCTTAATAACATGAAGTTTCTGATCAAGTATTTGCTTCACAAGCTCTTTTGCACCCCATGTCAAGTTGAAAACGAAATAATCATCATCAATACGATGATCAATTACATAGTAATAATTGTAAATCCAATTTTGAAGAAACTATTTGTGACATTCACTGGTCACCTTCCCATATATAACACATGTTTTGCAATTATGCCAGCGCTGACAACTGGTTCATAGTTAGAAAATCAAAATTACGTGTATCTATGTGCAAATCAATAGATGTAAAGCACCTATGGAGCTGTTAAATTTGTATAAATCACACACACACACACAACATGTTTCCTTCAGAACTAGTGCTGTGAGCTGGGATTCTTCCGTCTCGTATAGAATCTTCTGCCATTTATACCTATTGTACGATGTAAAAATTCTAGAATGAAAATTGTTTTACTTTGTTTTAACCATCCAGTTGGTCTTGTAGAGGATTTGTGTAGCAAGCTACTGCTATCTTCCATTTGTAACAGCGTATCAAGTCTTTGGAAGGCTCTTTGAAACTGTAGTGAAGTTTTCTAAAACTAACATATATGTTGCTCATTAATAAAAATCAGAAACCCACGTCGTAATGCATTGTTCTGTCATATACTGTTCCATATGATTTTTTCGTTTTGGTTTAAAGTGGTTATTTTGATTTTTGAGTGGGTTATGTTGTCTTATATGTATTCATGACTATTAGGTAAATTAGATTCTTGGTTCCTCACCTCTTGCTGAAACTGTGATCTCCCTTGAGCAGCATCTGGACGCAAAAGCTTTACTGCAACTGGTGTATGATCAAGGTAACACCTATAGACAGGGCCATATCCTCCTTCCCCAATCTTGCGAGATTGAGCAAAGAATTCTGTTGCCATCTCAATCTCCTCAATAGTGTATATTCTGTATTTGAGATCACTTTGGGCTAGATTATCCAAAACCTTCCTTATTTTATCTGCTTCTTTGAGAGCTTTGATTTCTGCATTTGCTCTTCTTTGTGACTCCAACTCTGCAATCCTCTTTGCTGCTTCAGCTGCTTCCATGGCTGCCCTACATCTAGCTCTCTCTTTCGCTGCTATTGCCAATGCAGCTTCCTCGGACAGTCTTGCCTCTTCTAACTTTCTCTCCTTTTCAAGTCTCCCATGTTTCAGCTCCATTGCCTATGATAAACATAACATCAGGAATTATCTTTAAATGTTGAGAATACACAAAGTACAAGTCTTTTCAATACGTTTTGTTTTGCTGTAAGTGCTTCTCTGCATGCTGTGCTGTACACGTCCATTGTTTGCTTCAGCTCCAGCTTCAACCTCCTCATCTCAGTTTCCACATCATCCTGCATGTTTTTAATATCTATTAAGTGGAAAGTTTTCTGGCTCAAAGAAAACATGGAAATCACTGGATGACCTATACATAATACCACATTCATTAGATTTATTGTAAGAAATGGGACTACTGAAAGTGGCTCGTCTTCTGTTGTCTCACAAGTGGCCACTTCACTATTTTTATTGGACTCGATGTAGTGAGTATTTTAGAACAATACAATGAAAAATTTCATTCAGGGTATATTTTGTGGTGAAGGGATATTTTTTGTTAAAGTTTTATGACTGGACATCAGATTTTTCTTAGCTCTATGGTTGGACTTGGTTTATTGGACTCGGTTTGCATATGGTTGCTTGCTGCAATAGGATAGTGTATCAAAAGAAATGTTGATTAAGAAGAGCATGCCCTTACCAAGTTCTGTGACGACCATGAAGATGATGTCCTACTGCTCTCCGAGAATGATGATAGATCGCCCCAAAGGTTGAGATCATTGAACCTAGGTCCTGACCGGATTGATCCAAGGCTTTGATCTGTGCTGGTTGAAAACCGAGAGTTTTTGTCCAAATCACTAAAATCATAGAGAGAAGAAGACGTCCGGTCAGTGCTTGACCTCGCAGAGCTTACAAATGATATGTCAGTATCTGATTCTGACATGTCCAGATGGGGTTTTGCATTCGAAGCTCTTCCTCCTCCTCTTGTGACTCGTGACCTGTGTTCAGTCATGTCATTCAAACTGTTTTACTCTAAAGCTGTTGCATTTGATTATTGTTTCTTCATACATATATCCATAGATATTAGGTTAAGGTAGATTAACCAAATGCTAATATTGGCTAACCATTTTTATCTAATGTACTCTAATAATTAATCAAAATAAAAAATGACCCAACATAATCTAATCAAATCTAATGATTTCAATAAAACAAATTCAATTTAAAAGTTTTGATGTAATCTAGTCATGTATTTGGATTTTAAACAGCTAAAATCAAATCAATACCTTAAACGCAAAGCACCTAACTTGTGGAGAAGATAAAGAAACTGATAGCTTTTGTGAAAATATCAGCCAGTTGATGCTCGAATGTAAGAGGTAGTCAAAATGCTATATGCTAATATTTCAGAAATAAGGTAACAATCAAACTTGGATATCACCAGCCTTACTCAAACGACGGTGGTAACTAGCACGTATTTGGCATAGCTTCTTTCACTAGAACCGTGGTTCGAGGGTTGGTAAGGGGAAGAAGAAAAGAAGAAGAACTAAAATATGAGGTATTTTATAAAATAAAAAAATCAAACTTGGATATCAAACACTGTTTGACAAACAGCTAGATAAAAGTTTAAACAATGGAGATCTAAATTAGCATCTTTCTTTCTCTTTTTCATCCTCATATAAGAAATTGCACAATGATTTATGCAGGAAATATATCAAAGTAATTTTACTTCGTTAGTTCTACAATTTGTATTAGTTAGTGAAAATATCCAATGAACTTAAGCCCCCCTTCTGTTGAAGTTCACAGAACTTTGATTAAATTACAAAGATTTTATTTTGTCAAGCTCGATTTAAACCTTGCAACCATCAATTCCTTTTTAACATCAACAGCTACAATACTCGGGCATTGAAAGTTCACTGTCACATGGGAGTAATCTGTCGTGACTGACCTGACTGAGTCAATGTATAAGTTGCGAGGCTTGAATGATGATTTCTTATCTGTTGCATATACAAGATGAATATTTGGGTTTAGTACTTAATCAACATAAGTTGAGAGAGTAGCTTTGTAATTGAGAGGAACAAACCTCTTATATCCATCCTGAGTTTGGAGAGATTGGGAGAAGATGCCATAGAGCTGTTATTTAGTCTCTGGATGTGGTCAAGTAGTGGGGAAACATAGGGGGCCGGACGAGAAGCATTTCGTACTGAAGAGACCTTCCCTTTGGAGACTGCATATACAGTGCAGAAATCTGGTGCCCCTTTTGATACACCACTTCGGATGCTTGATGCAGTCTTGAATCTGCATAAGGAAAACAATTGAAACTGAGAAAACTAGCATTAATCAACATATATACAGATGTTCCTGAATTTTGGATGTATTTTCAGAATTTCACCTTAATATTCTCTTTCTTAAATTTCAACTATACTATTGATTAGTTTAACTGTGCTAATCACGGTATTGGGCCTGCTGCTTCAATTAAAGATTGCTCAAAAGTGTGCTTCAGTGTATGTAATCCATTCAGAATAATATGAAACGAATATTTGAAAAATGTTATTCAATTGTAGTAGCTTGAACAGTTTTCTCTTGCAGAGTAGGATTCCTATACTCCAACAGGAAATTTTGGAAATCATTAGCAATCTGGGTTCTAATCCTGTTGTTGAACTAAAGATTGGTTTTTCAATAAGGGTTTCCCTCAGGCCAAAAGTTTCGCTGATAGATATCATATCATACCTAGTGCTTCCATCAAAAGGAAAATATTGATCTATATATAGTACTAATGCTTTAGTTTGAAGAGTCGAATGATGAGTTTTGCTTTCTTTCATTTTTATAGTTTGCTGACTTCCATTTGTTTGCCTTCCCATATTTTATTTGTCCCATTCCTGGAGATAAAAATATCATTATGAATTTATTAATTTATTTCATGAAGTCAATTGGTTTTGTTCTAGTGACTTCATTTCCCATTTCTTAGTTGATTCAGTTATGGCAAAGCAAACACCTACGAAACACAAGGCAATGTGCAGATTTTGTAAACATCCCAGTATCAAATTTGTGTAAAACAGTCTTGCAAACACATATTGTAATATTTGAAGAGCAAGTTTGCTTGTACTGGGGAGGCAATTACCTAATAATAATTCCACGTCGTGATGTACCAAGAACCAAGTTCTCTATTGCAGCATAGGAAACGAATTCTGTTAATGCTTTTACTGTATCTGTATCTTCGAGTACAACATCTAGGAAACGTATCTGAGGCAACATTTTGCAGAGTATACCGTAGGTAGGGGGAAAAAGCTCGAATTAGCAAGAGAAAAGAAGATGACACTTTTCATGCACGGTGCTGGAGGATATTTTCTTCACGTAAAACAACAAACAATAATGAGGAACGCCAAAACTTACATCTTTACGAGCACAGTAGCAATGGAAGATAAGGAACAGATCCTTAGTTTGCTTCTCGAGCTTTTGTGTGCGTGGTGAGTTGTTGCTTTCACAAATGATAGAATGGCTTCCCCCATCTGTAACCATAAAAATTTCAATAATACAGCTTGTAATCTTGCATTCAAAGAGAATATTAACTACAATGGTAGATGAGAAGAGGGATGTAGTAATTCCAGACTGACACCAAGTTTCTTGTCGGATGCATTAACATTTTGAACTGGTTCTTATTGTTTCTATCGCTATTGTAAATATGGAAGTTGCCAAGCAACATGGTCCTTTCCAATTTAGAACACAAGGGTTTTAGGATTACTAATCTGAGTTGAACAAAACAAAAATGAACAGGGAAATTTTCTAGATATATCTCTAGAGGAAATTTCCAGATGAAGAACCATTAGTATTCCAAGATTGGTATTTTCAAAGGCTAGTTGAATGTAGTTAGATTTTCTTTTAGCAAGTATATATATGTAACGCCATTGGCCTATGCAAATAAGAACAAAAACTTAGTTATTTGCATGTGTAGCAGCTCTCAATTTAAAAGAAAAGAAAAGAAAAAACAGAGTATTTGTCTTGTAATCCATTACCCTTTTATAAAATAATAACAGTAATTGTTTCACCACCTTGCTTCCTGCATATGCCAACAAAATTGATGTGGCATTTTTATGAGAAAATCAGAGATGTTTATTTTAGAGAGAGAGAGAGAGAGAGAGAGAGAGAGATTTACATGGAGATGGGGAAGCAAGGGGAACGACATGGATCAGGACAATGGTCTGGCCCTTGGTGATAAGATTGTCAGCTGCCCACTTCAAAGCATTTTGGCTCCCCTTCTCATTGTCTATGGCAATTGCAAGGAGTCCATTTCCTTTTGTCTTGTTCAATTCAGCTCCTTTTTGAAGCCACATTTTCTTTATCGATACAATAAATTCTTACAATGAACAAAAAAATAACCAGACAATCTAAACAACCTTCTACAAAAAATTCGAGGTCGCCCAGAAACTCAAAACATCATATTTTGTTCTACGTGAAATTTGACTACCCTTCTGACGTATTATTTAAGAGAGTTAGCCACCTGAGAGGCTCAAAACTACTCTGTCAATAACAAATCCAGATGCTTTGACCAGATCCTTTTGTATCTCTATTTTCTGTTTCAGACTTTCAAATAAGACCCTTGCAAAGAGTTCGAACAAGTGAGATAAATATAGTAAATGAGACCCCAACATTTCTCCCTCTCTTCCTCTCCACCTCTCTCTCTCTAAATTTTGAAAAAGAAAAATGATTACTTGTTGATGATTCTAGAATATGTTGGTAAGATGGATGCTCTTTATCGGGACCCCATGAATAATTAGTGATGGGCAGTCGGCAAAAAATATGTTGACAAGCCAACTATAGGACAACAAAAATATGATATTCAAATAAAACGGTTATTTTTACATATTTTTTTGTATATTTTATTAATATAATTAATCAAAATAATTATTTTATATTAAAAAATAACACAATCAATCATATTAATACAATATGTAAAGAATAAGTAAAAATAACTGCACATAAATTTTTTGTTCAAAATAAATGTTTCTCGCAGTTTTTAGTTGCCTAAGTTTTATATATCTCTTTAAAAAATAATAAGATTCATCATTAAAAAATTAATGGTCTTGCCATTACTCTACGAGTATCATTATTCTTTGAATTTCTATTTGACATATTAAATTAAAAAAATATTTAATAATAAAATAGATTGAGATCTTGTTTAGTTATACAGATAAGATAAAATAAAAAAATTTGTGAATAGTAGTAAAATAGTTTGAATTAAGATATTTTATAAGATTTTAAAAAATGAGAGAGAAAATAATTGAATAAAAATATTATAAAATTAAAATATTATTCTAATATAATTTTTATTTTAAAATTTAAAAAAATTAATTTTTTTTAATATTTTGTTTGAAAGTTTGGAAAATTTTTAATGATTAAGTAATAATTAGATGAAAAATTTTAAATTTTAAAATTTGAAATTAAAAAGTATTTGTATTTAAATAATGTTTAGATATTAAGATAAGACAAGACCATATGTAAAACTAAATGGGACCAGAATGTATTATATTAAATTAAAATAATTTATAAAATATAATTTCACTACAATAAAACTACTTATTTGTACCTAACTATTTCTAACTAAAATGATTATTTTCTGTTAAAATGAGTCTGTTTAATTTCATTGAAAATATTCATATTTGTCACAAATATTCCGTTACAAATACTCATTTTTCTTCTATTATTTTTACAATCTCGATATAAATCTAACAATTCTTTTTTAAAGGGAAAAACATCTCAAACAATGTTGGAACCCCGAGCTCTCTAATAACAGAAAAGGGTATCATACATGATCAACTTCTCACTTTCCTTTTATCCATAGAGCTCTAATGGCACATTTTCCCTTAAAATCGTTCAGATTGAAAAAAATATTTACGTCATCTCACTTATAAAAACGATCAACATCTATTTAATATATGCATAAGACTACTTTCTTACTGTTCAAGTGTACCCTCAATAATTTTTTTAAATTTAATATTTTAATTGTATTAGTATATTTTTTTATTTTTTTAAAATATTTAAATATATTTAAAAAATTTTTAAAAATAACCTGGACTGTACAGTAGCCCAAGCCTTTAATATATATAAATATATAAATTATATAAAGACAATAATTAATTTGATATATATTATTGTTTGAGATATATAATCTATGGGTGGAGCTCCCAGACGATCGGGTGTATAGTCTATTTTTACACCCGCAAATAAGGAGCTGCCATGTAGACGACTCAGCAAAATCCATCTTGCACCCGTATGCATGTAATATTTCTTTTATCTCTGCTTCTCTTCACCCACTCTCTTTCGCTCTCCCTCTACCAGCTCCCTCCCCCCACCCTCATCACGACTCCCTCTCTCTCTCTCTCTCTCTAAAATACGCTTTCCAATCCAACAAAAATAATCTCTCATTCAAAACTCCCCACCCTCTCTCCTCTGATTGTTGCCCCCCTCAATCTCAAGGAGGACTTGGTTTTTCTCTGTCTTCATGGTCTTCTTTGGAAGCTCTGGGGAGAAACAAGAAGCTAGAGAAAGAGACATAAAAGTAGTACAATAAAAATTTGAAGGTTGAAGAGTGGGTGTATTCAATTTTTCTTTTTGAACAATACTAATTTGAAATCTTAAACTACAATATAAATTTAGATAATTTTATCTTTAAAAGAATTTAAAATTATAAAAATATCCTTCTTAAAATGATATTTTTATTCATTTAATAAAAATATATGCGTTTAATCTTCAAGTGAGGACTGTAAATATAATTTCTTTTTCTTTTTTGGGTCTGGTTTTGACAAGTGTGTCTGTGCGTGTCTATGGGCAATTGCTTGGAACATCGTTCCATGGTCGATAACTCTCCAAGCTCTCATGCAACTTCCTGTAATGTTTCTGTGCATTCTTCGTCTTTATTACATTACATGCAAGTAAATTAATGACCAATATGCTATGTTTATTGAGTTTCGTATTAGTCTAGGAACAAGAAGATTGTTGCCAATCCGTATACGCATATGTTTTTGTTGTGGTACTTATTGTTTTCTTTTTTGTTCAATCTTGTGTTTTAGGAATGTAGAGCAGAATGGGGTTCATTAAATCATTTAATTGGGCTTCAAAGTGGGTTGCTTTCCTTGGTTTGTTGGGGTTGGCTGCGCGAGAGGAAGGGGGAAGAGTAACTGGGAGGGGTTCTGAACTCTGGTGTCAAAGTGTTCCTGCATGCGGGTGTAGATGTTTGTTTCTTGCAACTCCTATGTGGCAAGTTTTTGTTGGTGGGTGTAAAAATAATTTCCTCACCCAACCGGCCTTGAGTTTTTCTCATAATCTATATTCACACGAAATATAGAGAATTATATATATATATTTCATCAGGATCTAATCAAGTTGGAAGAGATATTATTGCAAAACAGTAGTGCATCAAAATGTAGATTATCCCTCCCTTTTGTGTAAAGGATAATCAACTTACAACGTGTGATTTCGCAATTTAACAGTTAAAGTGATATATATTTGGATGTAAAAAGTTGGAAAACTTTTTATAAATAGTGAAAAAAATTAAGTTAAGATAAAAATTTTAAAAAAAATTATAGATAATTTTGTAAAAAGTTGTGAGTCAAGCCTACAAAATATTTAAATAATATAGTTTTTAACAAAGATATATTTCTAATGAATAAGTGAAATTTATTGAAAATTGGAAATTTTATATATTTCAGGAAAAAATCAGAAAAAAGAGATCTTAATATATGATAGACCAAAAATACTCTCATCAAAAACATGTCTTTAGGCTGCGTTTGGTTACCAGGTTAAGTTCAACCCAACTCATCTCATCTAATTTTTACAATTTTTCCAACTTCCAATACAAAATATAATAAACAATTTAACTTTTTCAAATTTTGAAATAATAATTATATTAAAAAATAATATTCTAACAATATTTTATTTAATTTTCAACTTTCAACTCATCTTAACTCAACTCAACTCATCATCCAAATTTTGGAGTCCAATAACTTAAATTGCACTAAAAATGACATGCAAATCCAAACACATACAGTGTACACACATGATGACATATATATATACAAAAATTTTATATTCAGTCATTTGTGCGTACTCTTTTATACACTCCACTGATGTGATTGGTTGCATATTAAAAAAATTAATGTAACTAATAATATCAGTAGAGTATACAAAAGTGAACGTACGTAGCATATAAAATATGTAAGAATTAGGAAATGCCCTTCTTTATTCAAATAATTAGAAGAAATAAAAGAAGAAGAAGTAGAAGAAGAAGAAAGAAGGCATTGGCGACAGACAAAAGCAACTTGATATAAATTTCTTGTCTATATGTATATACCCGTGCACTCGGCTTCAAAATTTATGTAATAATGTCTTAGGTCGATATAAATATCTGTACAAATATGACCGTAAGTACGTTGAAGAGGAAGGATATTCGGAGTACTACTCCTTCATGTTTTACATTACACACCCAAGCTATATACATCCCCACCATTAATGGCAACACTTGAAGCATATGCTCCCGCGCTTTCTCCCTCCAACTGTTCAATCCTCTCCACAGCCTCCTTCATATCCAACCTTCTCTCCTCATCCTCGTCGCAACAATTCAATCCAATCTTCAAAAGCTTTAGAAGTTCACTCTTACTGTTCTTCAATCCCCCCATGTCTGAATCAAACACTTCATTCGTCTTCTTTTCCTTGATCATTGCGTTGACCCAACCAGCCAAATCTGCATTACGATCATGAGCTTGCATGATATAGTTCTCTGGAAATTTTCCCGTTAAAATCTCCAGGATTAGTATCCCAAAGCTCCATACGTCGGTCTTCTTTGTTATGCGGCCATGTTTCGCGTATTCAGGTGATTTGTAAGCTATCATGGTTTGTTGGGCAAGATCTAGCCTGATCACTGGGGCTAGAGCATAATCAGTCATTACAGGATTGAAGGATCTGTCTAGAAGCACGTTCGAGGATTTCAGATGTCCATTGGGTAAGACTAGGGTTGGGATTGCATCATATAGGTAAGCCAAA
The DNA here is from genome assembly GCA_011037825.1 of Carya cathayensis. Classification (NCBI taxonomy): domain Eukaryota; kingdom Viridiplantae; phylum Streptophyta; class Magnoliopsida; order Fagales; family Juglandaceae; genus Carya; species Carya cathayensis. The sequence goes on along the minus strand of QGSO01000232.1, from coordinate 1,787,880 downwards.
CCCCTGGCTACGCCTTTGATTATTCTCAAACGAGTCAGCCAGTCAAGTGCAGGCTTGTCTTCACTATGATTGCCTGGGTAAACAAAAAGAAGAATGTCATGTGAATCTAAGCACGATCGATGAAAATAACCACAATATTGTAAGGAAATTCTCTAGATCCTTAATTAATGTGTGAATCTTGAGCTGCTGCTCAGGTTCCTTAGGAAAAATTAAGAAAAAAGATCATAGAGTTGCTTAAAGCATATTATACACACACGCACACAGAGTACGTACCATGAAGGGCACTAGCTAAGCTACCGTTCTCAACAAAGTCTGAAACTAACAGCTTCTCCTCTTTCCTATAATAATAAGCCACAAGAGGCAGCAAGTTTGGATGACTCAAGTTTCCCAGCCTTCTCATGTGCTCTTGAAATTCTTCCCTTCCCACACTGTTCATTTGCTTGCACCTCTTTACCACCAAGGATTGCCCGCCCATTATCCTTGCCTTGTATGAAGATCCATATGTTGCACTACCCAAAATTTCAGCCGAGGCTCTGAGCAAGTCATGCAAATCGAACCTCTCTCTGTCATCCCTAACAAACGACAACTTCGTCGCATGCTCGACTTTTCTCGTATTCCCAGTAGTACTACTGCTCTCTGGCTGTCTTTCTTCCAGTACTAGTACTTCTTGGTGTCGATAGGAAGCAACGTTAAACCTGTTTTGGTCTTTCAAGGACGTTGATGTTCGCTCTATTAATGGTGATGGTTGCATTTTCATGTATAATATGAAGAAAAGTACTCCAATAATCACTGCTATAAGGAGCCCTGTCATGAGGACCACAATAAGGGCAAATCTTGAAACTGGTAGCCTTGTGCGCGGGTTTTTGCATGATTCCAGAGGAGGCCCGCAAAGATATTGGTTACCTACATTTTCGTTAAAATATGAATAAGATTCCGTATATATATATTAATGTTGGTAAGAAAAAAAATAAAGGAGTATATTCTAAAACAAAAAGTAGTTGAAGTTTCTCACAAGCAAACCGACATTCATTCGTTTAAGAGTTCGCTTTTCTATTTATAAGCCGGTAGGGAAGATACAACGGTGATTTACATGGCAAGATTTCTTCTATATATAGAACTCACGTCCATGTAACTCATACAAGGGTGTGGAAGATATTACAACGGCGATTTGCACTTTCCAAAATGTACGTTGAGCTACATGCAGATGGATGGCTAAAGCAATATAATTACCTGAAAAGCAATTCGAGTCCATCATGCTTAAGCTGACAGGGATTGGACCCTCCAAATCATTGTTAGAGACATTAAACTTCTTCAAATTCTTCTGTTCAAAACTGGGTATTTGGCCTTCAAATTTGTTTTCATCAAGTGTCAGCACCATAAGCCTAGGCAAGGCAGTAAGGGATGAAGGAATCCTACCCGTAAACGCATTATTCGACAAAAACACTTTCTTCAAGTAACTCATACCCTCAAAGGCATCATCCGGAATCTCTCCAGAGAAATGGTTATACGACAAATACACAGATTTCAATGCACTGAGTTTCTTGATATCAGGCATTGGACCTGCAAGTGTATTGTTCATGAAGCTCAACGTCCTCAAGTGACGCAAAGAAACAAGAGAATCCACGTCTATCGTACCGGTCAATCCCTCGTTTTCGAGCTGCAAACCTCGTATATTCCCATTAAAACAAATTACACCCACCCAACGTCCCCTGTTTCCTTCACAAGGGCTGACTTTAGGATCCCAGTTGTCAAGAGTTTTCGCATTCCCTAACGACTCCTTGAACTTCATGAGGATCTCCGTGTCTGATGCACCAAAAGATTTCATGGCCGTAAAGGATAGCATCACGACATAAGCGAGGGCGAAGATTAATAATGCATGAGGGCTTGGTGCGCGCATAAGCGTAGCCCAGCGCGCACCCGTTAGCATTTGCGCAGACTGAAGATAATGCCAGGTGCGGCCGTTCGATCACAAATTATGAGTACGTAGAAGGCAAGCTACTTTTGATTGCATGCATGGAGCTTTTACTCTCTCATCGATGCCATTGGTGAAAGAGGAATATGATCGACGTACGAAGCTAGGATCAAGAACAGAAAATGGTGCTACGTACTACAATCATGATTCATGTAAACGAATTATGGGGAGAAGAAAAGCCAAAGGTTTGACTAATTCGATAAGGTTTGCTTAATTTGAATGCCAGCTACTCAGTTGGGAAGAGGCAAAGAGATATGTAAGGACGACCTTCAATTTATTTTTTCTCAATTTTTTGTGAAAATATTCTATTTATAATGCCATGACACAATTTCATACTGCTGACGTGGCAAAATTCTTTTATGAAAGAAATATTTATAAATTAAAATTTTGTAAATAAAATCGTGCGATATTAATAATAAGTAATGCAATATACCACACTACTATTCGACTATTTGCATCCAACTATATATAATGTGACACATTTATAATCACCATTTGATGATAAAGAAGTATGTAATAAATAATTATTTAATAATAGTAATAAATGTGTTATATCTTACTTAGTATGATGCAAGTAAGATGGTAATATGATGTATATAATTTTTCATTAATAATATAGATGATGTATTCTCTCATTGGTTTTTGAATAGAATAACCATTTTTTGTGTGTGCGACATTGCAATATCATTTATTTATTATGAATTTTATTATATACAATCATTTTTACATATTTTGTTATATACACGTCAAAATAATTATTTTATATCAAAAAATAACACAATCAATCATATTAGTAGATTGTATAAAAGTGACTACATATAAAATTTTTATAGTCAGTTATACGCCGCTTCCTTCTCCGCCACTCACTTCCTCAAAATTTTTGGGAAATACTGTTTTATTAGTTTTGACCAAACTATAGGAAGCATCTTATATGTGATGTACGTATTCTCTCCTTAGTTTTGAAGAAAATATTCCGCTTAGAATTATAGGAAGGAAAAATATAGTTGCAAGCACAATTGTGCACTAATCTGTGCACTAATGTGATGTAATTGATCAAAAAGTAGATTTTATTAAAAACAGTGTTAATTTAAATTTTAAGTATGAATAAATCAGTATTGGTACACAGATTAGTACGCGACTGTGCTTGTATGTAGCAAAACTCTTATAGGAAATAGAATCGCATCTGTGCGCTATCATTATTCTTCACTAATGAACACCACAACATATGATATAAGAAGAAAAATTTTATATGGAAACCTTACGTCAAATGCTTATGCCTAATCAATATATGATTTGTCATTTTTTATCTTCTATTTTAATGTTTAAATATGTATGTATTTAGATAGAAGAGTAAAAATAACAAATTACATATTAATTAGACAGAGGTAAGTGATGTAAAGTTTTTTTTTTTATATAGAATTTCTCTATATAACAATTCACAACATACATAGTAACCTAAAATTATCCTAGTTAGTTAATAACTCCTCTTGGATAGCATCGTTTGGGAGAAGACGAGTGAAGTGGGTTTAGGTGTTGAGAAAAGTTGTGAATAGTAGTAAAAAGTATGTGAAAAGTAATAATAAAGTAATGAATAATAATAAAAAGTAAGTAAAAAGTAAGGAATAGTAATAAAAGTAGGTGAAAAGTAATAATAAAATAATGAATAATAGTTATAAGTGTTAAGAGTGAGATGAGATGAGATAGTTTGTCGATCTCTAGACCAGTAAGATTTTAGGTATCGTTTGATAGTGAGATGAGATGATATAGTTTGTGAATAATAGTAAAATTGTTGAAATAAAATATTTTTTAAAATAATGTGTTTAGATTAAGAAGTGAGATGAGATGAGATGGTTTTGAATTATGAAGTAATTTTAAAATAATGTGTTTGGCTAAAAGTGTGATCTCTCCATACAAGTTCATCTCATATCTGAAACTAAGTCGCTCCCGAGTGTGAAAGAGATAGACACAATTATTGGGATGAATTTTTCAACAATTATATTGAATATGTAATAAATGTGTAGTCTCTACCTCACTTGTCTATCTCTAATTCATACTTCTTGGGAAAGTTGATGTGGTTGATGCAGCATTTTCGTTCGTATAAATGATATTTCCGATTATACAACACCTTTTATATAAATAATACCTATTTTTGTCTAAAATAAAAAATTGTTAATTATATAAAAATAAAATCACAATGACGGTAACTTATATAAAAAGTCATATTTATTTTACAGGAAAACATAAAACATACTTTATTTTTGCAGGGAATGGATTTCTCTAAAATTGGGGGAAGCCTCCATTTGCGAGCGTTGGCGGTGCATGGAAATGGAATCCAAAAGCTCCCTGAATTCTCACGCCACGCTCCTGATTCACGGTACGTTGCATATGGTCACTCCTCTTCTTCTCCTCTTTGGCACGACACCGACTGAAACACTTTGATTTCCTCATTTCCTCTCTCGCTATCTCTCTCCCTCCCTCCCCACCCCCGTTCCTCTCTGACATTTTCTGTTCGATGGCACAGACCGAACTGCGGGAAAAGCAAAGGAACGCACCGGAATCCCCTCAGAATTACGACATCGTGTGGGAGGAAATGGAGAGTCATAGGAAGAAGAGAAAGAGGAGGAAGCGAAACAGAGTAATTGTCGAAGAGGTTGAAGAAGAGAAGAGAGAAGAAGGGGTTCTGCGAAGGGACCCACTAGAGGTGTTCGGTACGGACATGATGTCGATGATACTGAGTAGCCTCGACGCACGCAGCGTGGCACTGTCTCTCCTCGTCTCCCGTGGTTGGCACGGGGTCGCTTCCAGTGATCGCATATGGGGTCCCAAGGTCAGTCAGTGCCCTTTGAAATTTTATCGGATCAAGCTTGGGTTTTGGTGTTTTTTTTTTGGGTACAATTTGGGAGTTGGGTCATGATTCCTTTGTTTTTGTTATTAATGTGTTCGGTTCTGTGCCCAACTGGGAAGTTGAAATAGACAATGGGATCGATTTTTTTGGGGTAACTTCGGTTTGTTAGAACTTGGGATTGGGTAGAGGTTCTTTTGTAGAGTTGGTTTATTTATGAAGGCTTTTTTTTTTTCCTGTACAATTGGCACTTTAACCCTAGAAAATGAGCTTTTGATATCTTTTTCAACTCTGGGTTTGTAGCGAGAGTAATAGCTAGCACATCATGGTAAGTTGTTAGCTTGCCGGAAGGGGTAGGTTGGTAACCAACGTAGCGAGACCCCGTGAAAAAATGATCCAATAATTTTTTTGATGTGGAATGAAAGGAACGGAGCTTCGAATAAAGCACAAGGGCTATTGCGTTTTTTAAAGCACTGTACCATTGGATATCAGTCACTGTGTCTTTCCAGTCTTAGGCTCCATTTGGACATTGAGTTGAGTTAAGATGAATTTATTTATATATTTATGAATATAAGTAAATTGAGATGGTGGAGTGAGTTTTGTGGGGTTAAATTAAAACGAGTTTAGATCTATTTAGATATTAAAATGAGTTTAGATGTATTTATGAGAAGTTGAAAAAGATTATGGATTCTGCGTGTAAAGAAGTATTGAGTTGAAAAAGGTTGTGAGTCCCACATGTAAAGATGTTTTGAGTTGAGATGAGTTTAGAATTTGAGAGTTGGGTATTTAGATGTTAGACTTAGTTTAAAATTAAACTGAACTGAGTTGATCTCAGTTGAGTCTAAGTTCCAAACTAGACATTGTTTCTAGTATTTTTCTGGATCCTTTTTCCTTCTCAAAATAGGAACTTTTGATGTGTACTCCCCCGTGTACCCTCTTTTACAAATTATGGGCGCCAATAAAACTTATCTAGCTTATTAAAAAGAAAAGTTGCATTTTTTAGCATATCAAGCTTCAAACTGGGATTGGCAATCAGATTTTGGCACAAGACCCGTTTAATTGGCTCCCACTGCAGGGTGCTACAGACTCATTTGCCCTGCCTTGCCTAACTTGGTTGACAGCTACTCCTAGACCATACAATTTAAGCTGCAACTGACTAGAAGCATATTTGCGAACAATGTAGAATAAATAGTAGTAAATGGATACAGACTGAGGTGTGAACTGTATTGTTATATGTCTACATTAAACGGGAACCACAATCCTTGATGGGTGGACACTACCCTCAATAGTTGCATTATATATAGAAGTTTCTTTGGACAATTTTTTTCCCGTGCTATCTTTTTTCAAGACATGGGTAAGCAATTATGGGAAAGTAGAGGCAATGCGTATGGTAATCATCCAAGTTGCTCTACAATGGTGAAATCTTGGAATAGGATTGAGGTTGCATTGGATGTGTACTCTGTAAGTAAAGATCCTTTTTTCCTACCAATGAGATATCCAGAAGGACTGCAGTACCCTCAAAAGTGTAGAGGATAGGAAGAATGACGGTCATGTTGGATTCTTATTCAGCTTCCCTATACTTGAAGGTACAAAATTAAGAGTCAGATCACATCCATAAGAACATGTCTGCCTGTTAAGGAAGTAGTTTCATTCTCTCTTCTATTGCTACTTATCGACATGTATACCTGGCAATTCCAATGGTATACTTCATACTAAATAGAAATTATAGGGAAGTGTAGCCAACTAACCAAGGCATGAGTCTGCAAAACTTCAACTCGTCAGTTTGAACCCAACTGGTTTCTACAGTGACATTTTGCTGCTTATTATCTATTCTACCATACAATATTTTTTTGGGGTACAAATTGTGGTTTATTTGCATCTTTGTTGAGAGTTTAGCTGTGAGCACACACTCAAAATATATTGTTGGTAATGGTAATTATTGCAATGAAGCAACTTAAGTTCATTTTCATAGTGATGAAACTTCACGTGGTAAGGAAGACTAAACTACGCGTTATCTTTTATCTTTTCTCAGTTGGAGGAACTGTGGGTTGGGAAAGCACACATACCTCGCCTGTCACAAATCCGGGGATTATCCAAACTGACCGCTTATTCATTGGCTGTCAGGGATGGCAAGCGTGTAACTCTCTCTCTCTCTCTCTCTCTCTCTCTCTGTGACACAAACACACAAAAACTAATGCACACTTCTCATCCCGGATTTTTTATTTTATTTTATTTAAGGGGTGGTGAATGACTGTACCTTTGTTGTCAGAACCGCATCAGGAAGGATGATTTGTGTGATCATGTTTGGGAGTTTCATTTTAACAAGGTATGTGATTTTTGAATTAGGTCCTGGCCATTGACGCAGTACCTTTTAATGAAGGGTATTAAAAGGTGTTTTTTAATACCCGTCTGAAACTGTGACCGTAACACATCTTTGTGTTTTTTTCTTGTATCGGTAAACAAAATTTAACATTTCAATAATATAAAGGTCTACTAGGTGCAAAGATCAAAGTATGGTTTTCATTTTAATAATGCAACTTTTGTGAAGGTATTGGTTATGCCATGAAGTAAGAAGTAAAGAATTTCTAATTTTTTTCCCTATAGCATATACAAGAATTTCATATCAAAACATTTGCATGGATTGGCCTCATATTCTATTAATTATGACTACTCTCAAATGATTTTGCAAGGTCAGAAAACTCTTTATTTTCTTGTGCTTGTTACCTCCTTTGACTCTTTAATTAGTTAGATCAAACTCTCTTAAAAGCTTTTTGTGAATTTAATTTCTCCACGTCCCCATAGTTAGTACCAATTTTAGGGTTACTATTGGTTTCATTTGATGTTTCCCCACCAATTCTCAAACTTTGGCATCTCTCCAGCCTTGGCCGGCTTGTATGTTATGTTTGTCACCCTGTGAGTTGTGCTTCTATAGCTGTACGAGTCCAGTTGCCATTGTTTTGGATTAGCCTAATTGATCAATTAATCTGAAAAATACCATCTTTTCCCTCAGGGGGCACCTGAATATTGGCGAAATCTTGATCCTTATTGGAAGGGCACTAGCCTTCCCATGCGCCGCTACTTCCATCCAGACGGGAGCCAAAGCGCAGATCCTGATGACATGGTATGGGGCGGTCATGAGTGCTGCTACTTGACTGTCACCAGCATTGTCGGCGAAGACAAAATCAGGGAACACTATGTGAGGATAAACCGATGGCCTCGAATGTCTGTGTCTAGGAAGCAGGACTGGAGCTGGGAATTATCGAACTGCCTTTATTCCTACTCCAGCATCCCCGATGCTGATAGGGAAGGTGGTACTGGGCCACCATATGGACTTGTGTAGTTTTCTTTTTACTTGTAAATTAACCTTTAGGGCTTGCCGGTTATCTGAGTTGGGGAATATTATGTATGTTTGGGCAGAGCTAATAAATTATTCCAAAATATAAATGTGTCTCTGGTGACCCAATTATGGCAGGTTACAGCATTTTTAGGCATGTTCGATATCACATTACTCCTCCTTTTATTCTTCCAATCTGTGGTTGCCAAATTGTATGTTAACTTGATCTGGCATGGTATGTCAATCCAATTCAGGGCGTGCATTGAAATCGTCACACGTCTCAAGTTGGTCTCATCCTGTGTACAATGTGAATTCGGTGTGCACATTGATTGAACTGATCTATACTGCATTCCGAGAGTCGTCGACTACGTCCTTTGTTCCAAAAGTAGTCAAATTTGGATTAGGTTGCAGCATTGAGGATAGAATCTCTCTGATTTCTGCGGAGGTTATTCTAAACTTCTGAGCATCTATTGAACTGATCTTGATGGTTTTGTACCTCAACCTATAACGCAATCATGCAGCTGCCAACCTCGGTGATTAGCACCAAACCACAGGCAAACCTTCATCCACTATGACTAGAATTCCATCTTTACATCCACCAAAATTGAGCAGTTTTTCCATCGTCACAGTGCCAGTTTCACCGTGATGATCCATTACAAGAGAGACAAAACTCTAGTTTACTTAACAGGGTCGATGGAACTTTACATTCCAGCTTTACCACTGAACTGATTTCAGCATCCCTTGCCACTTGAATACAACAACGAAATTATATCACACCACTTTGCTTTTCCCAGCATATCACTTTTTTCACTCTTATTGCCACTACTGCAATACCAAAGAATACGTGACAACTACCTTCAACGTTAATGCCACGGTATGATGACACTACCCTATTATACCTTCCGGTCCAAATTTTATTGCAAAAATAAAGGGTAGGCGAACATGGGATAGTTATTAGACAAACTGTTAGTGTTTGCAAGGCAGTTAAACAAATAAAAAAGTTTCAAATATATTTTTATTTTCACACGATAGGGCTCTGAGTAACAAAAGAAACTTGCTTGAAGAGAAAACAATCCAGTCTCGATGATTAAACATCAACCACAAAAATAACTGCAGTTGGAAGAGTATCACCAGACATCAGGTCGGAGTTCACCAGTCGCTGGAGGCACCCATTTCCCAGAGTTGTAGACATTTTCACCAACTTTCCAACCAGGCACGTCCTTCATCACTTCAGCCTCATACTCGAGATACTTCTTCCACTCTTTGACAAATCTACAGATGGCAGACAACAGACAGAATTAGAATCCTGAGATTTGGGGGGTGTAATATACATGTCATGGGTGATGTTCCTTGATTACCTTTCATCTTCTTCGGCTTGAAGAACAGGCAATATTGCTCTCCGGGAAGCATATTTTTCTTCCTTAAGTGCCCTACAAGAGGCATGTATTTTAAGAATATAACACCGTTTTCAAGGAAATTTCATTAAAAACATCAAGAGTCTTGGCACCTCAGATTCCATCAAGTCCAGTGAAAAGATCCATTAGGTGAATTGAAAGTAAATCATCTTGCTTTCCTTGATGTGTCTTATGCCCTAAAATCAGTTGAAACTCTAGAACTCCATGTATAGCCAATAAGAATGTACATGCTTGTTACTCCCCACAAGTAAAAGTTAAGAGGCAAAACAAATATCAGGGAACCATGATCATCCAATCCAAATCTTCACTTAGTTATTGCAATGCAATAGCAGCAGACCCCACAATTGGGGCACCGAAAAAGCGCATAACAATAATTACTTGTGTATAACTTGTTAATATAAAGTTTCATACGATTCCTACCATTCAAGAGATAGGGTTGAATTAGAATTCTTCGAACAAATCACAAAAGTCAATATTGGCCCCCATAGCCAATGGTGGTGTCTTTGGAGGGAAAGGAACGAAAGAAGCTTTAAAGATTGCAAGCATACAGCGTACAAGCTTAGAATTTTCTCTTCAACACTTTATTCCACTAGTTAATTGTGATAGATTTCATTGAACCAAGTATCCATTACTTCCTGGTACCAGTTGTTAATCATGCTTAGGTATGTCTCTTGTATATGTCTTGTGTACATGGACTACACCTATTGCTCCCACAAATAAAACTCTGGTTTGCTTATCAAAAAAAAAAAAAAGAAGTTGAAACGAGTCTAATAAACGTCTTTGTATAAGAGCTATGTTAAGGCAATGAAAGGCAAACGTCATTTGTTTGCAGGAAACAAAGTTGAAACTTATTAGTAGAAGAATTATTAGAAGCATTTGGAGTTGTCAATTTGTAGGTTGGATATACTTACCATCGAAAGGGGCCTCGGGGGGCATATTGGTTATGTGGGATATGAGGGTTATGGAGTGCATCGATGAGTTTATAGGGGAGTACTCGGTGGGGTGTTCCTTCAAAAATTCAGAAGATGGGTTTATATGGGCCTTTGCTGGGGTTTATGGGCCTAATTTGGATAGCAAGAGGAGAAGGCTATGGGATGAGCTGGCTGGACTTTGTTCTTGGTGGGAGGTTCCATGGTGCATTGGTGGGGATTTTAATGTAACAAGATTTCCTAGCGAAAGATCGGGGGGGG